>MU223224.1:4424523-4485753 GCA_018584345.1 Thuja plicata | reverse complement strand
AGAAGACTCCTTATGAGTTATGGTATGGTAAAACACCCAATGTAAGTTACTTCAAAATTTTTGGCAGTCAATGTTATGTCTTAAAAGATCAAAGAAATGGAAAGCTAGATGCCAAAAGTGATGAAGGAATTTTTCTAGGGTATTCTACCAAAATCAAATCTTTTAAAAGTCTAATTAAGACTTCTAACAAAATAGTTGAAAGTGCAAATGTAAAGATTGATGAATTTGCATAAAACAATGATCTAGAAAGAACAATAGAACCAGAGGGGTACAACAAGTTTGTATACTATGAAGAACCCACAACTCTACCCGAGCAACAGTGCATAAATCCAGAACAATAGAATGTTTCAACCGACGGTCAGAATGTTGTTACCGACGGTCAGGATAATGATCAAGATAATGTGCAAGGTAATGAAAATCAAGCTGATATGCAAAGATTTGTCCCTATACTTGCAAGATATGTAGGAAGGAACCATCCAGAGGACCAGATCATAGGAGATAAGAAAGCTGGTACAAGAACAAGAAGTAAGTCTTTAAACTCAAATTGCTTAATTTGTGAGTTTGAACCAAAATTTGTCAATGCTACACTAGACAATGAAGAAAGGATAAGTGCTATGAATGATGAGATTGAACAGATTGAGAAGAACAAGACATGGTCACTTGTGCCAAGACCAGATGACAAGAATGTCATCGATACAAAATGGACATTCAGGAACAAACTAAATGAGAATGGAGAAGTCACAAGGAACAAAGCAAGACTAGTATGCAAGGGGTGTGCACAAGAGGAAGGTATAGACTATAGAGAAACCTTTGCACCCATTGCTAGGCTAGAAGGAGTAATAATTCTACTTTCTTATGCTGCATACAAAGGATTCAAGGTATATCAAATGGACGGAAAGTCAACATTCTTAAATGGAATACTTGAAGAAGAGGTATACATTGAGCAACTAGAAGGGTTTATAGATCCAGACAAAAGGAATATGGTATGTAGACTTCACAAACCTTGTATGGATTAAAACAAGATCCTAGAGCCTGGTATGAATGAATTCATTCCTATCTAATAAGTATTAGATTTATAAGGACTAGTGAGAACATTAATCTTTATTTGAAAGAAGACACTAATGCTAACACTTTGATTGCTTAAATATTTGTTGATGACATCATATTTGGAGGCAATGATATGCTATGCAAATCATTTGCTAATGAGATGAGCAAGGAATTTGAGATTTCTATGTTTGGAGAGATCAATTTATTTCTTGGTCTACAGATCATTCAACAAAGTGAAGGTATTTTCATTACACAGTCCAAATAGATCAAAGAAGTTCTAAAAATATTCAAGATGGAAGATTCCAAACCTGCTGGAACACCGATGGCTATTGGATGAAAATTAACAAAGGAAGACAAGACAACAGAGGTAAATCAGACTATATACAAATCAATGATATGAAAACTCATGTATGTTGTACACACTAGACCAGATATTGCACATGCAGTAGGAATTGTTGCTAGATTTTCTGCTAACTCCAGGGAATCATGTATAACTGTTGTGAAAAGAATTCTAATATATCTAAAGAATATAGAGGAATTTGGCTTATGGTATAGAAGAGAAGGCAAATTTGAACTAAAAGTGTTTACCAACACTGATTGGGCTGGAAATATTGATGACCGGAAGAGCACAACTGGAGGAGCATTCTTTATGGGTGACAGACTTGTCACATGGATTAGCAAGAAGCAAGGATGCATCTCTTAGTCTACTGTAGAAGCAGAATATGTTTTTGCTGCTGCAAACTACTCGAATATTGCATGGATCAAACAGTTGCTAGAAGGTATGCATATGAAGATCAAAGAACCAGTAGTTATTTATTGTGATAACACCAGCGTAATAAATATTTCCAAGAATCCAGTCATGCATGCAAAGACTAAACACATTGCCATCAAGTATCATTACTTAAGAGAACAAGTTCAAGAGAAAGAAGTAATATTGGAATATGTGCAATCAAAAGAACAATTGGCTGATATCTTTACCAAGCCACTTCCAAAGGATACATTTGAGTACCTGAGGAAAAGACTAGGGGTAAAACCCATGTCTAACAGTCAGTAAAAGGAAAGAATGCTACATCAACCATATATTATCAGAATATCATTCACGATTGATGCAAGTAAAAGAAGAACTTCAACGCTACATCTATATACAGAAAGGTATATATCAGAACCAAACACTAGTGCAGATTGTTATATAGATAATGGATAAGTGAAATTCAAGGAATATATTATGGAAAGAAGAAATTGGTTGACAGAGTGTCAGATATTTTGTAAAATATTCATTTGGCATTGTTTTCAAAGGGAGAGAATGTTTCCATATTATCATCAGAATCAGATTACTCCAAATAGGGAAAGATCATATCCAAAGGGAGAGAATTGATATAAAAGTTAAAAACAAAAGTTAGAGACATAAAAGAAATAGAACAATCAAAGATAAAATTTTACACCAACAGAGGTCACAACACATCAGAAGAAGAAAAAGGAAAGCCGCAAGAATCAAATCTAAGCTTACACAGAGCTTACCGGTGGTCAGACATTTTATCGGTTATCAAAACAAACTCTTTGGTAATTTGATGAATCTCAACAATTGTATTTCATATTGTATTAGCAATAGTATAGTATGATAATATAGCATGTTTCCATCAATGCTAAATGGAGAGATTGATGACATAAAATAGATTAAATGGTTGACTATATTAAGTTGAAGATGATGCAAGACATTAAATCAGTTAATGGTTTGTATTGTCATTGATGTCAACTTGATATCATCTGTATGGTCATACACATAATTCTAAATACTTCAGAGAATCAATGGAATAAAGGTTATGCTTTCAGCAATGCATAATAGTCAAGTATTCACTAAGTGACAGAATACGCCGGCGGAGTGCACACCATTGGTAAAGATAGAGATAAAAGTCATAGTGATACCCGATGAGCAGAAGATAGTATTGCCTGATGAAGCGGAATCAAAGGATGCTCGACGAGCTAAAAATAGTGTTTCCTGATGAACAAGATCCAATGATGCCTGACAGACGGAGATCCTAAAGCTAACTGAAGCAACATCGATGGAACTGGCAGTTTTCGCCAGCGATGAACTGTAGAATTGACCTACAAAATAGAGAGATCAGAAAATGACAAAATATCTAGCTGGTAGAGCTAAAAGATAGACTTAACTGGTTGTTTGATTTGTTTTATTTGACCATAGTTAAAGTAAGTGATTTAAAGATGATTTACACAGTTGGTAAGAAGATAACTACGAGATAAATTAGGAGTTAAAGCCATAAATCAATTTGGCTGGATTGTTTTTCACGCCAAGAATCAAGAACCAAGAATTAAGGAATATTATGTCTATTTAAGAGACAAGCATAATTCATTCTCCTTGGTGGTCAATAATCAATCAGATACATGGGGAGTGAACTGATAGAAGATGTTGAAGAGAAACTAATGAAGGATTAACTTCATGCAGTCCTGATCAATCAAGCTGAGGGAGAGCTAAAGAATTTTGCAGACATCGACGGACAGAAAAGAATAGCATCACAGAGCATAAAGAGTTAAGTACAAAGGAATTATATTGATACATTGATTAGAATGATATTGTAAGTAAATAGATCTAAAAATCTGCAATTCAGTTGCCTTAGAAACAGGTTATTTTGTTTCAGTTTAACCATTGAAGCATTAAGTCTCTTAACAGAGCAGGACTTAACAGTCTTTTGTAGCTGAGGTATATCCTAAAAGATTTCTAGAATTTTGACTCATGATAGTAGCACTGGTCTTACCTAAAGCCTATTGACAGTCTAAGAAGGAGGCTGATTCAAGGATGGTAGTAAGATTTGTATAAAGCCTATTGACAAGTCATGAGACTGATTCAAGGATGGTAGCGTAGATGCCAGATACTAAGTGACAACCTATGTATTGAAAATCCTCTAACAAGGTCGCACTTAACAGTGTGTTTGTAACCTTTAACAGGGTTGGCTCCTAACAGGGCTCACTTTAGAAGAGTGAAAATTTGGGGTACCGGTCCTAGTGGTTTTTCCCTTAACAAGGTTTCCATGTTAAAATCCTTGCATTATATGTGTATGGTTTATTACTTTTTTGTTTTACATTCTACATATGCATTTATGGATTGATTGGTACACTCTGCATATTTACTGAGTATCAGTAAATATAGTTTACTGCTTATCAGTTATCAAAGAGAATAAGAACAGATAAGGTAAACCGACAGACAGTTATTTGTTTCAAGTGTTTCAAAGGCATGCATCTTGTTGGGACTTAATAATTTGAGAAGTATTAATTGGTGGATTAAAGTTTAAATTGGATAAATTTTTGAGGCCACTGATTCACCCCCCCCTCTCAGTTATTACTAATAGTGAGGAGATAAAAGATACTAACAGTGAGCCTAAAGAACAAGAGGCCATGAAAGTAGTTCATTTAAATTCAAGAGGAGGAAAGTTATGAGGAAGAAGTCTTTGATTCTAGATGTCACATTAGATGAAGTTATTGTGATTCCACCATGGGATCCCAAATTTTTATCTTATGAATAGATTGAGACTCTTCAGAAGTTACTTAAGAGGAAGAAAAAATAGGAGGAACTGAAAAAGGGAGCAAAATCAAAAGCAAGTGCTACATGACATAAAAGACATATTTGTAAAGGCTTTTCACATGGAGGATGATAATCCTCAAGCCCCTATTCTTGAATAGCTAGTTCACATTGTGAAAAAGGTAAATGATGACAATATTGAAGCCAATGAGAACCTGTTGCAATGCTCCAAGAGGAAATTTGAGAACAAGGTACTTGCAAAAATCTCAGGAGAGATTGCAGTTAAACAGGTTGAACTTTCTTCTCTGATTGAAATGTTAGAAGGAGTTGCAACAAATGTCTATTAATTATATAAGAGGTTATTTGAGGTGAAATTCTTCATAAAGGATAATCAATAGGCTTTAGAGAAATCGCAACTTGACCTTAAGTCAGCTAGAAGTTCACTGAGTATGGATGCTAGCACTAGCTCCTTACATTTTAACAGGCTGACTTATGCACAAAGGAGGATAGCCGAGCTCATGGCTAAAGATGGTCAAATTAGGACCAAGTTGATTAATATTCAGACAAGTCTGATACCTCATCTAGAGTTCATTTAGAAAGAAATTTTATCTGCAAACAAATTGATTAAGAGAGACTCTCATCTCTCAACTGCAGAAAGCTTAGTAAGTATAGTTGCCGAGCTAGAAGTGAAAATAGAGGTTATGAAGTTTGTCAAGGACAATTGGGACTCTGCATTTGAGACTACCTTGCAACTTCATAAATAGTTTTTGAACAAGTATAACTTGACCCCACCAGCTATCAATGACAAAAACAAGGGGGAAACTGAAAGGGAAATTGACAAGACTGACAATGATACAACATAAAGGAGATCAGAATAGGTATCCATGTAAATATTTTTTTTTGAAGGCATGTATACTATGTAAATTTTTTTATGTAGTATGATGTACATTCCTAGGGGGAGTACAGTATGTACTTAGGAAATATTTTGGATGGAATGAATTGTAATGATAAGTGTGTTTTCACCACTAATATCAAACGGGGAGATTGTTAATCCCTAAGTTCTATTGATGATTAGTGACCCACACTTATTCATTTACTTAGGCATTTTTAGTTAGTTATCACTGAGGCCGAGCTAAACATTCAAGGTCAAGCAAAATTGCCAAGAAAATTTTAGGTTTCCGTGTTACATTATGCCGAGCCGAGTAGAATATTAAGTGTCGAGCATCAAAGATGTGTTGTGCCGAACAGAACAATTTTTGCATACATGTCAGGATTAATTCAAACTTTGATGTAAACAGTTTAGGCTGACTTGTATGAGATCTGAGTCGACATTTGTACACATTTAATATTTGTCTACTGAGTTAATTTTTCATTTAATTGTTTTATACTATGCATGGCATGGAGCCAATCAGGAAATTAGAATGCATTGGAGGTATAAACAATAGATCTTGATCGTTGATCTAGATCTCACTGCCAGATCTGAAAAGATATTATAAGATGGATTCTAACCCTAAAAGAAGAGTGAGCGTGTGAGAGCAAGAGATATATAAGAAGGTTTGTGTGTTCATGAGAGATGAACAATAAGTCATTTTGAGAAGAAGACTAGATTTAGTAGAATGATAGAGTAGTGATAAGAAGAGTAAAGACATATCAGATTAAGAGATCATAGAGGTTATTGAAAAGAGAAGATCCATCATTAGCATCTGAGTGCATAATGAAGGATCACTGCTTGGAACATTCTAACAGGTGTGTCAGGTTAAATCTCTTAACATAGTGGTTTTAGCAGACCATTTCAAATCTCTTAGCTGAGTGCTTACTTTACTGCAAGTTGAAATCCTTTAGCAAGGTAGATTGTAATGATCTTTAGTTCTTAACAGAACAGACCTTTAAATAGGTAGATTGCATATTGTAATCAAACTTTTGTAGCCCTAATAGGCACACTTTATTGCTATAGTAGTGAAGATCTTGTGGGTGTCATCCCCACCCCAGTTTTACCTATTTGGGTTTCTGGGTTACCAAAATTATGTGTTATGAGTTACATATTTGATGTTATGGATGCTATTTGATGTTAGGTTAAATTCATATATGTATGAATGTGAATAAATTTGTTTTAAGTGGTTAAGTATTGAATATCTGATTCAACCCCTCCTCATTATCTTGCTTTCCCATTCTTGTACTTCTAACACCTAGGTATAGGGAACCTATACCTTATTGTGATCTTGTTTATAGCCCTTGAGTCTATGCATAATCTCCATTTTCCTCCCTTCTTGGATGCCAACACAATCAGGACTGCACAAGGGCTATTACTCCTCTTGATCAAGCCTTGATCAAAGAGTTCCTGCACTTGTTTAGCTACCTCCAATTTCTGATCATGAGTAAGTTTGTATGCTTCCTTATTGGGCAGAGATGCCCCTCACAAAAAGTCTGTTTGGTGACTTATTACCCTCTTAGGTGGTAGGTTTGCAAGAGTTCCATCACTCACTATAAGAAATTCTTGCACCTCTGGTGGTAATGGATCCTTCACTGGTTGTTCATCTTCCTTAGGTCTTAGCACAATGGCATACCCCTTACTCTCATCACCCTTGATATCTTTCACAAACTGCTTCCCACTACACAACATCACACTATGAGTCTTTGACTGTGGTTCTTCATCTTCTTGTAAAGATTGAATTTTTAAAGTCTTCCCTCCTTTCTTCAAGGTGATGGAATTCTCCTTCCCAACATATACTACCTCATTATCAAATTTCCAAGGCCTCCCTAGTAGTAATTGGCAAGCATCCATTGGTAGGATGTCACAAAGTAGTCTATCCTTGTATCCTACAATTGAAAACTCAACCCATGTTTTCTCATTGACTAGTACACTTTGGCCTTTGTTGAGCCATGTCACTTTATAAGGATTCACATGGGGTATCTTGGATAGCTTGAATTTCACTACTACCCCCTTTGAGATGATATTATCTGTGGATCCAGAATCCACAATCACTTTACAAACCTTACCAAGAATTTTGCATATGATTCTAAACAAGGCCCTCCTATGTTTGGGCTCATCCTTGATTGGTTATCTTATCAGTACTCTCCTTAACATCAAATTATCTCCTATCTCTGAATCTAGATGGTCAATCTTAGGTGCTTTGACACTTGAAGTGTCCTCATGAGCATATGCTACCCTTTTGTCACTGCTTGCTGCAGAAGGTTTGTCAGGACACCTAAAGGCTGGATGGCCTAATTGCCCACAATAATAACACTTCATGGTTGCAAAGTAATAACTACTCCTACCTCCTCTTCCTCTATTAGGACCACCATGATTACCCCTGCCTCTTTTGTAGCCTCTTCTTGAACTAATTTTAGTCTTCTACTCTGTCAACTTGTTCTCTCCTTGTGACCTTTTCTCACTACCTTTGCCTTGGTAGCCTCCTCTTTGACCCCTTTGGTGTCTTCCTCTACCTATTTTATTCTTGAAACTAGAGTCACCCTTCTTCTTGTTCTTTTCCTCCACCCTTATGGCCAACTGATGACATTTTGTATTGTATTTGGACTCCATAGGCTAATCTCCTCTTGGATGTTCCACTTCAATCCACCCAAGTATCTAGCCACTTTGATTGAATCCTCTTATTTCAATTTAGACCTTAGACACAATCTTTGGGATTCCCCAATATATGAGGCCACATCTAGGTCATTTTGTTTCAATTTTTGTCTCTTTCTATGGAGTTGGATTTCATAATCCTCTGGGAGATAATTCTCCTTCAACTTGGTCACCATGGCATTCCAATTTTCTATTGGTTGCTTTCCCATTCTTACCCTCTCATCCTGAAGGTATTTCCACCAAGTCAAAGCTGACCCTCTGAGTCTAGACTTGGATACCTTAATATTTTGGGCTTCAGTCACACCCTCACACTCAAAATGGTTCTCCATTCCCTCTATCCAATCTATTACTACTTCAATATCCATCTTTCCACTAAACAAAGGAATTCCTTCCAATTCATTGCCACCCAATACTTTGATGGCCTTCAATAATGGCTCTTCATTCAAGATAGGTTTAGGTTCTAGAATGATATCTTCCTCAGCAACCTTCTTGCCCCTATCACTACTTTCTACCCCTTCTCTACTCCTAGCTACTTCATTAGCAACTTCCTCAAGCCTCAAGTTCATTCCCTCTTAGGCTTCCTTAAGGAGTTGGTTCCTCTCCTTTATATTTTCAACTTCCTTGGCTAATTCTACAATTTTCACCATCTTTGACTCTCCTACTGACTCTCTATTAGTTTCTAACATGTACTAACTTCCCAAGTTTCTCAACTTTCTCTAATACCACTCTGATGTAACACTACTCTTGCTACTCTCCCTAGCTTCCTCTAGGGTCTCCTAGGATAATCTATTGACCTACTAGGGTTCTTCAACTAACACTATCCTTCTTAGGTTTCTTCTCACAAGAACCTAATCCTTTCAACTAGTGAACACCTGAACAATGTAGAAACAAAACTCACCATGCTCCTTCCTAGGCTTCAATGGGCCTTTCATGCTCCATCTGCACAAATTGATCCAAATGGATCCCAAACTCCTCCAAGTGGAAAGGTAGTGTTCAATATTGTTTATTGGACTAATTTCAATGTTCTCAAACAACTTTAGGATTGAAACCCTCAACGAGTTCCAATTTCCAAGTCAATTACACCCAAAAGAGGGCTACTAGCATTAGGCCTAGTTAGGATCCTTTTCTGTAATATCTTGCAAAAAAATTTAACAAGTCAAAAAAATAACACCATATCCTGATACCCTTTTTCGATAACCTAAGGATTTTCTAGTTCTTGGCCTCCAGAGGTGTCTGTACAAGTACCTCCTATAATCATGCTTAAAATTTGGGGTTTTAGGTCCTTTTCACAGTCTGCACAAGAAATTGATTTTCTTGGATTACAAACCAACTCACCCAAAATTCTCCTCTGAGTTAGGGTTCCTCAACTTAACATACTACCTTCCCACAATGCTTTATTGAAGCAATGAATGGTTTCAATCTCTCTAAACTGCTCTGTAACTGCTGGTGATCCCTAGCCATGCATCATTGGCTCGCCTAGGGAATCACCTTATAAATAGCTGACATACTTTCTTGGGCCCCTCCTTCACTGTACATAATTTAAATGGAGTCACCTTCCATAATCCAAGAGCTCATGCAAGTGCGGCGGTGGAAAACAGATCTATGACCCCATTTGCATACAATGCCCAATTCAAATCAGCGACACGACATAAAGTAAAAGATTTTTCTAAAGAAACTAAAACTATTAAATTCAAAAAAATACCACCACAAAAAGTCTTAGAACAACCTACATTACCAAAAACAAATCTTACATTAACATATTCAATCCATTACAATATCAGATCCTCACAAAACACAAAGACTGTAACTGCTCTTCAATTTCACAGTCCGTACACACTCTGACATCAACTTGAAAAACCTTTAAAATGATAAAGGATAGCATATTATAGTTGAATAAGGAAATAAAACACCAGTTTCAGATAGTTAAGGAACTAATTCCTTCGAAGTTGCATTCTTGCAATAAATGTTGTCAATGTTGTCAATGACAACACTGACAACTTTTGCAACTTTTGGAATATGCTATACAGACTTGGTCAAAAGGTGTCAACCTTTCCCAAATCACTAATTATGATGTTTAAACATGTAATAGGACCCTTATTCCCTTTCTTGGCCACATTTGGCACTAAAATAATAAAAACACCCTAATAGACCTAGATTGGACTCATAGGTCACTAAAGACCTAATTAGGCTTCCTCACACTTTACAACTTATAGAATAGGAACTACATGTTCCTTTATTAACCTAGTGGTCTAGCTAGAACCACTAAAAGCCAAAAAATCAAAAGAAGCCATAGGTTACATTTCCTCTTCTATCCTACCTAGGTGCTCCTGCACCACTATCTCTACCGAAATTATCAACTGTCATTTTAAGAATATTAAGGATGTTTTTATTGCAATCCTTTGCTTTTCTATTTCCTTACGGGTAATAGATTGAAGAGAAATATTGAATAATGTGAAATTTATAACATAATTATGTTACATCCTTATTATTGAATTTATTTCCATTATCTATTATGATTTCATGAGGTATGACATATTGACAAATGATGTAATTTAAGATAAACATTGATATTTGTTTTCCTGTTGTAGTAGAGAGGTACAACTTCAACTGAATTGGTAAAATATTCTATTGCTATGATTATGTATTTGTGACCATTTGATGAGGGAGTATATATCATTCTTATCAAGTAAAAAACCCATTGATAAAAGCTCCATGATGTAATCAATGGATGCAACACTTACGCTGGCACATGTATCAGTTTTCCATGAAACTGGCATTTTTGACAAGTCTTTACAAACTAAAAAACATCCTTATCCATAGATGGATAATAATACCCCATTCTAATAAGTTTCTTTTCCAAGGGTAAACAATTAGAATGAAAACTTAAAATAGCCTCATTAATATCTCATCAAGGAGTTTTAGATTCCACACTCTCTAGACATCTAAGTAAGGTCCCACCAAGATCTTTTCAATTCAATGTAGTAGATATTAATGTATATCGAGATTTTTGGCATATGAAATTTATATTTTGGTTTTGGGATTGGTTTAAGGGTGGGATATTTTATTTTAGGTAAGTATAGATAGGGCCATACCAAGTGGATTCAGGACCTATGAGTATGCATACAATCTAGGATTCAAAATCATCATAGGTAGCTTTTACCAGTTCTTCCACTAGGAACTCTTATCTTGCATTTTGTTCTGGTAATTAAAGTAGTGAAGCCAAGGTATCCATAGAATCTTCTTCTCTATTATCTTCTCTTGAGATTTGTTAAAACATGATTAGCACAAAATACTTCTTGAGATCATAAACCATTCTCTTGTAAGGTGTGATTTTATCATCCTTAGTTTGATATTCATCATTGATCTGGTTGATTACTAGCCGTGAATCCCCAAATATGTGTAGTTTTGTGATCCTCCATTCTAAGGCCATTTTAATGCCAATCAATAGTGCCTAATATTCAGATATTTTTTTGGTGCATGGAAACAAAATTTTGTAACCCTAAGGTGTGATAAAAAAATTTCTTGCCTCCGAGCCATTTTGAGTATATGACAATATAACTTCCATGTTTCGGGTACAATTGTAAGGATGTTTACATCAGGAAAATATATTTGAATTGGTTCTTTACTTGATATGGGTGCTTCAGCCAGATGATCTACTATTACTTTCCCTTTTAGTTCTCTTCAATCCACATACTCTATTTCAAATTCACTCAAGATCATTACCCATTTAGCTAACCTTCCTATGAGAGATGATCTACTAAGAAGATATTTCAAAAGATCTATCTTAGTAATTAGTTTGAATTGATGTGCTAACATGTAATGCCTTAAATTTTGGGAAGAAAATACCACTGATAAACATTCTCTTTATATGAAGGTGTAGTTAAGTTCATACTTGATTAAAGTTCTACTAATGTAGTAGATAGCCTTTTCTTTTCCCTTCTCATATTTTTGGGATAGTAAGACTCCTAATGAATTCTCTGTTGTTGAAATATAAAGTAACCAAAGTTTTCTTGGTATTAGAGCCATCAATACTAGAGGATTCATCAAATATTTCTTTATTATATCAAAGGCTTCATCACACTTGGAGTTCCACTTAAAATAAGCATCTGTATGGAGAAATGAGTGAAAGAGTGACACTTTTTATCTATTTGGGCTATAAATCTTCTAATTGATTGAAGTCTCCCTTGAAATGTTCTCAATTGTCTTATGTTCCTTGGAGGTCCCATTTCCATAATTGCCTTCACTTTTTCTGGATCAACTTAAATTCCCTTTTCTAAAAAAAGATATCCAAGAAGTTTTCCTAATTATACCCGAAATGCACATTTTTATGGGTTTAGCCTAACCTTTAACTTTTCAATCCTTGTAAAGATTTTATCTAGGATTGGTATATGTTATTATCTTGTAGAGGACTTGGCTAAAATATCATCTACATAATCTTCCATGAAGGTATGCATCATATCATGGAAAATTATGGTCATTTCTCTTTGATAAGTTTCTCCAACATTTTTGAGACCAAAGGGCATAACATTACAACAAAATGCACTCTATGCACATGTAAATTATATCTTATCTTGATTTTATGGTACAATATTTATCTAGTTATAGCCATAAAATCCATCCATTAGTGATAACATAGAGTGTCTAGGTGTAATATCTACAATATTATCAATGCTTGGAGGTAGAAAGTCATCTTTGGACATGCCTTATTTAAATCTCCAAAGTCTGTGCAAAATCTTATACTATTATCAAGTTAAGAAATGTGTACAATGTTTTAAATCTATTCAACATAAGAAATGGATCAAATGAAGCTAGTATCTAAGAGTTTCTTTAATTCTTATTTTTCTAGCAAAGCCACATGTGGGTGCATTTTCCTCAGCTTTTATTTCAATGACTTAACTCTTCGAGTAAATATTTAGGTGTTGCATTATCAAATTAAGATCTAATCCATGAATGTTAACATATGAAAAATAACAAATTATTTTCCTTTCCCTAAATAAATCTATAAATTGTTGTCATTCTTCTTTGGATAGTGATACTGCTCAGTTGATGATCTTGGATTCTTCTTCTATTCCAATATTCACTTGCTCTGTTAGTTCTATCAAGATGAGAGACCTTTCTTCATAATGTTGTGGAATTATGTCAAGTCTCTAATCATTAGATGCCTTGATGAGGTTTTATGTTGGCATATCTGATGTAATGATGGTAAGTGTGTTTTGGTGAAGACATAGTGATTTGATTATAGGATGATTGGATATTATATTGTCATTGATGCCAATTAGTGACTTTATGTTCTTAGTATATTGTCAAGCATATTTGTGATGAATGATGAGTTTCAATGGTTTCTATATTTAGGGGATACCTAGTTATGTCTTTGGATGTCAAATGTATGACCGCTACTACTGAAGTAATTTTATGTGAGAGTTTTGATAGAATTAAATTTAACAATACAACTGCTAGAATAATTGATTATAGGTGGTAGATGATTTGAATGTCTTGTCAAATCTATGATGTATCTTGTGACGTGGTCATAGGATATAGTGATCAATATATTTTAGATGCTACATTTTTAATCACAACTACTTTGAGTGATTGATAAGAAGGCTAAGTGATCAGTGAACATAAACAGTGTTATTCAACAAGTTAATTATTTATGTTCTTGAGCTACTGATGGAAGATCTTGTATCGATGATCGGTATTGATGCAGTAGTGATTAATGATGGATGATTTATGATTTGATGACATGTATTCATGATTGGAGGTTATGATTTGGTATCACATTGATTGATGTTATCATTTGGTGAATATTTTTGAGGAAGTTTAATTATAGTCAAAATGTGTTTGACTATTTGGCTCAATTTTATATGTAAATCATTGTTTAGGCCGATGCGGTATTCAAAATATGTTTTGTGTATTTAATTTTGTTGTTTGTCTTATTGGATTTGAGTGGGACTTGTACTCTTGTTGGATTTGGGAATACTTTAGAAGAATACATTATTTCAGTGGGTACTAATCCCCACCATGGCTTTTTCCCTATTTGGGTTTACATGAGATAAATCCATGTGTCAAATTTATGGATGATCTTGGATACTTAAGTTTTCATTTAATTATATTAAGGTTAGTCTTGTGAAATTGTTGACAAAAAGGGGGAGAATGATGTGTAATGTACTATATGGAAGAATGATATAATATTGTGTGAAAGAAATATAGCATGCATAATGTAAGGGGGAGTATGATTTGAGGATGCTATTGTAGTATGTATGCTATGTAACATTTTTTTGTGATGACTATCAAAGGTTTTTTCCATCAATGCCAAAGGGGCAGATTGTTGGAATTATGCTAAGTTTTGGAGATGATATGAAGAGAGGTCATGAGCGGATGCATAATTGGTTTTCCTAAGTATGTTTATTGGTTCTCAAGAAGAATAATATTAAATATATTGTGGTAGCGGTCGAGTTGAGGAAAGATTCAGATGTTGCACTGAGAGATACAATATGTATATGGTATGAGGAATCTATGATTCCAACCACAACTTATTTAGTTGAGAGGTGATAGAGTTTTGAGTGTCACATAAACTAAGACAGGTAGAACTCTTATGTTCTTGATAAAATAGTTAGTAGATCACATATCAGTGAGTGGTAAAGTATATGTGATCATTTATAATGATATGATGACATGAAATAAATGTTATGCATCCAATGTATTGATATTTACGAGGTCGATGCAAGAATTTAAGACAAATTTAAGGTGTTGCATTGGAGGAGTCAAAACATGTTTGACTACCTTGGAGATATAAACTTGCAGATCTTATCTTGACCTAGTGGGATCATGGTAAATCATTTTTCTCATCGAGATTATCAATTTGACACAAGGTACTGTCACAGGAAAAGAATTTGAAGATCAATTTTAAGGTGGTGTAATTTTTTATATATAGGAACTACTCTTACTGTAATAGTGTTGTTGAAAAGAAGAATTGTTGTTGTTGAATAATTGTTTTTGGTGATTAGGGTGTTATGATTTCAAGTTGAGATTGCGATCAGAGATCAAAGAGAAGAGAGTAACTCCAAATTAAAAAGAAATCATAGGATCTAAAAATAAATTAGTGCTACAAATAGATCACTTATCTTGTTGTTCCCTAACAGTTGCAGCAGGTCAAATCCTCTAATAAGGTGAACTCTAACAAGTTCTTATCTGTAAATCCTTTAATAGGGTGACCTCTTTATTGAGGTTTTAAATCCTCTAACAAGGTAGATAATAGATGATCTTATTATACTTCTAATATTTTACTAATCACTTCTAACAGGGTCAACCCTCATAAAGGGTATAAGTAGCTCCTAATAGGGAAAACTCATTTACTGCAATATTGGGCTTGTGGGTGTCGTCCCCACCATGGTTTTCCCTCTGAAAAAGGTTTCCACGATAAAATAATTGTTTCATATATGTTAAAGTTGTGGATGCTTGATATTATTTACTATTATTTGTTTACTTCATTCATATGCTTTGTGGTTAAGAAGTTCCTAATAAGATAGGTGGCTGAATTAGTTCAATACCTATTTGTACTAATTCACCCCCTCTCAATCAGAAGTTATCCAACAGAAACAAGATCCTAGATCTTGATATGCTCGGTGTTACCCCTAATTTTTTATGGTCATTCATTACTCATTTCTCTCAAAAACCCCTTTAAATATTTTTCAAGCTTCACTTGGGTTGTTTCTCATCTTTGCATGATCTTCATGTCGATAGAACTTGAATCTTGAACTAGCTTAGTTCAAGGTTCAAGGTTCAAGGTTCAATAACACCCCGTGGTATGTTTCTCTTTTTTTTTGTTTTCGTTTAAACTAAGAGGCATGTTTTTTAAAGGTTGTTTGTCCGTTGAACTTGAGTCTTGAATTAGTTTAGTTCAAGGTTCAAGGTTCAACTGTGCCTTGCAACTTGTTTTATTTGTAAGTGATCTTTTTGTTTATTCTTTCTCGCCGCTCATTTTATCTTTTTAAAACATACCAAGGGGTAGTCGCATCTTGTCCCAAGATGAACTTAAAACTTGAAATTTCTTAGTTCAAAGTTATTATTCAAGTGATGTTATCAGGCTGAAAGGAGGAAAAGGCGGCGGTGACGTGACAATGATGTGACAGAAATGGAAGCTGGCAGAGAATGTGGCACCCACACATGGTGCAAGTAAAATATGTTGGCAATTTGACTTCCTAAGGATGCATGACTCATTTTGTGTTGTCATCATGGAAACAAAGTCATACTAAGTTTCTGTCAAAGATACCTTAGAAGATAAAATGACTAAGTATAGAAACAGGGCAGACAGAGATATTCAGCGATCAGCACATCAGCACACGTGTGAGAGATTAAATCAGAGTATGTGCACTCTGATATATGTTCTATGACATGTGTACATACTACATCTAGACACACATAGTATAGAATGATAGTATAGAGAAGTTACAAACAGATCAGTAGACCAGCAGTCCAGAAGATAGAGCATGAAAGCCGACTAGTGTTTTGATCAGCGTGAATTATTTTGTTATGTAATGGCTAAGTGCTTTTGATTATATGTTTGTAATGATGTAATTAGTATTTTTGTAAACATGCTTGAGCCGATTTTTTTGGAAGCATTGTGTATTATGTTTTAGGCTCGACTATAGTCTTGTTTTGAGTCGTGCCTATTTGGGTATGAACATATAAGTATGTAATGTAAATTTATGTTACAAGTGTCAATTATGATGTATGAGAAAGATATAGAAGAGAAGTATGATGAATTCAGTATGAGATAAATCTCTTTAAGAGAGAAAAAGCATCAGCACATACACAAAATTGATTAGACAGTAGTGTCATCACAATAGTTCACTTTTGATATAGTGTATATCAACTTTCAGAAGGTTGTATCCTTCATTTGATTGGGCAGTGACCCTAGGAAGTGAGCCATATACCTTTAACAAGGTTTTGTAAAAGACTCCTAATAGGGTCAGACCTTTAACTAGGTCATTGTACTCATATTGTAAAGACTGCTTCTAACAGGGCAAAGGAACTTTAACAGGTTCATTATACTAGTAATTTATCTGTGGGTACTAATTCCCACCGGAGTTTTCCTCTGATCAAGGTTTCCCCATAATCATATCATGTGTTATAAGTTCTTATGTTAAGATTCATTGAATGTATGTTTGATTTATGTTTAAGTTGTTGAAAATTAATTAATAGACAAACACTGATTCATCCCCCCCCTCACTGTGTTTCTAACAATTGGTATCAGAGCTCTAGTCCTCTGAAAGAAATGTTAACCACTTGAGGAGATCATGGACTCAACAAAAGAAGCAAAACATTTGAAAAAGAATCTTGAAGCAACTATTGAAGATCTTGATAGATCTAAAAATAAAATGAAGAACTTAGACTGAAAGTTGATGGCTCACAAATGCTTATCAAGAAATTAAGAAAAGATTTGAAAGATTGTTCTACAAGTGAATTAGGGAAAATGGTCAAAAGGCTCAATGAAGAGAATATGTCTCTGAAAGATAAAATTGAAAATTTGGAGGAACAGCTAACAGACAGTCAAATTGCTATTGAAGAAAAGATCAAAGAAAGAAAACAATTAGATGATGAACTCTTGAAAGAAAACATGAAAGTCCTGGAATTGGAAAATATAAAGAAGAAGTTGGAATCTAAATTAACAGAAGAAAAGGATAAGATTGATAAACTCCACACAAGTTCTGATTCACTTCAATCCTAGCTCAATACACAAAAGCTAAGAGGTGACACTACTGGTCTTGGATATAGTGTAACACAAGTTGAAACAAATTCATTAGAAGAAAGAAAGAAAGCACATGAAGCACCTTTAGAAGAAAAGAAAGTTGAAAGTATTGCAGATCCACCTAAAGGAGAAATCAAGAAAATTAACATAACTTTTTATGCATGTAACAAACATGGTCATTTGGAAAGAGATTTCAAAGAGGTAAGACCTTTCAATGGTTAGTGTTTCTCCTATAATAAGTTTGGTCACAGGGCTATACATTGCAGAAAAAATCAAAGAAATCAGTCATAGCAGAATCAGAGAAGAATGAATCAAAAAAATCAAAGAAATCAACCTCAAAGAAATTTGCAGAACATTACACGTTAGATATGTAATTACAATGGACACACAACAAAGCAGTGCAACATGAAGAACAAGAACATTAGACCTCCTATCATTTGTCACACATGTGGAAAGGCAGGACACATCTCAAGGTTCTGTAGATCCAAAACTCAAAAGCAAGAGGATCCTAAGAAATCACTATTTAAAGAAGGAGAAGTCAAGTTTGTTCAAGTAAAAGAAGATTCAAGAAAAAATTGGGTTGAAGTAAAGAAGGAAAATGATATTGACAAAGTAGTTGATGCATCCATAGTGGACACATCCTCTATTTCTGGTTGAATATACCTTCTTGGTCTTAGGGGGAGCTATTCTAGCTCAGGACCCCTACATGGCTGGTATACTCACCTCCAAGAATGCGACTATGAAATTATGTTTATGATCATAGTTGGATGAAGTATGCATACATGCATTATCTATAATGCATTTTGAACGAAGTTTGAGATTCACTGTGAAAACTGTGTATGGTTGCAAACATTAAATGCAGTAACTTTTATAAAAAGATGTAAGTCTCTAATCATATTCACATTTGCATTTGAGATTACAGAATTTGGAGAGAAAAGGAACACTGAGCATCAAAGCATGGAAGCATAACAGATTTGGTGGTTAAGAAGCATGGTTAAGAAGTTTGGAATGAAACCCTAGTAGTCGCCCATTTTGGAATTTTGTGAAACCTTATTTAGGCAATGATCAAGTAAGTATGGCAACTCTAGTTGTATTTGATAGTGCAGAGAGGAAGAGATTTTTATTTAAGAAGCATCCATTCAAATCCATACTGGATGATGTGGAAGGAGCTTTCTCCAAAACCCTATTAGGTGGTGTTCACGTAGAAGAAATTCACGCGTACATTTATTGTAAGAAGGAAACAATTGGAGATAATAGCATAGCCACTCTCATGGCTTCGATGATTAAACTAGACTATTCATTCAAGGTTGAATACGCACACCTACACACAACCCTATCTTTGAGTATTCAAATGCGCATGAATTCTATGAACCAGAATGGGTTAAAATATTGTTGAGCAGGATTCATGATGATCTTTTATGGATTGGTGAAGTCCCCGTCTGTATTACTATAGACCTAATCCACAACATGACTGGACTTCCTAATACTGGACCAGTTCTTCCTATTGGGAAGGATGTCAAGAAATAGGTTGAGCAAGTGTGCCTATCCAAAAGTGACAGGCATGGCATGACAGTTGATCCTATCAAGGAAGAAGACATAAAGCTTCTAACAATGATCCTTGGTTACAAGTTTCATCACGCAAGAAGATTAAACAGTGTGTCAGCAACCACAATTCTAGAAGATATCAAAATGGTGAAGGATAACACTCAGTTCAATCTATGTGAGATATTTCATGGTCAATTGATGGACAACATTCATGTTATCAAGCATGACAAGAACAAAAAATTCAGGTTTGGGTCTCTGATCATCTATCTATACTTCCATATTGTTGGTAAAGTTGCAAATTTGTACCTAGATAGAAGCAAACCTACAATGTCTCAAATTTCACTAAAAGCCACATTAGAGAGTAGTGAAAAGGATGCTATGGACATGGACATCAAATATTTTAGGATCAAGATGCAGAAGAGGTTCAGGATACCTAAGAAGATTGTTGAAAAGTATAAGGAAACCATATGCTTCATGGTAGAGACTGACTACACTTGTATGGAGGTAGTTGAACCCAGAACTAAATGGATTCATCCACTTGGGTATGAAGTGGAGGAACATGTATTGGAAGGATATGCACAGGCTCTTTTGTCCGCACCCAAAGATCCCAATGAGCCTAGATGGGGCACTTACAGAGAGAAGACTAATGCAGTTGATTCTGTATTACATAATGCTGATAACAAAAGAAAAGCATATAAGATTACATCCACCATTCTAAAAATTCATGGAGTCACTCAATAAGATCTTGACAAAGATAGAGAATCCAAGATAGCCAAAGAACTTGAGAAGACTGATGAGATCCAGAAGAAGAAGAAAGTAGAGAGCACCTTTGCGCCCTCTACCACCATTGACCTAGACTCATCTCCACCTTCTATACCAAGAAAGAAGTCTAGAGGAAGAAAACAAGCACCCACAAATCACCCATCATCAAGGAAGACACAAAGAAAAGCAAGAAATACTCAAGCTCCTCCTGAGGTAGGATTTAGACCTAGTCTAAGTGTCTTGAAGAACAAGATTGTAAATGAAGGGAGACTAGACACACTTGCTAAAGTCTATGACAAGTTTCAAGAGATTGATAAAACTAAGATACATTCTATGATCATATCTCATATGATTAAGTTTAAGAAGTCAGTTCTTGAACTCAAGACAGTGATACCTGATAAGTTATGGAACATACTGGAGATCATGAAAAGACATGCAATTGAGGAAGACATGAGGATAAGAGAAGAAACATTGGATAATCTTCTCCCTATATGCTCACATGATGAGAAGGCAATTCTATTAGATCTGGTGAAGCCTCATCTCAGAACCAAGACAAAGACTCTATAGATTATGAACAAAGAGTATGAGTAGATAGGTAAAGAAAATGAAAATGCATTTGCACAAGTGTTTATGGATAGACACATGTATCCATCAATGGCGCCTACAAAAAAGGTAAATCCAGCTCCTCCCAAACAAGTTACAGAACCAGTGATTCAGATAGCACCTATGACAGGTCCACAAGTTTCAGTGCCCTCAGTGATAATAACTTCTGACACACCAAAAGAATCAGAAGATACTATAGTGGTTGATAATATCAAGATATCCATGACAGCATCTGACAAAGACATGGACAAAGTTGATGAATCATTTGTAAGCACTGAAGAGATGTGCACTAATGATACATTTGTACAGCAGGATGATGTTCCCTCCAATGATCCAATAGACTTGAATGAAGAAAAAGATGTTCAAGACAATGAGACACCAATCAAGGAGAAACCAATAAAGAGTGAATGTAGGGATACCATTCAAAACACTACAATCACTCCATCCAATTTACCATCCACTTCATTGTTGTCAAAGTTAACTCCTGATTCAACAAGTCTAGATGCATGGGGAGAAGAGGACTTAATGAAGATCAGCATGCTAGCTATGGAAAAGGAAAAAGAAAAACAAGTTATGAGGAACCCTCTTTTCTTGGAGTCAGTTAACATTCTGAATGATTTAGTACCTGCAGATAAGAAAGTAGCCAAGATTCAATTAGTTGAAGATGTCAATAGTATTCTAAAAAGCTTCAAAGCTCACTTTACAGATCTAGTAGACTCTGCTACTAGAATTGTAGAAGATGAATATAAAAAGGAGAGATTGAATGAATTGGTAAATAATTTTACCTTAGACCTAAAATCTTTAAAGATTGGGCAATCCATATTGAAAGAATTGGGAGCTAAGGGAAAGAAAGTTATATCCAACTACATGGACAGAGTGAAGTTCACCTCTAAACACATAAAGAAGATATAAGAGGCTGAGATCATGGTGGACACTATCAAAAAATTAGTTGAGACATCTACCCAGGACATGAACATATGTAAAAATGTCTATCAAGGTCAGTTAGAAAAAATTGAAAAGGCTAAGTTGGAGATCAGCAAGATAAGAGTCAGACAAACTCAGTTGAGAAATGCACTTGCGCCCTCTCTAACAGTTCTAAATGAGAACATCAAATAGATTGATGCCACCATTGTGACATATGATCAAGGTCCTTGCATGGATTTGATAGAGATGGATAAATTGACATATGCCCTATGCACGTATCTTTAGACAGTTGATGCAATGAAAGTATTCTGGCAGAAAGAGATCCAATCTCTTCAGATTGTGTACCCTAAAGTCTACATGGAATAAGAGTCTTGAGACTAACAAGTTTCGTACACATTTTTCATTAATGTCAAAGGGGGAGTAATATAGAATGTGTATATATGGGGAGTAGTATATGTATATATTAAAAAGATGTTATGATATACAATTTTTTTTTTTTGTTAAGTCATTTTGAGAAACTTGGCCACATTTCTTTGTTGCCATAAAGGACAAAGGGGGAGATTGTTGGAAAGTTGACTTCCTAAGGATGCATGAATCATTTTTTGTTTTCATCATGGCAAAAAAGTCATACTAAGTTTCTGTCAAAGATAACTTAGAAGATAAAATGACTAAGTATAGAAATAGGGCAGACAAAGATATTCAATGATCAACACATCAGCACACGTGTGAGAGATTGAATCAAAGTATGCATGCTTAGATATAGGTTCTATGACATATGTACATACTACATCCAAAAACACATAGTATGGAATGATAGTATGGAGAAGTTACAGACAGATCAGTAGAACAACAGTCCAAAAGACAGAGCATGAAAGCCGACTAGTGTTTTGATCAGCATGAATTATTTTTTATGTAATGACTAAGTGCCTTTGATTATATGTTTTTAATGATGTAATTAGTATTGTTGTAAACATGCTTGAGCTAACTTGTTCAAAAGCCTTGTGTATTATGTTTTAGGGCTGACTATAGTCTTGTTTTGAGTCGCACCTATTTGGGTATGCACATATAAGTATGTAATGTAAAATTATGTTACAAGTGTCGATTATGATGTATGAGAAAGATATAGAAGAGTAGTATGATGAAGTCAGTATGAGATAAAGCTCTTTAAGAGAGTAAGAGCATTAGTGCATACACAGAACTGATCAGATAGCAGTGTCATCACAGCAGTTCACTTTTGATATAGTGTATATCAACATTCAGAAGGTTGTAGCCTTCATCCTATTGGGTAGTGAGCCTAGGAAGTGAGCCATATACCTTTAACAGGGTTTTGTAAAAGACTCCTAATAGGGTTAGACCTTTAACCAGGTCATTGTACTCATATTGTAAAGACTGCTTCTAATAGGGCAAAGGAACTTTAACAAGTTCATTATACTAGTACAATATCTGTGGGTACTAATTCCCACCAGGGTTTTCCTATGATCAAGGTTTCCCCATAATAATATCATGTGTTATAAGTTATTATGTTAAGCTTCATTTAATGTATGTTTGATTTATGTTTAAGTTGTAGAAAAGTAATTAATAGACAAACATTGATTCACCCCCCCCTCTCATTGTTTCTAACAAAATCATCATGAGAAGTGATGTTTAAATGTCATTTTTCTTGTGGGGAAGTACACTAATTAATGCAGTCATCAAGCAAACTTCTTGTCGTTATTAATTAAAATATTTGGCCAACATTTTACCATTAATTGAAAATCTCCCATGATCTTGCAAAGAGTTAATAAATAGAGGTGTAGCATTCATTGTGTTCTATCATGATAAAAAATATTCTGCTAGAGGCAGAAATATCAAAGTAGACAAGGTACACCTTCTTTCTCAGAGCTCATGGAAATTGCATGAACAAGTAGGTCAGTTGTCTTTCCTTCATACTCATTTTTCAAGATTGAAGTTTTTGTAATTATGAAGTAAGGAAAAGCTATAGAGTTTCTCTATTTTCTATGTTCCTCTTTCTTTGCATCATTATTTGGGTTTGATATGAAGCCTTTGCTCCTAAATTTTGGGTGCACCTCTTCCCTTATTAGTTATCTATCAAAATTTGATGACACATCCATATGTTTAGGGGCATTAGAGGAAATTAGAAACATAATTAAATACCCAATCCCAAGTTCAATGATAGATAAAATAGTTTGCAGTGGGCTAGTAAAAGTTTCTGCATTTCCCATTACGACTCCATGTCCTGAGCTGGTAGTAGAATGTTCCAGGCATTACAGTAGGGAAGAGAAATGTATCAAGAAAATAGATGGTAGCCCATTAGTTTTCATAACTAGGGATGTTGTTAAAAAAACAATGGGTATTCCTGAGAAAGATCCCTATGAGGGATGGACTACTTCCTCTTCTCAGTCCATTTTCTCAACTTGACGATAGGTGTATAGGAATGAAATTGCATAGAATTGGCTGCTCAAAGCACAAGCAGGAGGGTCTAGGCTGCCTAAACCTTTGACTATAGACAATTTTAAACTAGAGGTTGGGAAACTAGTCATATTACTCAATAGAATCAAAGGGAACCAACATGCATATTATTGGGAAGATTGGATGTACTTCTAGATTTAGATAACCCTTGGTGGTTAGAAATTCATTGATTGGGCTAACACCATTGCAGACGAACGTCATCATCAACTAGAAAATTTCTTAGGAAGAAGTGGTTTTTGCATTTCCTCATATTTATTCTATGTGTTGACATGCACCAGGGAATGGAAATCTCTCTTCCATAAATTTCCTATTCCAAATTGAAGTTATATGACTATTACCCTCATAGAAGGAGTTTTACACTATATTCATGAAAGTAAACAGAATTTTTTCTGGAAGATTGGTCTATGAGTTGCAGGGAAACACTGAGCAAAGAATGTTAGAGGAAGCTAGGAGCTTCATTAACACTTATGGGAGCTTATTTATCCAGTTTAGAAGGTTTAGTTACATTAGTGTTGGAGGATTTGAAGGTCAACCATTCAAGCTCTCAAGATATGCTCTAGATAGCCATGTCATAACTAAAGTAGGCCATCAATTGGATCATGTGCATAAAGGTGTGAAAGATAGGAAGGGTAGAGAAAAGTTTATCTTTCCCATTGAGCTTGGTTTATATACATGTAAAACATCTTCGGATGCCCTCAACCTCAAATTAGAATTGAAAACGTTAAAGCTGAAAACCTTTGAATATAGGAAAGATTTTGATAGCAGGGGTTATGCAGCCAAGCACTTTAAACTGCCTAATGAATTTCAACATCTTCCCCAAATGGAAGACTACTAGGAAAAATGCGTTGATGATTTTGAAGTAAGAAGAAGGTTGTGGTCAAGATTCACTCTCATCCAAGTTGTTACTCTGAAGATAGACCTTGACATTATAGGGATAGAGGAAGAAGAAGGTGAGGAAGTTATTGATGATCAATTTAAAACCAGATTTATGGGATCACCTTTACCTAAAATAGACTGGGGTATTGATGAAAGAGACAACATACACATCAAAACTCTCAGTGTGATAAAAAAAACTAAGAAATGGATTAATGAAAAAGGGCCTCTTGTGCAAATGAGGAAAAATACATAGAAATCTACTCTTTCCAACCTTGTTCAAAATCCTATACCTCCATATAATGCTGATGTTTATGTTGCAGGTTCTTCTAAGACTAAAAATAAAAGAACTCATAAGCTCAAGTCTAAAAAACAAAGTTCTTCCTATATCGCCCCATCTGTGTGAATTATGAGAACTAGATCTAAAGAAAGGAACATTGTGGCAGGTAAGGAGAATGAAGTGATCAATTTGGATGAGATGGACACTCCAGTGTCACATAAGAATATTCAAAATCCTCAATCTAAACAAGTTGAGATGTTAGAAATCAGCCAGTCTGATACCAGGGATTTTGCAGCTGTTGCAATGGGAACTTGTCTATAGACACCACCTCCCATGCTCAAGTGGCTGGAAACATCGATCAAAAAGAAAATAAATGTGCTACCTATCACTCTGCATGTGGAAGATATGGTTAGTAAATTCTTGGGAGAAATGGTCAAATCTAAGAAGATTAAAATTGAGTCTATGATTTACATAGACAAAAAAACAAGACATTGGGTTGCTAAGCGAGCAGTTCCTAAAGATGATAAATATGTCAATGAAGCCATTGCTGATGATTTTATAGTTAAGAAGATAGACCTTGGCATTGCCACTAGAGAAGCGGATGCAAAGCACCTAGAAAATTCTACCAAGAAAATGTTATACAGGACCTTCAAAGATAAAAAAGATAAGGAGTTGAAGGTTATGATAAAGAAGTTGGCATATTTTATATAGGAAATAAAGGATCCCAACCCCCTACCTCTATCTCAAGCTCCTCAATCTTTTGATCCTATCTCTCCTGAATTGAAAAAGACTCTGGATCAAATCTAGAGGAACAAATTCATTGTTGACGTGTTTTGAAAATGGATACAAGGTATAATTTAGCGTGGTGCTGATTATATTTCTCAGCTAATTCAAACACATGGGACCGTTGCAACGTCAATCTCACAAATACTAATAGAGTTAGCTGAATGGGAGAAAGAAAAGAAAAAGTGAGCCAATGTGATTAATCAAATGGAAGAGATTAGGAAATATGGAATAGTAAATTTCCTTTCTGAAAAGCCAGTTCTAGATTTAGATGAAGATATTCTCTATGTATCCATAAAAAGCATTGAATGACAAAATTCAGTTATCAAAGCCAGACATGAGGGAGCTACCCATTTTCTGAATGACCTTAAAGAGATTACAGATATAATGTAGAAAGACCTAAAGTGTTTCAACATCACTTTGATGAGTGAAGATGGAAAAAATGTCAGAGATGCAGGGGAAATGACTCAAGAGGTTGAAAAAAGAATCTCAGCCACGAAGGAAAATAAAGATTTAACCACAGATGATTTTACATCGATGGAAAAAATTGAATCTTGTTGGTGGTTTTTGTTGATCACTTGGAATTACACAAACAAAAAATTATATACGTGGGCAAAGAAAAGAAGGTACTCAAACAGAGGATAATCCACGTCACCCTGCCACATCATGCCACTATTCTTAGCATTTCCAAAGTGCACAAAGAGTAGAGGAATGGTCACGCCACCAATGCTACTAAGGAATAGTCAATGGGCTCCAACTCATCTGCAACTCCGTGATTGTGTTCCATTGATCTCGGAGTGTTTTTGGGATATTATGCTCGTTCTCTTTTAGCAGTTCTTTTCAGTTTTAAAAATAGTTTTTATCCCGAAGCTCTGGGAGAGTTTTGTGGAATTTAAGTTGTATGCTTTAAATTGATGGCTATATACAGCCAGAGAAAATTTGGAATTGGCTGATAGTAATTTTAGTAGAATAGATAGAAAGACTTAGTTTTGGTTTTTAAATAGTTTTTTTGTGAATTTTTCAAGAGATATGCTTTGAAGATATTTTTTTTGAAATCAATGAAAGAAAAATTTCTTCTTTTATGAATCTGTTGGTTTATATAGTGAATTGATCTCTGTTGGGGTATCTTTAGTTGGTCAGAAATCTTTCTTGAAGAAAATCTTTCTTAGTTTTAGCTCCTATATAGTTGCAGTTTCATTTCATTGGATGTGTAGTAAATTGAAGTCTGTGGGCTTCATAAGATCTTTATATTTCTTTCAATAAAGTGTTTGGAATGTACATGTATGTGAATTGTTGTGAATGCCTTACTTACTTTAAGGTGAAAAGTATTATTTTGTGAATGCAACTTTGATCTATTGAAATTCATTGAAAATCTATCCGGGAGTTGTACCGTAATTCAAAGGATCAGTATTATGTGTATTTGATCCAACTATTAGTATGAAATAAATGTTTCCTTTATGGGCTATAGGCTAAGAATTTAATTGTATAAAAAAGGGATAATTTCATTTACTAATAGATTTTTGGCGACTCTATTAGTGATCCTGATACGAAGTAAACTAGTGTTGAATAATTATAATTTAATGAATAACCATGGTTTTTCCTACTATCATATTTCCTAATCAAGAGGAAATACCACCATTTATACATGCTAATTTGAATTTTCAAAAGACACAAGTAGATATTATTTCTGATTTAAATTATCTATCTTGGAACTCAATAAACAAAAATCAACAATATCAGTAGGTGCTTCTAGTATTAGAAGAGGAGAAAGACATAAGTGAGTGGCTAAGAGACCTACCAATTGCTCAAGAGGTAGAACTAGTGACTAGAGTCACTGAGAGACCATAAAATCTTGTCACTCTGGATTCTTGACCTTATACTAGATCCCAAAGGAGGGAAGACATCTTTGTTACTTTCTTTCAAGAATTGCAAAATCTCCAAGTTCCTACAACCTATACTCCTAAAAAGAAGGCCAAGGGTAGATCTTCCTCTCCTCCCAAGAAATCTCCAAGTATATCCTTCTCTTCCCACTTGTGGTAAGCTTTGACCTTGTCTGGTATCTAAGCCCCACCTCTTGTGACTATTTACCCATCAGCAATAATGGCACAACCTTGGGGAGCAGTAGTAGAACCTTTGAATCTGGGTGGAAATCATAATTTTCCTAAAGGAGCTAGAGAAATCATACCCAAATTTTATGGAGATGGGAAAATGGCAGCCAAAGATCACCTCAATGCTTTTAATACACCCTGTGGAATTTTAGTCGTTCAGCATGAAGATGTGGCTATCAAACTTTTTGTGCCAACCCTCTCTAAGTCAGCTGTAGATTGGTTCTGTCACTTATAGATTGGTTCTGTCACTTACCTAATGGCCATATCACCAATTGGGATAGTATGAAGAGTTCCTTTGAGGCCTATTTTAAAAGTGTGTTAGATGAACATTCTCTTCTTGCATAACTTACATAGTTAAAAAAAGAGATTCATGAGCTGATGAGGGAGTTCATAGCCAAATTTAATAAAATCATTCACAAAATCCCTCAAGCTTAAAGATCTACCCTTGAAATCCAAAAGGACTTCTTTTAGAACTCTATGTCGCTTGATATTGGTTTCCACTTGAGGAGGGTGAGAGTAGCTAATTTGTTGGTTGCACAAGATATATATGTTGAACTTGAAGATGATTTAATAACATGAGGGAAATGGATAAAGGATTTTCAAATACCTAATGCAAAAAATACCTCATCCTCTGATCCTCTGTCACAAATACTTGTGAATGATGTGATTACAATCAAAGGGAAGTTTCCTAAGGGAAATGCTAATACTCCTCCCCCATATAAAGACATTCCTAGAGGAATGATTGATCAAGATGGTCCTAGCCATAGGAACCCTGGCTACCCCCACTTTGAATGAAAAATGATGGAATTTTCCCCTAGAAGAGTTAACATGTGTACTTTTTGCCTCACTAATGATCATGACGGTACCACTTGTCCTGAGATGATTTGGTCCATGAAGATGCTGAGCGAGGAGGTAATATTATGGTAACTCTCAAGGACCCCACATGTACAATATTGACCAGAGGTCATCAAAATTCTCATATGAATGATTCACCATCAACCTCACAGCGTTGGGACAAAGGTAAGGATCTCTCCTCTAAGACTCCATTTTTCAAGAATCAAAGTTCTAAAGAAGATGAATTACCAAATAAGTTTGACTCTAATTCCTCCTTTGATATCGTTGATTTCTGTAAATATTCCAAAATTCAAGTATCTTGTGTAGAATACCTTAAGATGAATCCAAAGGAATTAGAAAGACTTGTAAACTATGTTAAATTAGGACAACCCTCTTCAAATCCTACAACTAATGAAAATACTCATGCAATTCTTTTAGAGCAAACTACTTTAGCCACGCAATCTGCAGAAGATACTAATCTTTCCCCTAGACTTAAACTAGAACCCTTTCACTTATCTTTGTTTATCCATGGTTTCAAGTTGAACAATTGTGTCATATACTCTAGAGCATCTGACAACATAATGCCTGCATCTATTGCAAAGTCCCTAGACCTCCCCCTAATATCCACCTTTGGAAAGTGTTATGCAATGGATTCGAAACATGTCCCATTGGTTGGTGAAATTAAAGATACCCAAGTGACCCTAGTAGCCCATCCCAGTAAGAAGCTAAAATTGACCATCCTTGTGGCTGACATTCCAAATAGTTACGAGATGCTTTTAAGTAGGAAATTTTGTAGGGACCTTGGAGGTGAAATCAAACTAGACTAGTCCCAAACTACTATTCCATGGGAAATTAAAAAATTGTCTTACAATTTGAAGGAAAATCTAAATACACTGTGTTTCCATCTGAGGATCCTAAATCTTAGATCCTTTATCAAAAGTGTGAATTTGGAAACTACATGATCTCTTTAGTGGAAAATTTAGCAAAGGAAATAGTAATGGAAACCAATGGTTTGTGGTCTTTAGAGTTTTATGGAAGTTGTGCCTCCTTTGGCTCTGGAGCAGGAGTAGTGTTGATATATCTAGAGGGAGATATGTTTCCTCAAGCATTTAAGTTAGAGTTTAATAACATGAATAACACTTTTGAGTACGAGGTACTCCTGCTTGGCATTGAAGAAGCAAAGAAGATGGGAATACAAAAGTTCAAGGCTAAAGGAGATGCAGAGTTGGTAGTAAGACAGGTAAGGGGAAGATGTTTAGTGAAAAATGAAAGGCCTAAACATTATAGAAACCGGGTTTGGGATGAAATTGAGGAATTTGAAGCCTTCTCTATAAAGGCTATTCTTAGGGACCTAAATAGGAGGGCTGATTCTTTAGCTATTTCAAAATCTTTGTTGTTACCACATTCAGATTTCAAGGAGAGTTCCTATAGGATTGAAATGGTCTATAGACCTAGGGTTTTGGATAACGCTGAGGATTGGCAAATTTTTCAGGATGATAAACATATAGATAAATTCTGTAGATGGTAGAAGTTTTTAGTACAACCTACTTTGAAGGATCACACTCCACCTACGATGAATTCCACCCCAATCTAGGAAAATCCATAGATAAGGGGATTTTTCAGCTGAAAGGGAACCACATTCCCAAGAAGCTTATTTCTCTAGAAAACCTGTTTGATAGACATGATGCAACCAAACAACCCCCCCTTTCCCATGAGGATGCTAGTCAGGATAGTTTTGAGAAGGTGGATATAGGTGAAGGAGAAGACCCTAAACACATAAATTTGGGCAAATGTTGCATGCCTAATAAGAAGAAAATATTCACTAGCTTGTTGCAGGAGTATAAAGACGTGTTTTCTTGGTACTACCTTGATCTTAAGAATTTTAATGAAGGAAATTTTCAGCACCATATTCCTCTTAAGCCTAGAGCTACACGTTTCAAAAAAAAAATTACAAATTACAACCCCAAGGTGTCCGAAGCAATAAAAAAAGAGGTGGAAAAGATGTTGCAGGCTTGAATCATTTATCCCATACACCATTCAACCTGGGTTACAGACATAGTACTCGTAAGGAAAAAGAATGGAGAAATAAGGATCTGTATAGATTTATGAAATTTGAATCAGAGTAGCTTGAAAGATAATTATAGTCTCCCTATCATGGACCATATTTTACAGATCGTGGTGGGCTCAAAAATACTATCTATGTTGGATGGGTTTTCAGGTATTAAAGTTGCTGATCAGGATCAATATAAAACAACCTTTACTACCCCATGGGGTACATATGATTATAACCATATGCCCTTTGGGTTGATCAACGCAGGTGCTACCTTTCAAAGAGCCATGAATTCTTCTTTTAGCCACTTGATAAACAGGGTAATTGTGATATATTTCGATGATTTGATTGTCTTTTCTAAAAGATGCTAAAATCATTTGAAATATTTAAAAGTAGTTCTGGAGAGATGCAGGGAACATGGTATATCTTTGAATCCTAAGAAGTCCATTTTTGGGGTTACAGAAGGGAAATTATTGGGACACATCGTGTCAAAATAAGGTATTCAAATTGATCCTGGAAGGGTAAAGGATATCTTGCATCTTGGACTACCCTCAAATAGAACTGGTGTCAAGTCATTTTTTGTGCCTGGGTCAATTTTCTCTGAAAGGTTCATCCCTGATTTCACAAAAAAAACCAAACATATGGTCAATCTTCTGAGTGAGAAAAATCCTTTTAAGTGGGATACTGAAGCTATGAAGGCATTTGAAGATGTGAATAAAGTCATAGCCTGCACTCCTACTTTGATAAATCTAGACTATAAAAAGGACTTCATTGTTTATTTTTATGCCTCAAAGCACACATTGCCTGGAATACTGGTGAAAAAAATGATAAGTAAGAGGAAGTACCTATTTCTTTTATGAGCATGCCTCTTAAAAAACATGAGTTGAATCATCCCCTAGTGGAGAAATAGGCCTATTCTATGGTAAAAGAAGTGAAATATTTCAAGTACTATATCTTGCATTCTCACTCTGCTATGTATGTACCCACATTCGGTGTAAAAGATGTCCTCACCCAACAAGAAATATGGATGAATAACTGAGCTACTTGAATTGAAAGAATTCAAGAATTTGATCTAGATATCTATCTTACTGAGTTAGTTCAAGGACAAGGTTTATGTAGGATGATGGCTAAGAAAGTACCCAAAGAGGAACTACCCCTGACCCTTTTTTTTATTTTGCAAGACACATGGTTTTCAGACGTGGCATTTTACCTGACATATGGAGATTTCCTGACACATCTAAGTCCTAAAGAAAAAAGGAATCTTAGGCTCAAAGTTACAAAGTACATTATTGTCGTTGAAATTTTCTATAAAAATGGTTTGGATGGGGAATTTCTTAGGTGTGTTGATAAAGGAAAATAGGATAAGTTTCTTTCAAAATTCTACAATGAAGCATGCGCTAGACATTTCTCTTCAATAGTGTATGCTTTCAAAATACTCAAGAGTTGTTACTACTGGCCTGGAATGTTTGGAGATGCTTACAAGTGGGTAGCAAATTGTGAGAAGTGTAAGTTATTTAGGGGAAAACCATACCTAACAACTCTTCCCTTGAGGCTTGCCATTATCGAAGAACCCTTGAAGAAGTAGGGATTAGATTTTGTCGGTCCCATCAATCCACCATCTACTTCTGGTCATACACATATCTGGACCGCCACTGATTATTTCACCAAATGGGTTGAAGTCATTCCTGTCAATAAAACCATTTCAGAGGTGGTATGTGAATTCTTAAAAAAATTCATATTGGTTAGGCTTGGAACTCCCCAAAAGACAGTTGCAAATAATGCCACTAATTTCTCTTCTCAAGAGTTAAATTTGTTTTGTTATGATCATGGCATTTACTTATCACATGCATCCAACTATTACCCACAAGGGAATGGTCAAGCAGAGTCAAGTTAACAAAAACCTAATAAGGATCATGAGGAAAGTAGTAAAAAATGCCAGAGATTGGCACAAGAGGCTTTTTGAAGCTCTCTGGGTGGATCATACCTCTCCTAAAGGGAGATCGAGATGACACCATTTGAGTTAGTATATAGTACTGAGGCACAAGTTTTATTGCCTCTAGAGTTTGCCACTGCAAGGTTACAAAAGGTAATAGAAGATAAAAATTTTCATGACCCATTGGAAAAAAGAATCATGTACCTCAATAAGATTTAGGAAGAAAGAGAAGAGATTGTGAGCCGTATAGCACTGCATCAGGCTCGGGTCAAGAAAATTTTTGACCAAAAGGCCAGGCCCTGAAATTTTATGAAACAAGATCACGTATTAATATGGGGAAAAAGGCGAGAACCCAAAGGTGCACATGGAAAATTTGAATCTTTGTTGAAAGGTCATTTCATCATCAGCAAGGAATTGGGAAGAAATTCTTTCAAACTGGAGCATCTTTATGATACTCCCTTGTCATTGACCTTCAATGGTCAGGATTTGAAATTGTATAAGTTGTGAGTGGCTTGTTCCAAATTTTTGTATATATATATCTTTTTGGTGTGTTGATTTCTTTCCTTTCCTTTCGGTTTTTCTTTTCCTGTTCTCTTTTTATTTTTTGTTGTCCGTGCTTCGGACTATTCTTTTTTACTCTCTACTCTATGAAACCAAGTGTTTGAGTTCATCCTTCATCCTCAAGATTCCTCATCCCCAAATGGAGCCATTGTTACCCTTGATTTTTTTTGGTCATTCATTACTCATTTCTCTCAAAAAACCCCTTTGAATATTTTTCAAGCTTCACTTGGGTTGTTTCTCATCTTTGCATGATCTTCCTGTCAGTTGAACTTGAATCTTGAACTAGCTTAGTTCAAGGTTCAAGGTTCAATAACGCCCCATAGTATATTTCTCTTTTTATTGTTTTCGTGTAAACTAAGTGACATTTTTTGCAAAGGTTATATGTCCGTTGAACTTGAATCTTGAATTAGTTTAGTTCAAGGTTCAAGTTTCAACTGTGCCTTGCAACTTGTTTTATTTGTAAGCAATATTTTTGTTTATTCTTTCTTGCCACTTTTTTTTATCTTTTTAAAACATACCAAGGGGTAGTCGTATCTTGTCCCAAGTTCTTAACTTTTGAACTTTCTTAGTTCAAAGTTCATTATTCAAGTGATGTTATCAAGTTGAAATGAGGAAAAGGCGGTGGTGATGTGACAATGATGTGATGGAAATAATAACTAGAAAAGAATGTTGCACCAGCACATAGCACAAGTAAAATCATCATGAAAAGTGATGTTCAAATGTCATTTATCTTATGGGGAAGTACAATAATTAATGCAGTCATCAAGAAAAATTCTTTTCATCATTAATTAAAATCTTTGGCCGACATTTACCATTAATTGAAAAATCTCCCACGATCTTGTGAAGAGTTAATAAATAGAGGTGTAACATTAATTTTTGTTCTATCATGATAAAAAAACTTCTCGCGGAGGAAAAAATATCATAGTAGATGAGGTAAACCTTACTTTCCAGAGCTCATGGAAATTGGGTGAACAAGAAGGTCAATTATCTTTCCTTGGTTCTCCTTTTTCAAGATTAAAGTTGTTGTAATTCTGAAGTAAGGAAAAGCTATAGATTTTCTTTGTTTTCTCTATTCCTCTTTCTTTACACCATTATCTAGGTTCTATATGAAGCCTTCACTCCCAAATTTTGGGCGCACCTCTTCCCTAATTAGTTCTCTATCAGAATGTGATGACACATCCATACATTCAGGGGCATTAGAGGAAATTAGAAACAAAATTAAAAACCCAGTCCCAGGTTCAATGATAGATAAAATAGTTTGAAGTGGGCTGGTAGAAGTTGCTGTACTTCCCATAGAGACTTTGTGCACTGAGCTGGTAGTAGAATGTTCCAGGTGTTATAGTAGGGAAGAGAAATGTATCAAGAAAATAGATGGTAGTGAAAGAAAACTAAGTGTGCAGAAAATAGTTCCCTACGCTAAACTCCTATGAAGAGGATCGTGCAAATTCAGATTTAACCCTTATCAATTACAGAATGATAATACAATAACATGCATACATAGAAAAATGAGAATGTCACAATGATTTACCTTGGGGAAAACCTTTCGGTAAAAAACCCCAGCACTCCAAAGCACTCCAAAACCTGCACAATGTATTAATCAAAACTATTGTTGTTTACAATACACTTGCAATGCAAGTTCTTTCAAGAGATAATCGACACTTGAAGACAAATCTGATAGCATAAAAACATTCCAACAATACACTTACTTCACTCTATGATTTGTAACCCAGAAATGCTTATATCATGCACTTCCCTTTTTATGGCAACTTCCAAAGATAACCGTATTAGGGTTTTACCATTCTCCAGAAAAATAGGAACCCCCAAAAAAATCCATGCTTTGCAAAAGAGTGTACAGTACTCCACATAATCATTTGCCACATGTCTTGCATGTCTTCACCTATCATCAAATCTTTCACACTTATCTCTTACAAATATTAATGACCATCATAGGAATCTTTCATAACCATTTCAGTCATGATTACATTACACATTGTCCAAAGTGCTGACATTTGGCAAATAACCTCCATTCACCAAGACCAAGTTTGATCATCCCTATCATCTTCCAAGTGGAGTGAAAACACAACATGTCCACTCAACTAAATGACAAAATGGATATCAAACTTAAATACATTATTTGAAAACAATTAAATACAAAAAAAATAGTATCAAATGTAAGGAAATATACAAGGTTGAGACACCTTATTCCTAACAGGTAACCCATTAGTTTTCATAACTAGGGATGTTGTTCAAATAACAATGGGTATTCCTGAGAAAGATCCCTATGAGGGATGGACTACTACCTCTTCTCAGTCTATTTTCTCAACTTGACAACATGTGTATAGGAATGAAATTGCACATAATTTTCTGCTAAAAGCATAAGGAGGGTCTAGGATGCCTTAACCTATGACTATAGACCATTTTAAACTAGAGGTTAGGGAACTAGTCATATTAATCAACAAAATAAAAGGGAACCAACACACATATTATTGGAAAGATTGGATGTACTTCTACATTTTGATAACCCTTGGTGGTCAGAAAATCATTAACTGGGCTGACACCATTGAAGACGAACTTCATCATCAACTGGAAAATCTCTCAAGAAGAAGTGGTTTTCACATGTCCACATATGTATTCTATGTGTTGTCATGCACCAGGAAATGGAAAGGTCTCTTCCATGAATTTCCTATTCCAAATATGAAGGTATATGACTATTACCCTCATTTGCAGAAGAAGTTTTACACTGATAGCTTCATGAAAGTACACAAAAAAAACTTCTGGGAGATTGGTCTATGAGTTGCAGGAGAAAACTGAGCAAAGAATGTTAGAGGAATCTAGGAGCTTCATTAACACTTATGGGAGATTCTTTATCTAGTTCAGAAGGTTTGCTTACATTAGGGTTGGAGGATTTGAAGGTCATCCATTGAAGCTCCCGAGATATGCTCTAGATAGCCATGTCATAACTGAATTAGGCCATCAATTGGCTCATGTGCATAAAGTGAAAGATAGGAAGGGTAGAGAAATTCCAGCTTTCCCATTGAGCTCGGTTTATATACATGTAAAACATCTTCGGACACCCTCAACCTCGAATTAGAATTAAACAAGTTAAAGATGAAAATATTTGAAGCTAGGAAATATTTTGACAGTAGGGGTTATGCACCCAAGCACTTTAAATTGCCTAATGAATTTCAACATCTTCCCCAAATGGAAGACTACTCGGAAAACTATGTTTATAATTTTGAAGTATGAAGAAGGATGTGGTGAAGTTTCACTCTCAGCCAAGTTTTTACTCTAAAGATAGACCTTGACATTATAGGGATAGAGGAAGAGGAAGGTGAGGAAGTTATTGATGATCAATTCAAAACTAGAGTTAGGGGATCACCTTTGCCTGAAATAGACTGGGGTATTGATGAAAGAGACAACATACACATCAAAACTCTTAGTGTGATCAAAAGAATTGAGAAATGGATTAATGAAAAAAGGCCTCCTGTGAAAAAGAGGCACAAAACACGAAAATCTACTCTTCCCAACCTTGTTCAAAATCCTATACCTCCATCTAATGTTGATGTTGCTGCTGCAGGTTCCTCCAAGACTAAAAATAAAAGAACTCATAAGATCAAGTCTAAAAAAAAAGTGCTTCCTGTATCGCCCCATGTGTGCAAATTATGAGAACTAGATCTAAAGAAAGGAACATTGTGTCATCTAAGGATAATGAAGTGATCAATTTTGATGAGATGGACACTCCAGTGTTGGATAAGAATATTCAAAATCCTCCATCTCAAGAAGTTGAGATGTTAGAAATTGTCAAGTTTGATACTGGAGATTCTGCAGCTGTTGCAATGGGCACTCCTCTAAAGACACCACCTCCCATGCTCAAGTGGCTAGAAACATCAATCAGAAATAAAATAAATGTGCTACCTATCAGTCTACCTGTGGAAGATATGGTTAGTAAATTCTTGGGAGCAATGGTCAAATCAAAGAGGATTAATTGAGTTTATGATTGACATAGATGAAAAAAAGACATTGGGTTGTTGAGAAAGCAGTTTATAAATATGATAAATATGTTAATGAAGCCACTGCTCATGATTTTACAATCGAGAAGATAAACCTTGACGTTGCCACAAGAGCAGCGGATGAAAAGAACCTAGAAAAGTATACCAAGAAAATGTTATACAGGACCTTCAAAGATGAAAAAGATAAGAAGTTGAAGGCTATGATAAAGAAGTTGGAAAATTTTATACAGGAAATATAGGATCCCAATCCCCTACCACTATCTCACACACCTTAATCTTTTGATCCATGCTCACCTGAAGTCAAAAAGACTCTGGATCAAATCTAGAGGAACAAACTCATTGTTGACATGTTTGGCAAATGGATACAAGGTATAATTGAGTGTGGTGCTAATTATATTTCTCAGCTAATTCAAACACATGAGACCATTGCAGCGTCAATCTCATAAATACTAATAGAGTTAGTTGAATGGGAGAAAGAAAAGAAAAAGTGGGCCAATTTGATGAATCAAATGGAAGAGATTGAAAAATATGGAATAGTAAAGTTCCTTGCTGAAAAGCCAGTTCCAGATTTAGATGAAGATATTCTCTATGTATCCATTAAAAGCAATGATTGGAAAAATTCAGCTATCAAAGCCAGACATGAGGGAGCTACCCATTTGTTGAATGAGCTCAAAGAGCTTACAAATATAATGCAAAAAGACCCGAAGTGTCTCAACATCAATTTGATGACTGAAGATGGCCAAAACGTCATAGATGCAGGGGAAATGACTGAAGAGTTTGAAAAAGGAATCTCAGCCACAAAGGACAATAAATATTTAATCACATATGATTTCACATTGATGGATAACATTGAAGCTATGTTGGTTGTTTATGTTGATCACTTGGAATCACACAAATAGAAAATTATATTTGTGTGCAAACACAAGAAGGTACTCAAATAGAGGATAATCCACATCACCGTGCCACATCATGCCACTATTCTTAACATTTCCAATGCACACAAAGAGTGGAGGAATGTTCACACCACCAATGTTGCAAAGGACTAGTCTATGGGCTTGAGCTCATCTACCACTCTGTGATCATGTTCCATCGATCTCAGAGCATTTTTAGAATATTATGCTCATTCTCTTTTAGCAGTTCTTTTTAGTTTTAAAAATAATTTTTATCCCGAAGCTCTGGGAGAGTTTTGTGGACTTTATGTTGTATGCTTTAAACTGATGGTTATATATAGCTAGAGAAAACTTGGAATTGGCCGATAGTAATTTTAGTAGAATAGATAGAAAGGTTGAGTAGTTTTGTTTTTTAAATAGTTTTTTGTGAATTTGTCAAGAGATATGCTTTGAAGATCTTTTTTATGAAATCAATGAAAGAAAAATTTCCACTTTTTATGAATTTGTTGGTTTATATTAGTGAATTGATCTATGTTGGGGTATCTTTAGTTGGTCAGAAATCTTTCTTGAAGAAAATCTTTTGTAGTTTTAGCTTCTAAATAGTTGCAGTTTCATTTCATTGGATGTGTAGTAAAGTAAAGTTTGTGGGATCCATAAGATCTATATATTTCTTTCAATAGAGTATTTGGAACGTACATGTATGTAAATTGTTGTGAATCCCTTAATTACTTTCAGGTGAAAAGTGTATTTTTGTGAATGTAACTTTGATCTATTGAAGTTCATTGAAAATCTATCTGGGAGTTGCACCATAATTCAGAGGATCATTATTATGTGTATTTGATCCAACTGTTAGTATGCAATCAATGTTTTGTTTATGGGCTATAGAGTAAGGAGTTAATTGTATAAAAAAGGGATAATTTCATTTACTAACAGATTTTTGGCGACTCTACTAGGGAGCCTGATACAAAGTAAACAAGTGTTGAATAGTTATAATTTACTGAATAACCATGGTTTTGCCTGCTGTCATCTTGCCTAATCAAGAGGAAATACCACCAGTTATACAACCTAATTGTAATTTTCAAAATACATAAGAAGATATTATTTCTGATTTAAATTCTCTAGCTTGGGATTCAAGAAACAACAATCAGCAATATTCGCAGGTGCTTCTAGTTTTAGAAGAGGAGGAAGACATAGGTGAGTGGCTAAGAGGCCTACCAATTACTCAAGAGGCAGAAATAGTGAATAGAGTGGCCCAAAGACCATAAAATCTTGTCACTCAATATTCTCAAACTTATACTAGGTCCCAAAGGAGGGAAGGCATCTTTGATACTTTTTTTCAAGAATTGTAAAATCTCCAAGTTCCTGCAGCCTATACTTCTTAATAGATGGCCAAGAGTAGATCGTCCTCTCCTCCCAAGATATATCCTAGTACACCCTTCTCTTCCCACTTATGGAAAGCTTTGACCTTGTTTGGTATCCAAGCCCCACCTCTTGTGACTATTTACCCATCAAAAATCATGGCACAACCTTGAGGAGCAGCAATAGGGCCTTTGAATCTAGGTGGAAATTATAGTTTGCCTAAAGGAGCTAGAAAAATCCTACCCACTTTTTATGGAGATTGGAAAATGGCAGCCGAAGATCACCACAATACTTTTAATACAGCCTATGGAATTTTAGTCATTCAGCATGAAGATGCAGCTGTCAGATTTTTTGTGCAAACCCTCTTTGAGTCAGATGTTGATTGGTTCTATCACTTCCCTAATGGACATATCACCAATTGGGATAGTATGAAGAGTGCCATTGAGGCGTATTTTAAAAGTGTGTTAGATGAACATTCTATGTTGGCACAAATTACACAGTTAACAAAAGAGATCCATGAGCCGATGAGGGAGTTCATAGCCAAATTTAATAAAATCATTCACAAAATCCCTCAAAGATAAAAGACCTACCCCTAAAAACCAAAAGTAATTCTTTCAAAATTCTATGCCACCTGATATTGGTTTCCACTTGAGGAGGGTGAGAGTAGCTAATTTTTTGGCCACCCAAGATATGTCTGTTAAACTTGAAGATGATTTAATAACATCAGGGAAATGGAGAAAGGATGTTTAGATACCTAATGCAAAAAATGCCCCATCCTCTGATCCTCCATTACAAAGACTTGTGAATTATGTGATTACAATCAAAAGGCAGTTGCCTAAGGGAAATTATAATCTTCCTCCCCCTTATAAAGACATTCCTAGAGGAATGATTGATCAAGCTGGTCGTAGCCACAAGAACCCTGGTTTCCCCTACTCTGAACAAAAAATGCTAGAAGCTCCCCCTAAAAGAGATAACATGTGTACTTTTCACCTCACTGATGATCATGATGGTACCACTTGTCCTAAGATGATTCAGTCCATGTAGATGCATGTTAACAAAGAACTGACTGAAGAACCAATTGCTGAGGTAGAAAGTCCTTAGTTACCTAGTGGCTCCAAAAATTATTATATGGAATATGACTCTGACACTGAGTGAGGAGGTAATATTTTGGTAACTCTCGAGGACCCCACATGTATAGTATTGACCAGAGGTCATCAAAATTCTCAAACAAATGATTCACCATCAACCTCACAGCATTGGGACAAAGGTAAGGATCTCTCCTCTAAGACTCCATATTTCAAGAATCAAAGTTCTAAAGAAGATGAATTACCAAAGAGGTTTGACTCTAATTCCTCCTTTGATATCATCAATTTCTGTAAAAATTCCAAAATTCAAGTATCCCGTGTTGAATACCTTAAGATGAATCCAAAGGAACTAGAAAGAATTGTAAACTGTGTTAAACTAGGACAACCCTCTTCAAATCCTATAGCTAATGAAAACACTCATGCAGTTCTTTCAGAACAATCTACTTTAGCGACCCAATCTGCTAAAGATACTAATCTTTCTCCTGGACTTAAACCAAAACCCTTTTACTTATCTTTGTTTATCCATGGTTTCAAGTTGAACAATTGTGTCATAGACTCTGGAGCATTTGACAACATAATGCTTGCACCTGTTGCAAAGGCCCTAGACCTCCCTCTTATAGCCACCTTTGGAAAGTGTTATGCAATGGATTCAAAATAGGTCCCATTGGCTGGTTAGATTAAAGATGTCCAAGTGGCCCTAATAGCCCATCCCAGTAAGAAGCTCAAATTGACCATCCTTGTTGCTGACATTCAAGCCAGTTATGGGATGCTTTTAAGTAGGACATGTTTTAGGGACCTTGGAGGTGAAATCAAACTAGACTAGTCCCAAGGTACTATTCCTGTGGGAAATAAAAAATTGTCTTACAACCTTAAGGAAAATTTAAATACACTGTGTTTCCATCTGAGGATCCTAAATCTCAGATCCTTTATCAAGAATGTGAATTTGGAAACTACATGATCTCTTTAGTGAAAGATGTAGCAGAGGAAATAGTACAGGAAACCAATGGTTTGTGGTCTTTGGATTTTGATGGCAGTTGTGCCTCCTTTGGCTCTAGAGTAGGAGTAGTGCTAATATATCTAGAGGGAGATATGTTTCCTCGAGCATTTAAGTTAGAGTTTAATAACATGAATAACACTGTCGATTACAAGGAACTCCTGCTTGGCATTGAAGAAGCAAAGAACATGGGAATAAGAATGCTCAAGGCTAAAGGAGATGTAGAGTTGGTAGTAAGATAGGTAAGGGGAAGATATTCAGAGAAAAATGAAAGGCTTAAACATTACAAAAATTGGGTTTGGGATGAATCGAGGAAATTGAAGCCTTCTCTATAGAGGCTATTCCTAGGGACCTAAATAGTAGGGCTGATTCTTTAGCTATTTCAGCATCTTTGTTGTTACCACATTCAAATTTCAAGTAGACTTCCTACATGATTGAAATGGTCTATAGACCTAGGGTTCTGAATAACACTGAGCATTGGAAATTTTTTTAGGATAATAAACAAATAGATAAATTTCTGCAGATGGTAGAATTTTTTAGTACAACCTACTTTGAAGGATCACACTCTACCTGGGAAGAATTCTGCCCCGATCTAGGGAAATCCATAGATGAGGGGATTGTTCAACTGAAAGGGAACTGCATTCCCAAGGGGCTTGTTTCTTTGGAAAACCTGTTTGATAGACATGTTGTAACCAAACAACCCCCCTTTTCCATGAGGATTCTAGTCAAGATAGGTTTGAGAAGGCGAATATAGGCGAAGGAAAAGACCCTAAACACATAAATTTGGGCAAATGTTGCATGCCTGATGAGAAGAAAAGACTCACTAGCTTGTTGCAGGAGTACAAAGACGTGTTTTCTTGGTCCTACCATGATCTTAAGAATTTTAAAGGAGGAAAACTTCAACACCATATCCCTCTTAAGCCTGGAGCTACACATTTCAAACAAAAACTTAGAAATTACAACCCCAAGTTGTCCAAAGCAATAAAAAAAGAGGTGGAAAAGATGTTCTAGGCCTGAATCATTCATCCCATACACCATTCCACCCCACTTGCCAACATAGTATTTGTAAGGGAAAAGAGCGGAGAAATAAGGATCTGTATAGATTTCTAAAATTTGAATTAGAGCATCCTAAAAGATAATTATGGTCTCCCTGTCATGGACCATATTTTATAGACCATGGAAGTCTCAAAAATGGTTCTATGTTGGATGGGTTTTTGAGTATAATTAGATTAAAGTTGTTGATCAAAATTAATATAAAATGGCCTTTACTACCCCATGGGTTACATATGCTTATAACCGTATGCCCTTTGGGTTGATCAATGTAGGTGCTACCTTTCAATGAGCCATGAATTCTTCTTTCAGCCACTTGATAAACAGGGTAATTGTGATATATCTTGATGTTTTGACTATCTTTTCTAAAAGATGCAAAAATCACTTGAAAGATTTCAAAGCAGTTCTGCAGACATGTAGGGAACATGGTATATCTCTTAATCCTAAGAAGTCTATTTTTGGGGTTATAGAAGGGAAATTATTGGGAAACATCATGTCAAAAGAAGGTATTCAAATTGATCCTGAAAGGGTAAAGGTTGTCTTGCAGCTTGGACTACCCTCAAAGAGAACTGGTGTCAAGTCATTTTTTGGGCAGGTCAATTTTCTCTGAAGGTTTGTCCCTGATTTCATAGAAACAACCAAACATATGACCAATCTTCTGAGTGAGAAAAATCCTTTTAAGTAGGATACTGAAGTTGTGAAGGCATTTGAAGCTGTGAAGAAAGCCATAGCCTTCACTCCTACTTTGATAAATCCAGACTACAAAAAGGACTTCATTGTTCATTGCTATGCCTCAGAGCACACATTGTCTGGAATACTGTTGCAAAAAAATGATAAAGAAGAGGAAGTCCCTATTGCTTTTATGAGCATGCCTCTTAAAAAAATTGAGTTGAATTATCCCCTGGTTGAGAAATAGGCCTATGTTGTGGTAAAGGAAGTGAAATATTTTAGGTACTATATCCTACATTCTCACTCTACTGTGTATGTACCCACGTCCACTGTAAAAGATGTCCTCACCCAACAAGAAACATGGATGAATAACCAAGCTACTTGGATCACAAGAATTCAGGAATTTTATCTAGATATCCATCCTACCAAGTTAGTTCGAGGAGAAGGTTTATGTAGAATGATGGCTGAGAAAGTACCCACAGAGGAACTACCCCTGACCCTTTTGGTTAGTTTGTGAGACACATGGTTTTTAGACATGGCATTTTACTCGACATATGGAGATTTCCTAACACATCTAAGTCCTAAAGAAAAAAAGGAATCTTAGGCTCAAAGCTACAAAGTACATTATTGTCAATGACATTCTCAATAAAAATGGTTTGGATGGGGAATTTATTAGGTGTGTTGATAAAGAACAACAAGATAAGCTGCTTTCAAAATTCCACAATGAAGTGTGCGGTGTACATTTCTCTTCAATAGTGACTACTTTCAAAATACTCAAGAGCTATTACTACTAGCCTGGGATGTTTGGAGATGCTTACAAGTGGGTATAAAATTGTGAGAAGTGTAAGTTATTCAACGAAAAACCACACCTAGCAGCTCTTCCCCTGAGGCCTGTCATTATCGAAGAACCCTTCAAGCATTGGGGATTAGATTTTTTTGGTCCCATCAATCCACCATCTAGTGCCAGTCATACACATATCCTGACCACCATTGATTATTTCACCAAATGGGTTAAGGTGGTCCCTGTCAAGAAAACCACGACAGAAGTGGTATGTGAATTCTTAAAAAACTTCATATTGGTAAGGTTTGGAACTCCCCAAAAGATAGTTGTAGACAATGAAACTAATTTCTCTTCTCAAGAATTAAATTTGTTTTTTTATGATCATGACATTTACTTATCGCATGCATCCGACTATTACCTGCAAGGGAATGGTCAAGCAAAGTCAAGTAACAAAAGTCTAATAAGGATCATGAGGAAACTAGTAAATGAAAATGCTAGAGATTGGCACAAGAGGCTTTTATAAGCTCTCTAGGAAGATCATACCTCTTCTAAAAGGGTGATCGGGATGACACCATTTATTTAGTATATGGTACTGAGGCACAACTTTCATTTCCTCTAGAGATGGCCACTACAAGGTTACAAAAGGTAATAGAAGATCAAATTTTTCAGGACACATTGGAAAAAAGAATCATGTACCTTAGTAAGATTTAGGAAGAAAGAGAAGAGATGGTGAGCCGTATAGCACTACATCAGGCCCGGGTCAAGAAAATCTTTGACTCAAAGGCTAGAATGCAAAATTTTATGAAAGAAGATCAGGTATTACTATGGGACAAAAGGCAAGAACCAAAAAGTGCACATGGAAAATTTGAACATCTGTGGAAAGGTCCTTTCATCATCAGCAAGGAATTGGGAAGAAATTCTTTCAAAATGGAGCATCTTGACAGTACTCCAATGTCATTGGCCTTTAATGGTTAGGATTTGAAATTGTATAAGTTGTGAGCGGCTTGTTCTGCCTTTCTATATATATTATTTTGGTGTGTTTTTTCCTTTCCTTTCCTTTCGGGTTTTCTTTTCCTGTTCTCTTTTTGTTTTCTATTTTCCATTCTTTGGCCTTATCTTTTTTACTCTCTAGTTTGCGAAACCAAGCCTTTAATTTCATGCTTCATCCTCAAGAGTCCTCATCCCCAGATGGAGCCATTGTTAACCCTAATTTTTGTTGGTCATTCATTACGCATTTCTCTTAAAAAATCCCTTTAAATATTTTTTGCGCTTCACTTGGGTTGTTTCTCATCTTTGCATGATCTTCATGTTAGTTGAACTTTGATCTTGAACTAGCTTAGTTCAAGGTTCAAGGGTCAATAACACCCCGCGGTATGTTTCTATTTTTTTTTTTTGTAAATTAAGCGGCATGTTTTGCAAAGGTTGTCTGTCCATTGAACTTGAATCTTCAATTAGTTTAGTTCAAGGTTCAAGGTTCAATTGCACCTTGCAACATGTTTTATTTGTAATTGATCTTTTTGTTTATTCTTTCTTTCTAATGATTTTATCTTTTTCAAACATGCCAAGGGGTAGTTGCATCTTGTCCCAAGTTGAACTTAAATTTTGAACTTTCTTAGTTCAAAGTTCATTATTCAAGTGATGTTATCAAGCTGAAAGGAGGAAAGGCGGTGGCGATGTGACAATGATGTGACAGAAATGATAGCTGGGAGGGAATGTGGCACTTGCGCATGGCACAAGTAAAATAATCATGAGAAGTAATGGTTAAATGTCATTTTTCTTGTTGGGAAGTACAGTAATTAATGCAACTATCAAGCAAACTTCTTTTCATCATTAATTAAAATCTTTGGCCAATATTTTACCATTAATTACAAATCTTCCCTGATCTTGCAAAGAGTTAATAAATAGAGGTGTAACATTCATTTTTGTTCTATCATGATAAAAATTCTTCTGGCAGAGGTAGAAATATCAGAGTAGACGAGGTACACCTTCTTTCTCGAATCTCATGGAAATTGCATGAATAAGTAGGTCATTTGTCTTTATTTGGTACTCCTTTTTCAAGATTGAAGCTGTTGTAATTTTGAAGTAAGGAAAAGCTATAGATTTTCTCTTTTTTCTCTATTCCTCTTTCTTTGCGCCATTATCTGGGTTTGATATGAATCATTCACTCCTAAATTTTGTGTGCACCTCTTCCCTAATTAGTTCTCTATCAGAATGTGATGACACATCCATACGTTCAGGAGCATTAGAGGAAATTAGAAAAAAAATTAAAAACCCAGTCTCGGGTTCAATGATAGATAAAGTAGTTCAAAGTCAGATGGTAGAAGATTTTGCATTTCCCATAGCGACTTTGTGCCTTGAGCTGGTAGTAGAATATTCCAGGCATTACAGTAAGGAAGAGAAATGTATCAAGAAAATAGATAGTAGCCCATTAGTTTTAATAACTAGGGATGTTGTTCAAATAATAATGGGTATTCCTGAGAAATATCCCTATGAGGGATGGACTACTACCTCTTCTCAGTCTATTTTCTCAACTCGATGACAGGTGTATAGGAATGAAATTGCATAGAATTGGCTACTGAAAGCACAAGCTGGAGGGTCTAGGATGCCTAAACCTTTGACTATAGACCATTTTAAACCATAGGTTGGGGAACTAGTCATATTACTCAATAGAATCAAAGGGAACCAACATGCATATTATATGCAAGATTGGATGTACTTCTACATTCAGATAACCCTTGGTGGTTTGAAATTCATTGACTGGGCTGAAACCATTGTAGACGAACTTCATCATCAACTGGAAAATTTCTCAAGAAGAAGTGGTTTTCACATGTCCTCATATTTATTCTATGTGTTGGCATGTACTAGGGAATGGAAAGGTCTCTTCCATGAATTTCCTATTCCAAATATGAAGGTATATGACTATTACCCTCATTTACAGAAGGATTTTTAGACTAATACCTTCATGAAAGCAAATGAAATTTTTTCTGGGAGATTGATCTATGAGTTGTAGGGGAAAACTAAGAAAATAATTTTAGAGGAAGCTATTAGCTTCATTAACACTTATGGGAGCTTCTTTATCCAGTTTAGAAGGTTCACTTACATTAGGGTTGGAGGATTTGAAGGTTAGACATTCAACCTCCTGAGATACGCTCTAGATAGCCATGTCATAACTAAAGTAGACCGTCAATTAGCTCATGTGCATAAAGGTGTGAAAGATAGGAAGTGTAGAGAAAATTCCAACTTTCCCATTGTGCTCAGTTTCTATGCATGTAAAACATCTTCAGATGCACTCAACCTCGAATTAGAATTGAACAAGTTAAAGATGAAAACCTTTGAAGCCAAGAAAGATTTTGACAGCAGGGGTTATGGTGCAGGAGCACCTCTACTACAAGACATTTTGAAAGCTACAGGAAGTCTAAAGCCATAGGAAGACAAAATATTAAGTTATTCAAATGTATTTGAATCAAAATGTAAACATCAAATGCAAAATTAGAAATTCTGCAAGGATATGCCAAATGGTCATTTGTAACCAAATGGAATACAAAGGGTTATAGGGTAGGTAGACAGTTTTATAACGGTCCACAAATTATCTATATATGGAAAACAATGTAATCAAATAAGAGAGATTTTTTAGAGAATAGAGGTTACAGTAGATAGAATAGGAACTGTGGAAAGAATTGGGATCTCTGGCCTCTAGCCAGAGAGCCATCTTAATATGTATTCATTTAGATTTTAATGAGATGTATTCTTATGGAATTGGTGAATGTTCTGTTTAGATTTTCTTGAGACTTTTTCCTTATATCTCCTGCAACTCATTTTACAGAGTTTGTTATTAATGGAGTTTATTATGTTGCTATGTTCTCAGTTTTGATTCTATTTCATGAAAGTACATAAAAATGATATGTTTTAGGTTTTTTTTAAGAGTTTAATAGTTTTTGAATCGGGTTCTTTATTACTATTGTGAAAGAATTATTCATTATGCTGGTTTATTTATGTGAGGTTTTATTATAAAATCCCCGACTTGGGTAAGAGAAAGGTTATTTTATTCAGAAGATATTTGATTTCAAATATGATTTTTAATTGATTTTGGAACGGTTTATTTTCAAGAACCATTACATGCATGTTTTTATATTCTATGATAGTGAAATGCAGTCTCAGTACGGGGGGCATAAATAATTATTGAACCGTTGGATCTTTACCAATTTTGGATATATTGGGTAGATCCTAGTTGGGAATATTCTCACCGAAGCGATTTGATAATGTGGAATGGTTCAAAAGTTATAATTGCATGTGTTTGGGTCTATGTTGAAGACAATAAAAAAAAAAGAATTGTGTAGCTCGTTTCTTATAATATACATGCTTTGAAGTTTCGATGGGTATTGATGATGGAGTAAGTCTAGTTCATTAATGGATGAATAATGGTGAACTTTAGTACAACAATGTTAATGGGAGGTAATGCTAAATTGATTTTGTTATTATCAGTTATTAAAAATTTGGTGAGTCTCTAATCTACATTCATATAGAAAGAGAAAGGATAATATCAAGATTTAAGAATGTTTCAATACAGATTTGAGAAAGCTAACAAAGATATGAAGATTATCGGATTACCATAGAGTCCCTTTGCATCAAGTGGTATCAGAGCTCAGAAGGTTCTGAGTGTGTAGATAGAAGACAATCTACACCAAGAAGTGTTTGGTATCGTGATTCTTGCTGTGAAGTTACTTGGTTGCAGGTGCAGGTTCACTTAGTTGCAAATGGGTGGATAGGAAAGTCTACCAAAGGCCATGGGAGATGGTCTTGTGTGTTTCCTATAGACTGGGGAGAGAGGAATGAAGGACTCCCAAGTGAGGGATAGAGGTTGTTATGCAGCATGGAGGAGTGGACTGTGGAATGACAGAAGCACCATTGAAGGGGACCAATGTAAACTCCATGGATGGGAGTCATTGAAAGAGAAAAGAAGAAGCATCGGAGGCATTGATCCAATGATAAAAATTAAGAGGAAAAGATTGTTACAAAGTCTCACCAGAGCATTTCCATGGGACATGGAAATTTTTTAAACTCGAGAGTATGGTGCAGGAGCACCTCTGCTACAAGACGTTTTGAAAGCTACAGGAAGTCTAAAGCCACAGGAAGACAAAATATTAAGTTATTCAAATGTATTTGAATCAAAATGTAAACATCAAATGCAAAATTATAAATTCTGCAAGGATATGCCAAATGGTCATTTGTAACCAAATGGAATACAAAGGGTTATAGGGTAGGTAGACAGTTTTGTAACAGTCCACAAATTATCTATATATGGACAACAATGTAATCAAATAAGAGAGATTTTTTAGAGAATAGAGGTTATGGGAGATAGAATATGAATTGTGGAAAGAATTGAGATCTCTGGCCTCTAGCTAGAGAGCCATATTAATATGTATTCATTTAGATTTTAATGAGATGCACTCTTATGGAATCGGTGAATGTTCTGTTTAGATTTTCTTGAGAATTTTTCCTTATATCTCCTGCAACTCATTTTATAGAGTTTGTTATTAATGGAGTTTATTATGTTGCTATGTTCTCAGTTTTGATTCTATTTCATGAAAGTACAAAACAATGATATGTTTCAGGTTTTGTTTAAGAGTTTAATAGTTTTTGAATTGAGTTCTTTATTACTATTGTGAAAGAACTATTCATTATGTTGGTTTATTTATGTGAGGTTTTATTGTAAAATCCCCGACTTGGGTAAGAGAAAGGTTATTTTATTAAGAAGATATTTGATTTCAAATATGATTGCTAATTGATTCTAGAATGGTTTCTTTTCAAGAACCATTACATGCATGTTTTTATATTCTATGACAGTGAAATTCAGTCTCAGTATGGGGGGCATAAATAATTATTGAACCATTGGATCTTTACCAATTTTGGATATGTTGGGTAGATCCTAGCTAGGAACATTTGCACTAAAGCAATTTTGATAATGTGGAATGGTTCAAAAGTTACAGTTGCCTATGTTCGGGTCTATGTTGAAGATAATAAAAAATATATTTGTATAGCATGTTTCTTATAATATACATGCTTTGAAGTTTTGATGGTTATTGATGATGGAGTAAGTCTGGTTCATTAATGGATGACTAATGGTGAGCTTCAGTTCAACAATGTTAATGGGAGGTAATGCTAAATTGATTTCATTATTATCAGTTATTAAAAATTTGGTGAGTCTCTAATCTACGTTCATACAGAAAGAGAAAGGATAATATCAAGATTTAAGAATGTTTCAATACAGATTTAAGAAAGCTAACAAAGATATGAAGATTATCAGATTACCATCGAGTCCCTCTACATCAGGTTATGCAACCAAGAACTTTAAATTACCTAATGAATTTCAACATCTTCCCCAAATGGAAGACTACTAGGAAAACTGCGTTGATGATTTTGAAGTAAGAAGAAGGATGTGGTCAAGTTTCACTCTCTGCCAAGTTATTTCTCTAAAGATAGACCTTGACATTATAGGGATAGAGGAAGAAGAAGGCAAGGAAGTTATTGATGATCAATTCAAAATTAGAGTCAGGGGATCACATTTGCCTGAAATAGACTGGGGTATTGATGAAAGAGACAACATACACATCAAAACTCTCAGTGTGATCAAAAGAACTGAGAAATGGATTTATTAAAAAAGTCCTCCTGTGCAAAAGAGGCACAATACACAGAAATATACTCTTTCCAACCTTGTTCAAAATCCTATACCTCCATCTAATGCTGATGTTTTTGTTGCAAGTTCCTCCAAGATTAAAAATAAAAGAACTCATAAGCTCAAGTTTGAAAAACAAAGTGCTTCCTCTATCGCCCCATCTGTGTGAATTACGAGAACTAGATCTAAAGAAAGGAATGTTGTGGCAGCTAAAGAGAATGAAGTGATCAATTTGGATGAGATGGACACTCCAGTGTTGGATACGAATATTCAAAATCCTCCATCTAAAGAAGTTGAGATGTTAGAAATCGGCCAGTCTAATAACGGGGATTCTACAACTGTTGTAGTGGGCACTCCTCTATAGACACCACCTCCCATGCTCAAGTGGCTAGAAACATCGATCAACAAAAAAATAAATGTGCTACCTATCACTCTTCCTGTGGAAGATATGGTTAGTAAATTCTTGGGAGAAACGGTCAAATCAAAGAGGATTAAAATTGAGTCTATGATTGACATAGACAAAAAAAAGACATTGGGTTGTTCAGTGAGAAGTTCCTAAAGATGATAAAGATGTCAATGAAGCCACTGCTGATGATTTACAGTCAAGAAGATAGACCTTGGTGTTGCCACCAGAGTAGTAGATGCAAAGCACCTCAAAAAGTCTACCTAGAAAATGTTATATAGGACCTTTAAAGATGAAAAAGATAAGAAGGAGTTGAAGGTTACGATAAAGAAGTTGGCAGATTTTATATAGGAAATATAGGATCCCAATCCCCTATCACTATCTCAAGCTCATCAATCTTTTGATCCTTGCTCTCCTAAAGTCAAAAAGACTCTGGATCCAATCCAGAGGAACAAAATTATTCTTGACGTGTTTGGAAAATGGATACAAGGTATAATTTAGCATGGTGCTAATTATATTGCTCAGCTAATTCAAACACATGGGACCATTGCAGTGTCAATCTCAGAAATACTAATAAAGTTAGTTGAATGGGAGAAAGAAAATAAAAAGTGGGCCAATGTGATTAATCAAATGGAAGATATTGAGAAATATGGAATAGTAAAGTTCATTGCTGAAAAACCAGTTCCAGATTTAGATGAATATATTCTCTATGTATCCATTAAAAGAATTATATGGGAAAATTCAGTTATCAAAGCCAGAGATGAGGGAGCTACCCATTTTCTCAATGAGCTAAAAGAGCTTACAAATATAATGTAGAAAGACCTGAAGTCTCTCAACATCAATTTGATGAGTGAAGATGGCCAAAACATCAGAGATGCAGGGAAATGACTTAGGAGTTTGAAAAAGGAATCTCACCCACAAAGGACAATAAACATTTAACCACAGATGATTTTACATCGATGGAAAACATTGAAGCTATGTTGGTGGATTGTGTTGATAACTTGGAATCACACAAACAAAAACTTATACAGGTGTGCAAAGACAAGAAGGTACTCAAACAGAGGATAATCCATGTCACCCTACCACATCATGCCACTAATCTCATCATTTCCAATGCACACAAAGAGTGAAGGAATGTTCACACCACCAATGCTGCTAAGGACCAGTCTATGGGCTCCATCTAATTTACCACTCCGTGATCATGTTCCATCGATCTCAAAGTATTTTTAGAATACTATGCTTGTTCTCTTTTAGCAGTTCTTTTCAGTTTTAAATACAATTTTTATCCCGAAGCTCTGGGAGAGTTTTAGTAGAATAGATAGAAAGACTGAGTAGTTTTGATTTTTAAATAGTTTTTTGTGAATTTGTCAAGAGATATGCTTTGAAGATCTTTTTCTAAAATAAATGAAAGAAAAAATTATGCTTTTATGAATCTGTTGGTTTATATTAGTGATTTGATCTCTGTTGGGGTATCTTTAGTTGGTTATAGATCTTTCTTGAAGAAAATATTTCTTAGTTTTAGCTTCTAAATAGTTGCAGTTTCATTTCATTGGATGTGTAGTAAATTGAAGTCTGTGGGCTTCATAAGATCTATATATTTATTTCAATACACTTTTTGGAATGTACATGTATGTGAATTATTTTGAATGCCATACTTACTTTCAGGTGAAAATTATTATTTTGCGAATGCAACTTTGATATATTGAAATTCATTGAAAATCTATCTGGGAGTTGTATCATAATTCAGAGGATCAATATTATGTATATCTGATCCAAATGTTAGTATGAAATCAATGTTTCCTTTATGGGCTATAGAGTAAGGATTTAATTGTATAAAAAGGGATAATTTCATTTACTAACACTTAGTTAGACAAGTATTTGTTACATCTTCGTTTCAAAAAGGGTAGTGCAGATAGTAATCTATATTTGAGAACTTGTGAAGATGGAATCTTGATTGTTGAAGTCTTTGTGGATGATATAATCTTTGGAGGCAATGATGAAATGAGAAAAAAATCTCTGAGGAAATGAAAAATGAATTTGAAACACCCATGATTGATGAAATGAAGTTCTTTCTTGGTTTGCAAATTACTCAATGTAAACATGGTATTTTTATTTCTCAAACCAAGTATCTCAAGGAGTTGCTAAAGAAGTTTGGAATGGAAGATTGTAAACCTGTTGGAACACCTATGGTTACTGGATGCACTACTACTAATGAATCTAAAAGTGTGTTTCACACTAAATACAAATCTATGATTGGAGATTTGAAGTATTTAACTCACACTAGACTAGACATAGCTAGTGTAGTTGGAATTGTTGCGAGGTTTCAAGATGATCCTAAGGAGACTCATCTTGTCGTAGTTAAAAGGATATTCAAATATTTGAAATGGACATTGGAATATGGTTTATGGTATGAAAAGTCTGATGATTTTGCATTACATGATTATACTAATGTTGATTGGGCAGGTAGTGTTGATGATAGAAAAAGCACCAGTGGAAGAGCATTTTTTATTGGAAAAAGGTTGGTTTCATAGTTAAGTAACAAGCAAGACTATATAGCTCAATCTACTGTTAAATCAAAATATTTAGCTACTGTTATAAATTGCATGCACATTATTTGGATGAGACAAATGCTAAAGGACATTGAGTTAATCCTTGAAGAGCCAGTGGTTATACATTGTGATAATACACTAACAATGAACATGTCAAAGAATCCTGATATACATTCAAAGACTAAACATATTTCAATCAAGTATCACTTTTTGAGAGACAAGGTTGTAGAAAAGGAAGTTAGATTGGTGTACATTAGTACAAAGGAGAAGATAGAAGATATATTCACTAAACCTTTGTCAAAAGACGCCTTTGAGTATCTCAGAGGTATTATTGGGGTGAGAACCCCTCCTTGTGAGAACCAAATGATGTAGGAATGCATCAGTCTAGAAGTTATTAGAGCTATATTATTCTCTAGACTTGATGCTTGGATCCACTCCTTAGGGGGAGTGATCATAGGAACACAATAAAACATATTTGGGTGATCAAGAACCTAGTTGTCATAAGAATGAAGATTTGAAAAAGCTACACCTTGCAGAGGTTGGATGGACAAAGAAGGATAAGAGATATGGCACCCTTTTCCATTGGTGTTAAAGGGAGGGAGATACAAGAGAAAAAACCCTCATGTTGTAGGGGAAGCTGTGAAGAGGATATTGAGAAGATTGTATTAAAAAGTCTACTTTTGAGTTGATGGATTTTCACATATGTTGCCATTAATGCAAAAGGTGCAGATTTTTGGAATTATTTCTGTTGAGGTGTTGACATTCTTTTCTTGTCATTTATGTCAAAATATGTTTCAGTTGGATATAGTAGAAGTCTCAGAAAGACTAGTTATCACAGGTACAAGAAAGATTGATAGGCGTGTACAAACATTGTATGGTGTGTGAGAATATGTGAGTACAAATTTTTGTAGAGGGATGAGTTTATACCTTATTTGTAAGGTCACTAAATCTTATGTTGGTATTTTCATGAGTTATAGCTATTTTGGTAAAGATTGTTTACAGTGTAGTGACAGAGGATTATGACAGAGATGGTCTCTGAGTTTTTGGGATAACTTGGATGTGGGAATGAGTTATGAAATGCGAGCTTAAGGCATGATAGAAGATAAATGGGAGAACATTCTTTGTGATTCTTGGGTCACTAGATTCATGATGATGTCATCAAAGGTGTGTGGACTATCAAAGATCTATTTGGATAAGACTACTGAGATGTAACGTGCTTAATGATTGATGAGCATGAATTATGGATCTTGGTATGTAATTGATGATTTATATTTTATAATTACTTGTGTTAGGTACTGTTTGTATCTTAGCAAGGGTCTATGTAATAGAATACTAGGACTACTTCTTTCTTGGGTCACTAGATTCATGATGATGCCATCAAAGGCATGTGGACTCTCAAAGATCTATTTGGATAAGACTACTGAGATGTAACGTGCTTAATGATTGATGAGCATGAATTATGGATTGTGGTATGTAATTGATGATTTATATTTTATAATTACTTGTGTAAGGTACCATTTTTATCTTAGCAAGGGTCTATGTAATAGGCCGACCTAATTTTTTATTGTAATTTGTATAAAGGAAAGAAGTGTCTTGATGCGTAAAGACATGGATTGGATGTATTGGATGTTGTGAGCATGTGGATGCAAGTTTTGCTGGATATAGAGAATTGATTATATTTGTATTGCACTTCATTAGCACTATATAGGAAAATAAATTTTCTATCAGTTAGTTCATTGTTATAAGTATACTCTTATGCTTCTTTTTGGACATTGAGTCCAGAAGGTGGGTGTTGGTTGTTTTTCCAGTCTTGTAGTCTGCCTGAAATTTTTTGAAGTCCTCAGTCATTACCATGCTTAAAAATTGAAAATCTTGTCTTAAGTTGTCAAAATCCCTCTGCAAATAATGATCTTCAAAGATAAAAATCAAGAAAGAGTGCAAAAACCCTAAGCCCTAGGTCAAATTTCATGCATAATCAAGAAAAACCCTAGTTCATTGAAATCCTTTCTAATTTGTTGTTACTTTTTCAGAAACCCTACCACTTAAGTCATATGATTTATTTCATATCATTTCACTTAAGGTGTGAAGTCACATTGTAATTTGAGAATATTACTTTTCTTATCAAGACTTGGTGATCTCCTTTAAGTCAGGTTGTCTCTTTTAAAAATGAATATGCTTTCAATCTTTGTGAGATTGTACACAAGCCATAGATGCAAATCCTTATCCTTCGGTTGGTAGAGAATCTCTTTAAGAAATCAGAGTTAAAGAATTCTTTTGGTGACTTAAATTTTTCTCAGTCACGTTGTCTCGAAAGGTGATCAGAGTTGCAAATTTGAGTTAAGGTTAAGTTTGAAAATCTCATGCAGTCACGTTATCGTGAAGAGAAAAGTGAGTTAAGTCAAAAGATCTGAGATTTAGTAATAGTCATCAATCTGAGTTGAAATCCTATGGTGGTCACGAAGTCTCCATGAAAAAATACGAGTTAAGAAATTTATAAGCGACTTTGCATTTTCTCAGTCGCAGTGTCTCACAAAGAAACTAAGGTTTAAAAGATGGTTAAAGTCCTTTAGTCACGTGATCTATTTTGAAATTCATGGTTAAGTTAAAGCTAAAGAGATTAAGCGACTATCATTAGATGAAGATAGATCCTATGGCCAGTGTGAAATCGGGATGAAAAGTTGCAAATAAGTGAAAGATGAAGAGATATAGTGACTGTCGTCCAATTAGAAAAGGATCTAATGGTTGGCGTTACATTGGGAAAGATACCATGAGTTACTAAAATCTAAAAGTGACAGTGAGATTCAATGGGTTGCAATGTCACAATAAGAACTACAGTTGAAGATGAGTTTAGTTAAATTATAAGTCAGTTTTTAGTGAAAATATTTGAGCCATGAAAAGGAAATGATCCTGTGGATGGCGATTAGTCGCTTTAGAAATTAAAAAGGTTAGAAATGTTCCAGAGATTCAACACTAATGATTCAGATTAAGACACATGAATAATCTTTTGAATACTTGAGTTAGTCGGGAAGTCTCAAAGAAAACCTGAGGTAAAGGATTTCTTCCCACGACATTGAGACTTCTTAAGTCATGAGGTCGTGAAATAAACTATAGTTAAGTGAAAAGAAAATGGGATTATGCACGAGACGTTAGATTAGAAAAAAGATCTACGATAGTTTCAAAGTCTTAGTTGAAAATATGAAAGTACATAAAGTAAACGAGATTACATGTGATTCATGTGATTAAAAGATGATCATGTGACAGTCGCGTAATCTCAAAAGAAACTCAGGGTAAAGGAAAACTTAAAGCGACAAAGACATAAAAAAGTTGTGTAGTCTCTAAAGGAAACTCGAGGTGTAAGATGAGTTAGTAAGGCTATGGTCACACAGTCTCGAAGAGAATAAGAATTAAGTCATTTCATATTGTGATTAAGAGGTAGTCATAGATCTGAAGGATAATCAAATTGTTTTCATTAACTCTCAATAGAAAACTGGAGTTAAGGATAACTCTTCACAACAAAAAGATCACTCAGTCGCATTGTCACTAAAGGAGACCATGGTGAGATTAAGGTAATGTGTGAAGTTTTCTCCATGCCATGTTAACAATTGACAGCCAATGAGAATGAAGGAGTTATGACAACATGTTTTAAAAAATTGTTGAGCTGTTCTCATGGAGCCAATATGATCAAATCTTGATCTCTTTTCGAATTAAATAAGGTTTTCTATGAAAAATATGATGACATGTAACAAATTAAATGTTTGATAATGTTAAGTTGAAGATAATGCAAGGCATAAAATCAGTTAATGGTTTGTATTGTCATTGATGTCAACTTGATATCATCTGTACGGTCATGTACAAAATGCCAAAGACTTCAGAGAATCAATGGAACAAAGGTTATGCTTTTAGCAATGCATAAAAGTCAAGTATTCACCTAAGTGACAGATAACACCGATGGAGTGCACACCATCGGTAAAGGCAAAGAAGAAAAGTCATAGTGATACCCGACAAGCAGAAGAGAGTGTTGCCCGATGAAGCAAACCATAGGATGCCTGACGAGCTGAAAATAAAGTTGCCCGACGGAAGGAGATCTTGAAGCTAATTGGAAGTCACACCAATGAAATTGGTAGTTGTAACCGATGACTAACTGAAGAGTTAACCAACGGAATAGTGAGTTTAGAAAATGACAAAATATCTAGCTGGCAAGAGCTAAAGATAGACTTAACTGGTTTTTTTCTTTGTTTTATTCAACCAGAGTTAAGTGATTGATTTAAAGAAGATTTGTATAGTTGGCATAAAGATAACTACGAGATAAATCAGGAGTTATGCTTTAAATCAGATTGGTTGGATTGTTTTTTAGGCCAAGAGTCAAGAATCAAGAATCAATGAATATTATGTCTATATAAGAGACAAGCTTAATTCATTTCCTTATCACATTCATAGAAAAGGGATTAAGGGGAGTGAATAGAAAGAGGATGCTGAAGAGAAACTGATGAAGAACAATTTCATGCAATACTAATCAATCAAGTTGAAGGAGAGCTAAGGAATTATACAGACATCGACGAACAGTGAGCACAACATCATAGAGAAAAAAGTATGGAGCACAAAATAATTGAATTGATACATTGATTAGAGAGCTAATGTACTTAAATAGATCTAAAAATCTGCAATTCAAGTTGCATTAGAAACAGGTCATTTTATTTCAATTTAACCATTGAAGCATCAAGTCTCCTAACAGAGTAGGACTTAACAGTCTTCTATATATATTGAGGTACAACCCAAGGAGTGCCAAAAAGGTTGATTCATGAAAGTAGCATTGGATATGCCTGATTCCTATTAAAAGTCTAAGAGAGAGGCTAATTCAAGGATGGCAGCATTAGATGCCCGATACGAAGTGACAACCTATATGTGTAAAATCCTCTAACAAGGTCACACCTAACAGTGTGTTTGTAACCTTTTACAGGGTTGGCTCTTAACCGGGATCACTTCAGAAGAGTGAAAATTTGGGGTACCAGTCCCGGTGGTTTTTTTCCTTAATAGGGTTTCCACGTTAAAATCCATGTGTTATGTTTGTATGGTTTATTTTACTGTTTTACATTTCACATATGCATTTCTGGATTTATCGGTATACTCTGCATATTTACTGTATTTTGGTAAATAGTTATACTGCTTATCGGTAATCAAAGAGAATAAGGATAGACAAGGAAAATTGATAGACAGTTAATCATTATAAGTATTTCATGGCATGCATCTTGTAGGGACATAATCTGAGGTTTATTTGATTGGTGGTTAGGTTAAGGAAAAGATTTTTAGGCCTTTGATTCACCCCACCTCTCAGTTATTACTAACAATTGGTATCATAGCTTGTGTTCTTAGAAGGAAGGTTTCAAGACCTAAGTCAAAGATCACAAAATTAATAGACGAGATGTGCCCAAGTTGAACAAAGATAATTTTACTTCATGGCAAAGCAGGATAAGACTCCACTTATCAGGTATTGGTAATGATGTTACTCAATTCCTTGAAACTGAATATGTGTTACCCATAGGAACACCAATAGTTGAAAAAATGAGAGACAAGCATGAAAATAATGGCATGATGATAGAGCTTGCTTCCTCACTCTCCGATGCTAAATTTGAAGATGTCAAAGAATGCAAAATTCCAAAGCAGATGTGGGACAAATTGAATCTTGTACATGGTGGTGACAAAAATGTTTTGAGAGCCAAGGTAGAAAGCCTTAGAGGAAATTTTGATGATCTCAAAATGAAAGAAGGAGAAAAAATCACTCAGTACAACACAAGAATTAAAGAGGTATTCAATGCTATTTGGGGAGTTGGAGGTGTACTAGAAGAAGATATAGTGGTAAGTAAAATTCTAAGAACCTTACTGCCTACTTATGCTATTAGAGTATCTGCCATTCAAGAAATGAGAGCAGTAGAAAATATCAATGTTACTCTAGATAGTTTAATTGGAAGACAGATTTCATTTGAGATGAATAACTTTGAGAATAGTGTCTTACCAAATATAGAGTCTACATTTAAAACTTCTATGAGAATAAGTAAATCAAGTCACCAAAACACTATGAGAAAAGATAGTGATAGTGAATGTGAAGAAGATGATCTTGATGAAATAGAAGCACTTATGGCCAGAAGAATGCAGAGAGGCAAAGGTAAATACAAAGGTAAATTACCACTTGTTTTTTTAATTGTAAAGAGATTGGACACTTTGCTACAAGATGCACTAACAGAAGAGAAGATGACAGATCTTTTGAGAAGAAGTCTAACAGAGGTGATTACAGAATCTAGCAAAAATTAGAAAGAAGAGATACACAAGACTATAAGGACAAAGGAAAGAAGGTCAGCTACCTAGCTAAATGAAAGGATGATGATACTGAGATTGAATCTAATGAAGAAATCAAGATGGTGTTTGTGGCTGTAAAGGATGATTCAGATGATGATGAAGAAAGGTATGTAGAAACATCTCTCAAATATAAAATTAGCAAAAATGATGTTTGGATCATAGATAGTGGCTACACCCATCATATGACCGGTGATAAGCAAAATTTTGAGACTTTTGAATACTACAAGGGTGGATCAGTAAGAATGGGAAATGACACACCTTGTCCAGTTAAAGGTAGAGGAACAATAATGTTGAATAACTAGATAAAATGTGAAAGTGCTTATTGGGTAAATGGATTGAATTATAATCTATTCAGTGTTTCTCAGTTGAATAATTCAGGTCACAAAGTAGAATTTGAAAATAAGAAAGCAAAGATCTTCAACAAATCTGGAAATCTAATTGGTACCGGTGAGCAGACAAAAGGTAACTTATTCTATCTGAATGATATTGAATCCACTTGTTTGATTGCTACAAATGAAGACATATGGTTGTGGCACAAAATACTGTGTCATGTGAACTTTGACAACATGATAAAAATTAGCAAAAAGAGAAATGTCAGAGGCTTACTGACAATGACCAAGCCCGACAACATCATGTGTAAAAATTGTCAAAAAGGTAAAATGACAAAGTCTAGTTTCAAAAGCAAGACCCATACATCTGATGCAATTCTAGAATTAGTCCATATTGATTTATGTGAACCCATGAGGACAAAGAGTTATTATGGAGATAGATATTTTATTCT
>MU223224.1:4408836-4424440 GCA_018584345.1 Thuja plicata | reverse complement strand
TAAATGGTATAAGGCTTTGGTAGAGAAACAAAGTGGTAAGGATCTAAAATGTTTGAGATCAGATAGAGGAAGTGAGTTTATATCAGATGAATTCACTAACTTTTGTAATGAGCATGGTATAAAAAGATAGGTTTCTGCACCAAGAACACCACGACAAAAATGGGATTGTTGAGAGAAGGAACAGATCAATAGTTGATTGTGCAAGAACACTGATGATAGAGAAAGGCATCACCCAACTCTTCTGGAGGGAAGTTGTTAGTACTATTGTTTACACACTGAATAGAGTATAATTGAAGAAAGACACCAAGAAGACACCTTTTGAGCTATGGTATGGATACACACCCAATGTGAGTTATTTCAAAAATTTTGGCAGTCAATGTTTTATCTTAAAAGATGATAGAAATGGAAAATTTGACTCCAAGAGTGATGAAGGAATTTTTCTAGGGTATTCTACTAAGATCAAGGCCTACAAATGTCTAAACAAAGTCTCTAACAAAATTATTGAAAGTGAAAATGTAAAGATAGATGAATTTGTAGAGAAGAATGAACAGGAAAGCACTAAAGAACCAGAGGACTGCAATAAGTTCACTTACAATGAGGAACCTAAGACTCTACCCTACCAACAATGTAGATCCCCTGAGCTACAAATCATTGCTCCCGAGAATTAGGCTGCAAATACTGAGGGTCAGGATAATGATCAAAATAATGTGCAAGGTGATGAAGATCAAAATAATGATCAAGTTGATAGACAAAGAATTGTACCTGTACTTGAAAGATATGTAAGAAGGAACCATCCAGAGGTTTAGATAATATGAGATAAGAAAGTTGGTACAAGAACAAGAAGTAAGTCTTTAAACTCAAATTGTTTAATTTGTGAGTTTGAGCCAAAATGTTTCAATACTGCACTAGATAATGAGTAATGGGTAAGTGTTATGAATGATGAGATTGAGCAGATTGAGAAGAACAAAACATGGTCACTTTTTCCAAGACCAGATGACAAGAATGTCATCGGTACAAAATGGATATTTAGGAATAAGCTAAATGAGAATGGAGAAGTCACAAGGAACAAAGCAAGACTAGTATGCAAAGGATATGCATGAGAGGAAGGTATAGACTATGGAGAGAGCTTTGCACCCATTGCTAGGATAAAAGGAGTAAGAATAATACTTTCTTATGCTGCATATAAAGGATTCAAGGTATACCAAATGGATGTCAAGTCAGCATTCCTAAATGGAATACTTGAAGAAGAGGTATACATTGAACAACCAGAAGGGTTTGTTGATCCAGACAAGAAGGACATGGTATGTAGACTTCACAAAGCCTTGTATGGATTGAAACAAGCTCTAAGAGCCTGGTATGAATGACTTCATTCCTATCTAATAAGTATTGGATTTTTAAGGACTAGTGAAGATAGTAATCATTATTTGAAGGAAGATTCTAATGCTAACACTTTGATTGTTGAAATATTTGTTGATGACATCATATTTGGAGGCAATGATATGCTATGCAAATTATTTTCTAGAGAGATGAGAAAATAATTTGAGATGTCTATGTTTGGTGAGATCAAGTTCTTTCTTGGTCTCCAGATCATGCAACAAGGAGAAGGTATTTTCATTACACAGTCCAATTACATCAAAGAGGTCCTAAAAATATTCAATATGGAAGAATCTAAACCAGTTGGAACACCGATGGCTACTGGATGTAAGTTGACAAAAGAAGACAAGACAACAGAGGTAAATCAAACTTTGTACAGATCAATGATTGGAAAACTCATGTATGTTGTACACACTAGACTAGATATTGCACATGCAGTGGGAATTATTGCTAGATTTTCTTCTAACCCCAGGGAATCACATATGACTGTTGTAAAAATAATTCTAAGATATCTAAAGAATACTAAGGAATTCAGCTTGTGGTATAGAAGAGAAGGAAAATTTGAACTAAAGGTGTTTACTGATGCTGATTGGTCTGGAAATCTTGATGACTAGAAGAGAACAACTGGAGGAGCATTCTTTATGGGTGACAAACTTGTCACATGGATTAGCAAGAAGTGGGGATACATCTCACAGTCTACTGCAGAGGCAAAATATGTTGCTGCTGCTGCAAATTGCTCAAATATTGCATGGATCAAATAGTTGCTAGAAGATATGCATATGAAGATCTTAGAACCAGTGACTATCTATTGTGATAATACCAGTGCAATAAACATTCCCAAAAATCTAGTCATGCATGCAAAGACTAAACACATTTCCATCAAGTATCATTACTTGAGAGAAAAAGTTCAAGAAAAAGAGGTGATACTTGAGTATGTGCAATCAAAACAATAATTGGCCGATATCTTCACCAAGCCACTGCCCAAAGATACATTTGAGTACCTGAGAAAGAGACTAGGGGTCAAACCCTTGTCTAACAATTAGTAAAATACTGAAGGCTACATCAACCTACTTATTATCAGAATATCATTCATGTTGATGCAAGAAAAGAGAAGAACTTCAAAGCTACATCTATATATAGATAGGTATATATTAGAACTGAGCACCAAAGAATATTGTTGTATTAATGATGGATAAGGGAAATTCAAGGAATATATTATGGATGGAGAGAAAAGATCACTTGAAATAAATGTAAGATATCTGTAAGATATTTGTTTGGCATTGTTGTCAAAGGGAGAGAAAAGTATCCATATTATCACTGTCTTTAGAAAAAGAAGAAAGATTATCCATTATCAGATTACTCCAATAGGGAGAGATCATATCCATAGGGAGAGAAGTTGTATGAAGGAATTAATACAAAGGAAGAGTTAATGACAAGACAAAAAGACATCACAAAAGAGAGTACAGTCAAAAGAGAGAAATTGAAACAAGAAGAAGATTCAACACATCAGTAAACAGAAAGCTGCAAGAATCAAATCTAAGCTAAAACAGAGCTTATCGGTGGTCAGACATTTTTATCGGTTATCAAAACAAACTATTTGGTAGTTTGATGAATCTCAAAAATTGTATTTTATATTGTATTAGAAATATTATAGTGTGATAATATAAGTTTGTTTCCATCAATGACAAAGGGAGAGATTGATGACATGTAACTGATTAAATGTTTGATAATATTAAGTTGAAGATAATGCAAGGCATAAAAGAAGTTAATGGTTTGTATTCTCATTGATGTCAACTTGATATCATATGTACAGTCATGTACAAAATGCCAAAGACTTCAGAGAATAAATGGAACAAAGGTTATTATTTCAGCAATGCATAAAAGTCAAGTATTCACTAAAGTGACATGTAACACCGACAGAGTGCACACCATCGGTAAAGGAAAAGAAGAAAATTCATAGTGATACCCGATGAGTAGAAGATAGTGTTTCCCAATGAAGCAAACCACAAGATGCCCGATGAGCTAAAAATAGATTTGTCTGACGGAAGGAGATCCCGAAGCTAACTAGAAGTCACACCGACAAAACTAGCAGTTGTAACCGATGACTAACTGAAGAGTTAATCAACAGAATAGAGAGTTCAGAAAATGAAAAAATATCTAGCTCGCAAGAGCTAAAGATAGACTTAACTGGTTGTTTTATTTGTTTTATTTGACCAGAGTTAAGTGATTGATTTAAAGAAGATTTGTACAGTTGGCATAAAGATAACTACAAGATAAATCAGGAGTTATGCTTTAAATCAGATTGGCTGGATTGTTTTTTACGCCAAGAATCAAGAATCAAGAATCAATGAATATTATGTGTATATAAGAGACAAGCTTAATTCATTTTCTTATCACATTCACGGAAAAGGGATTAAGGGGAGTGAATAGAAAGAGGATGCTGAAGAGAAACTGATCAAGAACAACTTCATGTAGTATTGATCAATCAAGCTGAAGGAGAGCTAAGGAATTCTGCAAACACTGATGAAAAGTGAGCACAACATCACAAAGAAGAAATTATGGAGCACAAAAGAATTGAATTGATACACTGATTAGAGAGTTAATGTACTTAAATAGATCTGAAAAATTTGCAATTCAAGTTGCACTAGAAATAGGTCATTTTGTTTCAATTTAACCATTGAAGCATCAAGTCTCCTAACAGAGCAGGGCTTAACAATATTCTATATATATTGAGGTACATCCCAAGGAGTGCTAGAAAGGTTGATTCATGAAAGTAGCATTGGATATGCCCGATGCCTATTGACGGTCTAAGAGAGAGGCTGATTCAAGGATGGCAGCATTAGATGCCCAATACGAAGTGACAAACTATATGTGTAAAATCCTCTAAAGAGGTCACACCTAATAGTGTGTTTGTAACCTTTAACAGGGTTGGCTCTTAACAGGGCTCACTTTAGAAGAGTAAAAATTTGGGGTACCGGTCTCAGTGGTTTTTTCCTTAATAGGGTTTCCACATTAAAATCCATGTGTTATGTGTGTATGTTTTATTTTACTATTTTACATTTCACATATGCATTTCTAAATTTATCGGTATACTCTACATATTTACTATATTTTGGTAAATAGTTATATTGCTTATCGGTAATCAAAGAGAATAAGGACAGACAAGGAAAAATGATAAACAATTAATCATTATAAGTATTTCATGGCATGCATCTTGTGGGGGCATAATCTAAGGTTTATTTGATTGGTGGTTAGGTTAAGGAAAATATTTTTAGGCCACTGATTCACCCCCCCTCTCAGTTATTACTAACAAAATCATCATTTGAATTAATCATTTATCAGTTCAAAATACCACGGCTAGGATCTAGAATTGATTTCACAGCACGCAGAAGTAAAGATAGAAAAGACTGAAATGTGAATCCATGAAATAAATTAGTGAATTTATGGGAATTACCGTTATCATTTCATCTTACCATTTTTCAAGAATCTAGGGCTCATAATTTGCATCAGTAATTTGAATTTTTAGTAAGAAAAGAACAATCAAGGTCTACAGAGTAAACAATGAAGATTTCAGTTCAGAATTCAAAAGTGTGATTATCAGTGCTGAAGGTTAAAGATTTGAAGTAATTCATAGTGAAAAGTTAGGGGTTGGAGAAGATTTGTTTCAATACCGGTAGAAAGAAGAAGTTGATCAGTGACAAGTTTTAGCAGACATCATGAGAAAAGCAGTAAGTGTTGCTTCTACCAGCGGGGTAAGTGGGGACGATGATGGTATAAAAGGAAAAAGAAATTATTCAGAAGAATTTATTCAACTTCTCCCAAGCTCCAATCAAGGAAAATAGGTAAATGATGAGTATTTAGGAGATAATTATGCATACATTAGAGATGCCAAGACACCAAATTGTTCTGGTTACCATTTATTTAGTTATTTTCATAAAAATAGTGATGGCCCTATGCCCATTTCAAACCCCTCGACTAGTAGATTAGCCAAATTGATTGTTCTCGATGTATTCATTGATGTAGACTTGATCCTAGAATTGGCTAGTAGATATGATATTGTTTTAAATTCCATCAAGAAGGATGATGTCACTATTTTGGTAACCCTAGACCGAGCTTCATTCATGAAAACTTTTTATATTTACAACCCATGTTCTACATAGATCAATTTGAAATCCCTAGTTGCCAGATATACCAAAGAGGCCCCTATTGTGTCTAAATTGATCCAAGACCACACAGCAAGGGGAACCAGAAACTACATTTCCCCTATTCCAAGTGATCCATCTCCATACTTCTACAATGACCTAGCTTTCTATATGAAGTGTATATCTTATGCTCGATGCAGAGTTTTGGGTGTAGACAGTGGGAGAGAAAGGGTATCATCAGACATACTAATGATAATCCTAGAATTGCAAAGCCCTTATGTAAGCACTAACTATTATTACATACAATTTGTCATAGAAAAGATGCATCAAGGATTCCTTGATATTTAGAACAAGGTAGGAAGCCCTAAGTTCCTATAGTACTCATTGATGATGCATCTTATCATGTTTTATAATTTCAACATTTTGGACTAGTCCAATTTACAACTTAGAAGATTATACCATGGACAATAGAACCCTATGCAGTTATGGTTGAGGGTATAGAATATACCTCCAGGGAGAAAGAGTTTTGTGCTTTTGAGAATTGGGTAGTTTACCCATTGCTGAGTAATTTGGAAGTAGATATGACCAGACTTCTAGTAAAAGTGCTGCAATTATTGAGACCTTGTCAATTTGTTGACAAGTGGAGTGGTGATCATAACTAGGGTGACTTCTATTGTCACCAAAATTTTACATTAATCAGAGTGTATGGCTATTCACAGCCACCACATATCTTTCCCTATAGATTTCCACCAAGAGTTGAAATAATGGAGTTTCTGTGGAAGCTTATGTTGACAGATAGAGAGCACTTGGCATCCTATAGGAAGGGAACTTTCACTCTTAGGCAGTTCATTGCCTCAAATTTTACAATTGGGAAGAGGGCTTATGACCCTTTTAATGGATGTTTAAGGCACTACAATATGAATATTGGCTTGTACAAATATATTGATACTGAAGGATTTATTGAGAGTGCCAAGAAGCTCTTGAAACCTACCATCCCTATCACCAAGAGACATTTTCCCTTTGAAGAAGAAGATTTAATCAGAAATATCCTTGAAGAGGATGTAATTTGATCCAGATTATCAAAGTATCATGATTTAATGGAGCTGGAGCAACAATTAAAGAGGAAAGGGATCCCCTTTGGTGGATTTTTCCAAGTACTACCTTATTTACATAAATTAGAAAAGATGATTGAGAATCATAGCTTTCTCAACAATTAAATTATAGATCAAATTGATGACAAGGATAGAGGTCCCAACAAGCAGTCATCATTAGAGTATAGAAGTAGCTACTCTATCCATAGTCCAACACCCCAAGACTAGCCACCTCAAAATGAGGAAAACATTATTGATTTAATAGAAGCACATGAGGTTGAGGTGGATATAGAGCCTCCCCAAAAGAAGAAAAGAGTGGAAGAAAGGGATCCCTCTATTGTAAAGAATCATAAGAAGAAAAAAGATAGAATTGGTGCCCTATTCATAGGGACCAATGTATATGGTCATCAACTGAGGAAGTTGATAAGAGAGGGAAAGAAAAAGAGGGAGGATACTGATGACAATGTAGAGATGCCCCTCATTCTATGCCAAGATGAAAGAGAACTAAAACAAGAGGAGTTCCTTAAATATGACAAGTTCATCAAAAATAAGGAGTTTAAAGACTTCCTTATATGGTAAAAACAAGAACAAGTTGTAGCACAACTAAAGTCACAAGGAGGAGAGACAATTACAAGTGAAGCATTGCAAGCCCTCCAAGCATATGATCCAAAGTCAGAAATTGTGACGCCTGATGAAGCTATGAAACTTCTGCAATCCAGTGGGATGCTCCTAGTAGAAGGATGGGACTTAGCCTCAACTTTTATTATAGATCAAATTAGGAGGCATTTTGATGTCAATATTTCTATAGAGACATAGATAGGAGAGATGATAAAAGGGTGTGGATATGATTCTAAATATCAAGCCTTGCAATGTGGTCTCTTGCTCCTAAGAACCAAAATCCATCATTGATAAATGTTCAAGATAAGATGGAAGGAGACAAGATAATATGGTCAGTGCATAATACAAGAGACCTTGAAATTTCTTAGGCATTGACACATTTTTCTCACTTGAATGAGGCAAAGGTAGTACAAATTTCTACAAGATATCAAAAATTATTTGATGAGAAAAGCCTAATTGCCAAGGATAAAGAGTTAGGTCTAATGAAGATTAATGCAATGGAAAAGATAATTGTAGACCTAACACAAAATTTTCAAGAAATGCCTAAGGTTTCCCCTATAGTACCAAAAGAAGGAACAAATGCTAAGATTCAAACTGAGGAAACAAAGTATGCTGCAGTAGAAATAGAGAAGGGGATTAGAGAGCATAACAAGGTTGTTTTAGGAGCTTTAATGGAAATTTTGCAGCATAGAGTAAATTTATTAAAAGATAAAGTGTATATAGGTTATGGTGCCTATGGTAAATTTCTAGGCCTACAAGTTGAAGTTAATAATTTTGTATCAATTTTGAACCCCTACTATGCAACATGGTCAGTAAGAATTGGGTTATTTAAGAGGTTAGCATCATTGCAACCACTACGATAAGATTTACCAGAGATAGTAACTCAAGTAGGAGAGGAGATAGAACAAATTGGGGTGACCTTGTCCTTTTTCAAAGGCAAGGAAAATCAAATTGAGGCAAGAATAAATATGTTTGTGCCTGACTACAACAACTTTGTGCCATCAATAAGGTCAAAAGATAATCAAATCAAGCCACTAGGAATATGGAGCTCATAATTTGACACTGTATTACCTAGTAAAGAGGTGTATGTTTCTAAAAATTGAGAATTAGATATGGAAAGATATAATTAAATCTTAGATGAGGCCTTTAAGGTAGAAACATATTTTAATAAATTCATAACAGATTTCAAGAGCATTACAGATGCAAGGTGGGAAAGGAAGAAGACACACTCGAGAATATTCAGAGCTTTGAATGGCTAGCAAAAGATGATGTCACAGCCTGGGATGTCTTAACAAAGCCCAAGAAGAAAAGTCTTGTCACTGTTGAATTGGATATTGTTGATGAAGAATAGAAGAACACTTGGCACCTGCTCTTTGAGCATAGGGAGGTTAGTCATCTTGAAGACTAGTGCAAATTATCTTGTGTTGTCTCTTTTATCTTTGTTCAAGATTTTATATGTTTAATAATAAGGCATTTAAATATATCAAATGCAAGGTAGTTGTGCAGTCATTTGTGAGGTCCTTGAAGGAAGGAGTAATTCTTTCTGATGACCCCAGGAAGCTGAATATTGATATTAAGATCTGATAACAAAGTTGTAGGAGTGAGTGGATAGTTTGTAAGGCATTATATCTAGGTTTCTTGTGTTTTCATTAGTCACCTAATTGTGGATTTGCATTTGATATTGACTTTGTTGCCCATAGGATCAGGCATTGGTTTATGGTTTTTCTAGTAATTGTTCATCATCCAATATTTAAAGAACAATAAATAAATTACATTTCACTTATAAGAAATCATATATTTACAAGTAATTGTATTCACAGAGTATACAATTCAGTTTACTGATTCCTTTAGGAGAGAATCAATAGGTTGACCCTCTTAAGTTCAGAGAACTATAAAAGGAAGAAGGATGAGAATCCTTATTACATTACTATTTGCTATTGTCAAGACAATATTTTTTCTTATCAAGCTTTGTATCAGGTTAATCACAATCATTTGCATAGTTTTCTATTTATTGGTATAGTAAAAGGCATTCAGAAAACTAGTAAAAAGACCTAATCCACTATAACTAATATTGCAAGTCAGTAATCATTCAAAGATAATACCCGCCTGAGTCTGTGGATCTCAAAAAAGGAGGATCTTATCTAATCCTCATCAATTAGGATTTTCTTCCATATGGTAAATTGGAAATATAGAAGAGAAAGCATTCATACTATTTTAAAAGGTACTTGCAAGAAAAATCCCTAACAAATTGGTGACTCTGTTGGGGAATTAAAAATTGTATTCAGAATATCTCTGGTGTTTAAAATTTAAATCAAGTTACTGTTGAGTTTTTTTAGTCTAGGTCATTCTTATAGTATTCATATTTCCCAAATTTGTGTTGGGTGGTGACTCTAAAAGTGAATCTCTGTAATCAGTGCAAAAGTGAAATATTTATACATATCTTATCAATATGAATACTAGGTCAAGAATGAGAGATAATCTAGAAGTTGAGTTGGACAGTGGGATCCCAACTACTTGAATAACTAAGATGTCATGGAGACAAAATAAAAAATAAGAAAACATTAATGATTCTTCTCCAAGAAATGAAGAGTATAGCACTAGAAGGAAGGATACAAATCAGTCCAGTCATGAGGGGAATACCTTAGAGTATGAAGAAACCCCATACCTTGGATTAGAAACATATGCAGTTGCTACTACCTCTAGTGAAAGAGAAGGAACTGACACTATTAGCTAAGACTTTGAAGTTCCTTCTGATGATCTTGCTAAAGAGGAAAGAATCCTCATGAGGGAGTTAGCCCTTATTCAACAAAAGAAAAGGGAAAAAGATCTAATAAAGAAAAAACATGAGCAAAAGGATGTTGACAAGTTTAGAAGAAGATCTCTAAGACATCAAGCTAAAAAAATGTTGAGAGGTCTCGCAGAGACCAAGAGACTCCAAATACCCACAAAGGTTTAGGTCCTCAAACCTTTAGAGATAAAGGAAAAAATAAAGTTACTGAAAATGAAGTTGACAAACCAAAAACTCATAAAATCCTGACTGAACAAATGTCTAAGCTACAAATTGACGTTGAAAGATCAAGAAGGGAGAAAAAAACTATGGAAAAGATGCTGGAGAAGGAAGAAGTTGAATCTGCTACCTTAGAGATGAAGAAAAATATTGACTTTTTGCAATCTTCCAAATATTCTTATGCTGGTGGTGAAAAAACTACATATTTAAAAGCTAAGGTTACTTCCTTCCAGGAGGATGAAAAATTTCAAAGGAGGCCATTGCACCCATAAAGGTACAAGAAATTCATGTTTATTGGAATTCCTAGTTATCCTAATGCAATTCCTAATGATATTGGAGAAAAAATCCCTAAGTTTTCAGAAACAATGTCATTTATTGTGAAGTTCATTTAAGAAAATTCATAGATATCATAGATGATTTAAATATCAATCATGAGGATGTCCTCATGAAGTTATTTGTTCAATCTCTAGTAGAGGATGCTAGGGAGTGGTTTAGAGGATTGTCTAATGGTTCAGTTGCATCTATGGATGAACTAATAGATTTGTTCAAAGACTAGTATGGTGACAAGACCAATGAAGGGTTCTTGCTAAATGAATTCAATAACATAAAAAAGAATTTCAATGGGGAGGTTACTGATCTCAATACAAGATTTTAGAGAGCTATCCATAAGTTTTTCCAAAAGATCAAACTAGATGAAAAGGTATGTTTGGCTACATACCTAAATGATTTTGATTCAAAAATGGGTTATGCACTTAGAGATAAAAATCATAGAAGTCTCACAGATGCATATAAAATTGCAGTAAATATAGAAATGAACAGAAGGGTATCAGGGAAAATGGGAAGAAGAGATGATGCTCACTTTAGTAGGAGAAAAGAACCTGAGTATAAAGAATACAAAGCTCCATAGAATAACAAACCATCCTATAACAATAACTATAACCCAAAAAATAGGATGCAAAATTATCCTTATGGTACTCAGTTCAAGGATGCAAAGCCTATTGCTCCACCTAGAAAATATAAACTAGACAATAGGACCCCTAACCCATTACATAAAAATGTTGTGAATATGTGTAGTGAAACTTCCTGGTGTGAGGTTTGTCAAGCCCCACACAACCCTAATTTTTGTATTGTAGCCTTAGATATCATTGCTAATGAAGAGAAAGAATGTGAAGAAGATGAGCTATGTGATCACAATATATGTGATATGACTAATGCCTATGCACACTCTGATGTAGATTCAGAAGAAGAAACTGAGAACCATGTCATGTATGGTTCATAAGGAAGAATAGAGATATATCACCAACAATTTCTATCTGACGGTGATGAAGAGGAAATTGATGATATAAGATGTTATGCACAGAATAGTCAAAGATCTACCACTATAAGGAAACCCTATGAGGAATAAAATGCTAGAATCATTGTTGGTCTAGTGAAAAAAGAAAGAAATAACTATCATTTAAGAAATAGAGTTGTGAGTAATGGTGGTAGTTAGCCAACATACATCTTCATAAAAGAAAACAAGACAGATACCAAGTATGTACCAAAAAGAGATGGACCTGGGGAAAATGTAAACAAACCTAAGGTCAAAATAGTAGAAAAAGCTAATGATCCAAAAGATGTATATGTAGAAAAAACTAAAGTAACAGAAGTAAGTTCTTCCTATTCCAAAGTTGAAAATAAGAAATCCAAGAAGGAAGAACCAACTCTGAACATTCAAATAGAGGAAAATAATATCATCATAGAAAAACCTAAAACCTCTTATGTAAAATATACTCCAGTGGATATGGGTCAATGTTTATCTTAGATGACTGTCAGGGTCCCATTCCTAGAAATGATGAGGATAAAAGAACACAAAGAAAAAGTCCTTTCAGTTGAAAACAATGTATCACCAGTAAAACCTCAAAAAATAGAATATATTGAAAAGAAATCTAACAATAAGGGAAAGGAGCCTGAGGGGATGATTTCTGAGATCCCTCGGATTTACCTAAACACAAATACTTCTACAGGGGTTGTTGATAATTTTTCCTAACATTGGTAATCAATGGAAAGATGCTTAGAAATTGCATGATAGACTCAGGAGCATCTAATACGGTCATGCCTACAAAAATCATGAGATCCATGGGATTGCAAGTAGATACACCTCATGGCAGGTGTAAAGAAATGGATTCAACATAAATCCCTATTGTTGGAACCATTGAGGCCTTACCTTATAAATTAGATATATGCCTTGATACCGTATTGACTATGAGTGTATTGTTGGTTGATATCCCACCACATTATGGCATGTTGTTGTCTAGAAAATGGAGTACTTCAATGGGGGACCAGCATTCAGTGTAATTTGTCTTATGCCACTTTCAATATTGTTGGGAATAATGTAAAGGTGTCTAGAGAAGGTAGGACACCTCACATGATAGAGTTGCATGAAGATACAAAAATTAATTACTATTTTGATATTGATATGGAGAATTTTATAATAAAAAGGAGTGCTCATCAATGTAAGAATGTTGATCCTTTAGTAAAAGAGTTGATTACATAGAATGATGGTTTATGGAAAATGTATTTTGATGGAGCTTGTTCAAAAGAAGGATTAGGAGCTGGAGTCTTACTTATTTATCCATTAGGTACTACATTCAAATATTCTTTCCTATTATCTTTTCAGTGTACAAACAATACAACAGAATATGAGGCTTTGTTTTTAGGGCTAGACATTGCTGCTAAACATCATAAAAAATGTTTAAAATTTTATGGTGACTCAAAGTTAGTAGTAGCCCAAGTTAGGTCCAAATATGTTTTGAAAAATGATAGACTAAAGATGTATAAACATGCTATTTGGGACCAAATTGAATTTTTTGATGCCTTCAATATAAATTGGATAGAAAGGTCTAAAAACATTATGGCAGATTTCTTAGATAATGTTTCTTTGAAAACTGGTGATTTGACCTTAAATGGGGTATCAATAGTTGAGATTAAGATAAGACGAGTTGTCCCTGACAATATTTACAACTGGCAAGTATTTGAAGATGACCAAGATATCCTTAGATTTCTTCAATGCCTTGATCATTATGAAGACCAGCACATAGATTACAATACTTTACTTGAGGTCATTGATGGTAAGGATTGTATATTGGGGGATGAGGTTGTCCAACTAAGTTCTAATAATATTCCTAAGGGATTGGTAGAACTAGAGGAATTTTTTAGTGATCAAAGTGAGCATACATCAAGAATAAGCAATGCCAAAATTGAGGATTTAGAGGAAATAAATTTGGGATCAGATACCACTCCTTAGATAGTTTATATTGGAAAAGGATTGGATTCCCATGTCAGAACCAATTTGATAAAATTATTAAGAAAACATAAGAATGTATTTGCATGGTCATAAGAAGATTTAAAATCTTATAGGGAAGACCTTTTCCAGCATGAAATCCCACTCAAAACAAATGTAAAACCATTCAGAAAAACATAGAGACCCATTAATCCACTATTGGCTCCTAAAATGCAACAGGAGTTGATGAATCTAAATGATGCAAGAACTATCCATCCTATTAGACATTCAATTTGGGTTTCTAACTTAGTACTAGTGAGAAAAAAGAATGGTGACATAAGATTATGTGTTGATTTTAGAAATCTCAACATTGCATCCTTGAAAGACAATTATTCTCTACCAAATATGGAAGCAATGTTCCATAAGGTTACTGGTTGTGTGCTATTATCAATGATGGAAGAATTTTTAGGCTACAACCAGGTACTTGTAAAAGAGTCAAAATAGTTTAAGACTACATCTACTACTCCTTAAGGAACTTATGTTAGAATTTCATTTGGATTAATAAATGCAGGAGCAACTTTTCAGAGAGCCATGGATGTAGTATTCAAAGAGTTTATTGATCTATTCATGGTAATCTACCAAGATGATTTGACTGCATTTTCTAAGAAAGAAGGTGATCATTGTGAACATCTAGGAAAATATTTCAACAAGGCTTTAGAATATGCTGTCTCACTGAATCCTAGAAAGTGTCAATTTGAAGTCATAGAAGGAAAGCTATTGGGACATATAGTGTCCAAAGATGGAGTAAGGATTGACCCTGAAAGAATAGAAGCTATTCAAAAGGTCACTGCTCCAAGGAATATCAAAGGTGTGCAATCTTTCCTAGGAAAGATCAAAATTTTCAGAAGATTCATTGTAGATTTTACTGAGATTGTCAAACCAATTATCAAGTTATTGAAGAAAGATACAAAATTCCTGTGGAATGAAGAAGCACAGTTACCTTTTGAAAAGATTAAGAAAGTAGTTCAAGAGGCCCCTATTTTAAGGTCTCTTGATTATAGTAAGCCCTTTTCTTTGTTCTCATTTGCATCCTTTCATACTATTGCTACTGTTTTACTTTAGAAATATGAGGAGGGATTTGAGCATCCTATTGCATTCTTTAGAAAATCTCTTCAAGATGAAGATATAAACTATGAAATGATGGAGAGAAAGGCTTATGATTTGGTAAAAGCTATTAAATCATTCAGACCCTACTTGGTTTGTGCCAAAGTACTTGCATATGTACCTCATTTAGCAGTAAAGGACATCCTTACTCAATTAGAAGTGACTGGTAAGAGATGTAAGTGGATTAATAGAATTCAGGAGTTTAACTTAGAAATCCATATTACTAAATTGGTTAGAGGACAAGGTCTATAAAAACTTATGATAGAAGAAAACCTAGAATTGATACAAGTGAATAACATAGTGATGCAGGATTCAACAATAACAAGTATTGAAAGACAACCCTTCTATGTTGACATCATGTATTACCTTAAGAATGCAAGGTGTCCTAAAGTTATGTCTGATAATCAAAAGAGGAATCTCAGATTACAAGCTCAGAAGTACACCCTAGTTCAAGGATATTTTTATTGGAAAGATAGAAATGGTGTACTATTATTGTTTCTATATCAAAGCCAAGCTGAGAAGGTAGTAGTTGAAATGCATGCTGGAGTATGTGGGTGATAGGGAGCCTCCTTGGTAACCTTCTAAGTTTTATTGAAACTCTTAATAGGTCTCTCTTAGGACCTCTAGGGCTTCCTCAATCCACCCTTCAACACCTTGAAGAATCAGTTCTTCCTCTACAACCAAGGAAACTAACTATCATGTTAAAAAAACACCATTCTTGTGTTCCACAAGAACCTTCTTCGCAAACCACTCCAAGCCCTACACTTAAGTTTGGATTTGTAGAGGGTTAGGGCTTCAACATAATTCATCTTTCCATTGCAACCTAGGTTTGAAACCACCAAATTGATCCATATTTCCATCGGGTTCTAGTTCCTACTTTCTAGGCCTTGTAGCCTTTTTGCACAATTAGCCTCCTAGTTTTTAGGAAACCTTAAAAATAGAAAAA
>MU223224.1:4391658-4402721 GCA_018584345.1 Thuja plicata | reverse complement strand
CTTGGCTCATGAGAACACCCCCTGCAATTTTTAAACCAACTGTCACTTGCTTCCTCTAACCGGGCTATGAGTTTAGCTCGCCTAGGGAAAGTGCTTAAAAATACAAGCCAGCACTTTGAGAGCTCCTTCTTCCATAGAATGGTAGCTCCATGGACCTATTCCCCATTCCCAGATGGCCATATAGAACCAATGATGGGAAGTGGAGTTAGGTCCACATCTTTGCCCCTTGTCCAAAACGGGACAGCAAACAGTCCAAAACAAAAAGATTTTTCAAACGGAAAACAAAGCATGAATACAAAGAAACTTAATGAATGAAAAATCTTGGTAACATGTATAAAAAAAACCTCCAATGATCACAGATTTAATTTCAATCCATTCGATACAAAAAAAACACAAAAATGCTTCAAATTTGCTATTTTTTTCCAGAAAACTCTTGGCTCCCAATAACAGTCCGTACAAAAATGATTTCTCTCTCTCAATTAGGGTTTTTACACCTTATATATGGTTAACCCCCATGTTCCAACCCTTCTATGGGTTTAAAAAACTTTTAACACCTCGAAATCCCTCTAGACAACAAAAGTTGTCAGCAACTTTTAAAAATTGCTAATGTTGCATAGCAACATTTTCATCTTTTGACAACAAACACTTTCTAAGTGTTTACTCCACCAATCCACCTTATCTAACCTTAGTTAGACCACCTAGGGTATCCATGGACCCTAAGTACCACCATGACATCACTCTGCCCATTGATGACAACATCAAGGACAGTCCACTAAACAAGAGCCAAAAAGAGCTAAACTAACCAAAATGAAGCATAAAATGAAACCTATCTAAACTAATCTTGGTCAACATGACCTTATGTATTTAAAATTCCCTACTAGAGGGTCTTACACACACTAACACACCAAAAAGACAAGAGACCACCATATTTGATGGCATCTCAAGGGTGCTCCTGCACCAGTGGGGGGCATTTTTCTGCTAAGATCATTGCCCATAAAATTTAGAGGGCTGGATATTATTGGCCTAGTATATTCAAGGATACTCATGCATTTGTCATAAAATGTGAGCTTTGCCAGAGGTTCTCAAATAAGTTAAAGTTCTTAGGTGCCCTTTTATTGAACCCTTTGAGTGTTGAAGCACCTTTTGCAATGTGGGGTATAGACTTTATTGGAGAATTTTCAGAGAAATGTAGTGGACACAGTTGGATACTTGTTGCCACTAATTATTTTACAAAGTGTATTGAAGCAATTCCCACCAAGAAAGCAACTAGCAAAGTGGTCACCGTTTTTTTACTAGAAAACATTCTTACCAGATTTGGTGTCCCTGCCAAGCTAGTGATGGATAATACTATGTGTTTTAGATCAGATGAAATCAAGGAATTGTGCAATGAATATGGGATCATAATGTCTTATTCATCCCCATATCATCCTCAAAAAAATGGCCAAGAAGAATCCAGTAATAAAAGCATTTTGAAAATTTTGAAGAAGACCTTGGAAAAGAATAAAAGATATTGGCACACAATGTGAAAATTATCTCTATGGGCTGATAGAATAATAGTGAAGAAAGAAAAAGGTAAATCACCTTTTAAACTTGTATATGGATTCCAGTCTAGAATGCCTATGAAAAATTTGTTACCAGTATACAAGTTTTTTCAAGAGGAAGAGTTGGAAATGTCTGACCCAATGCAAGATAGGATAATGCAATTAGTAGAGCTTGATTAAATCAGAAGAGAAGGCCAGAAAGAGAATATAAAATTGCAATAGAAAATGAAATATCTTTTTGATAAAAGAGTAGGTAGCAGAAAATTTATGCCTAGTGATCTAGTACTCTAGTGGAATGTGAGAGCAGAGGATAAAGGGAAGCACAAGAAATTTGAATCTTTATGGCTTGGTCCCTTTATTATTTCTTAGAGCTTTGGAAAAGATTCCTATATTTTGAAGAACATGGATGAATAATAATTTGAATTTCCAGTGCATGGGTAGTTCTTGAATCCTTTCTTTAGTTGAAAATTGAAGTTCCATGCATAGTAAATTTTTGTATTATATATAAATAGGTGTGTTTCTTTCTGTTGTGTGTTTCCTTTCTGCAATAAGTTAGTAAGCATCTTTTGCGAGGTCTGAAACTAGATATTTATGGTTCTTTCATTTAAGCATCTTGAGATAGAGCCACTGTTGGTTGTTTTTCCAGTCTTGTAGTCTACCTAAAAAATTTTTAAGTCCTTAGTCATTACCATGCTTAAAAATTGAAAATCCTATCTTAAGTTGTCAAAATCCCTCTGCAAGTAATGATCTTCATAGAAAAAATCAAGACAAAGTGCAAAAACCCTAAGCCCTAGGTCAAATTTTATGCATAATCAAGAAAAACCCAAGTTCATTGAAATCCTTTCTAATTTGTTGTTACTTTTTTAGAAACCCGACCAATTAAGTCATTTGCTTTATTTTTCACTTAAGTCATGAAGTCTTGTTGTAATTTGAGAATATTCCTTTTCTTATCAAGACTGGGCGATTTACTTTAAGTAAGGTTGTCTCTTTTCAAATGAATATGATTTCAATCTTTGTGAGTTTGCACGCAAGTCATAGATGCAGATCTTGATCCTATAGTTGGTGGAGAATCTCTTTAAGAAATTAGAGTTAAAGAATTCTTTTGGTGACTTTGAGTTTTCTCACTAGTGTTGTCTTGAAAGGTGATCAGTGTTGGAAAGCTGAGTTAAGGTTAAGTTTGAGAATCTCATGCAGTCACGTTATTGCGAAGGGAAAAGTGAGTTAAGTCAAAAGATCTATGATTTAGCGATAGTCGTCGATCTAAGTTGAAATCCTACGATGGTCGTGAAGTCTCCATGAAAAATCACGAGTTAAGAAATGTATAATCGACTTCCAGTTTTCTCAATCGCGGTGTCTTGCAAAGAAACTAAGGTTAAAAATATGGTTAAAGTCCTTTAGTAGCATGATCTATTTTAAAATTCATAGTTAATTTAAAGCTAATGAGATTAAGAAACTACCGTCAGATGAAGACAGATCCTTTGGCTAGCAGGAAATTGGGATGAAAATTTGCAGATAAGCAAAAGATGAAGAGATATTGCGACTGTCATCTGATTTGAAAAGGATCTAATGGTTGGAATTAAATTAGGAAAGAGACCATGAACTACTAAAATCTAAAAGTGACAACGAGATTCAATGGGTTGCAATGTCGCGATAAGAACCACAGTTGAAGATGAGTTTAGTTAAAGTATAAGTTAGTTTTCAGTGAAAAGATCTGAGCCATGAAAAGGAAAAGATCCTGTGGATGGTGTGTAGTGGCTTGAGAAAGTTAAAAGGTCAAAAAAGTTCTAGAGATTCAGTGGTGTTGATTTAGATTGAGACACGTGGAAAATCATTTGAAGACTTGAGTTAGTCGGGAAGTCTCAAAGTAAACCTAAGGTAAAGGATTTCTTTTTGCAACATGGAGACTGCTTAATTCGTGAGGTCGCAAAGTAAACTGTAGTTATGTGAAAAAAATGAGATTATACATGAGCCGTTAGATTAGAAACAAGATCTACGGTACTTGCAAATTTTTAGTTGAAAATATGAAAGTACATAAAGTAAACAAGATTACATGCGAGCCATCTGATTAAAAGTTGATCATGTGACAGTCACTTAATCTTGAAAGAAACTCAGGGTAAAGGAAATCTTAAAGCAAAAAAGAGATAACATAGTCACTTAGTCTCTAAAGGAAACTCGAGGTGTAAGATGATTTAGTAAAGCTATGGTCGCGTAGCCTCGAAGAGAATAAGAGTTAAGTGATTTCATATCGCGATTAATACGCAGCTATAGATCCGAAGGATGATCAAATGGTTGTCATTAAGTATCAATAGAAAAATGGAGTTAAGGATAACTCTTCATGACAACATGATATCTTAGTTGCATTGTCACTAAATGAGACCATGGTGAGATCAAGGTAATGTGTGAATTTTTGTTCGCGCCATGTTAACAGTTGACAATAAATGAGAATGAAGGAGTTATGATAGCGTGTTTTAAAAGATTGCTGAGCTATTCTCAAGGAGCCAATAGGATCAAATCTTGATCTCTTTTCAAATTAAATAAGGTTTTATATAAAAAATCATCATTTGAATTGATCATTTGTCTATTCTAAATACCACGGATAGGAGCTAGAATTGATTTCACAGCATGCAAAAGTAAAGACAGAAAAGATTGAATTGAGAATCCATGAAATAAATTGGTGCATTTATGGGCATTACTGTTATCATTTCATCTCACTAGTTTTCTAGAATCTAGGGCTCATAATTCAGATCAGTAATTTGCATTTTCAGTAAGAACAAAACAATCAAGGTCTATAGAGTAAACAATGAAGATTTCACTTCAGAATTCAAAAGTGTAATTATCAGTGCTAAAGGTTTAAGATTTGAAGTAATTCATAGTGAAAATTGAGGCTTTGGAGAAGATTTGTTTCAATACCGGTAGAAAGAAGAAGTTGACTAGTGACAAGTTATACCATACCTCATGAGCAGAGTAGTAAGTGTTGCTTCTACTAGTGGGGTAAGTGGGGATGATGATGATATAAAAGGAAAAATAAATAATTTAGAATAATTTATTCCACTGCTCCCAGGATCCAATCAAGGGAAAAAGGTAAATGATGAGTATTTAGGAGATAATTATGAATACATTAGAGATGGGAAGACACCAGATTGTTTTGGTTACCATTTATTTAGTTATTTTCATAAAAATAGTGATGGCCCTATTCCCATTTCAAACCCCTGTACTATTGGATTAGCCAAATTGATTGCTCCCAATGTATTCATTGATGTAGAATTGATCCTAGAGTTGGCTAGTAGATATGATACTATTTCAAAGTCCATCAAGAAGGATGATGGCACTATTTTTGTAACCCTAGACCGAGCTTCATTCATGAAATCTTTTGATATTTACAACCCCTATGCTACAGATATCAATTTGAAAGCCCTAGTTACCACATATACCAAAGAGGCCCCTATTTTGTCTAAATTGATCCAGGCCCACACACCAAGGGGAACCAGAAACTACATTTCCCCTATTCCAAGTGATCCATCTCCATACTTCTACAAAGACCTAATAGTATATATCTTATGCCCTATGTAAAGTTTTGGGTGTAGATAGTGGGAGAGAAAGGGTATCATCAGACATGTTGACGATAACCCTAGAATTGCAAAGCCCTTATGTAAGACCTAACTATGATTACATACAATTTTTCATAGACAAGATGCATCAAGGATTCCTTGATATTCAGAAGAAGGTAGGAAGCCCTAAGTTCCTAGAGTACTCATTACTGATGCATTTTATCATAGTTTATAATTTCAAAATTTTGGACCAGTCCAATTTACAACTTAGAATATTCTACCATGGACAGCAGAACCCTGTGCAGTTATGGTTGAGGGTATGGAATTATACCTCCAAGGAGCAAGAGTTTTGTGCTTTTGAGAATTGGGTAGTTTACCCATTGCTGAGTAATTTGGGAGTATATATGACCAGACTTCCAGTAAAAGTGCTGCAATTATTGAGACCTTGTCAATTTGTTGACAAGTGGAATGGTGATCATAATTGGTGTGACTTCTATTGTCACCAAAATTTTACATTAATCAGAGTGTATGGCTGTTCACAGCCACCACATATCTTTCCCTATAGAGTGCCACCAAGAATTGCAATAATGGAGTTTTTGTTGCATCTTATGTTGATAGATAGAGAGCACTTGGCATCATATAGGAAGGGAACTTTCACTCCTAGGCAGTTCATTGCATCAGATTTTACAATTGGGAAGAGGGATTATGACCCTGTTAATGGATGGTTAAGGCACTACAGGATGAATGTTTCCCTGTATAGATATATTGATACTAGAGGATTTATTGAGAGTGCCAAGAAGCTCTTGACACCTACCATCCCTATCACCAAGAGACATCTGCCCTATGAAGAAGAAGATTTAGTCAGAAATATCCTTGAAGAGGATGTAATTGCATCTATATTATCAAAGTATCATGATTTAATGGATCTGGAGTAGAAATTAAAGAGGAAAGGGATCCCCTTTGGGAGATTTTTCCCAGGACTACCTTATTTAAAGAAATTAGAAAAGATGATTGAGAATCATAGCTTTCTCAGAAATAAAATTAAAGATCAAATTGATGACAAGGATAGAGGTCCCAACAAGTAGTCATCATTAGAGTATAGAAGGGGCTACTCTATCCATAGTCCACCACCGCAAGATTAGCCACCTCAAAATGAGGAAAACATTATTGATTTAACATAAGCACATGAGGCTGAGGTGGATGTAGAGCCTCCCCAAAAGAAGCAAAGAGTGGAAGCTGGTAAGCCCTATGTTGTAAAGACTCACAAGAATAAACAAGATAGAATTGGTTCCCTATTCATAGGGACCAGTGCATATGATCATCAACTGAGGAAGTTGATAAGAGAGGGCAAGAAAAAGAGGGAGGATACTGATGAAAATGTAGAGATGCCCCTCATTCTATGACAAGATGAAAGAGAACTACAACAAGAGGAGTTTCTTAAAGATGATGAGTTCATCAAAACTAAGGAGTTTAAAGACTTCCTTATATGGGCAAAATAAGTACAAGTTATAGCACAACTAAAGTCATGAGGAGGAGAGGCAATTACAAGTGAAGCATTACAAGCCCTCCAAGCATATGATCTAGAGTCAGAAAGTTTGACACCTAATGAAGCTAGTAAACTTGTGAAACCCAGTGGGATGCTCCTAGTAGAAGGATGGGAATTAGCCTCATCTTTTATAAAAGATCAAATCAGGAGGCAGTCTGATGTCAATATTTCTACAGAGACACAGATAGGAGAGATGATAAATGGGTGTGGATATGATTCTAAATCTCAAGCCCTTGTAATGTGGTCTCTTGCTCCTAAGATCCAAAAGCCATCACTTATAAATGTTCAAGAGAAGATGGAAGGAGACAAGATAATATGGCCAATACATAATACAAGAGACCTTGAAATCTCTCTGGTATTGACACATTTTTCTCACTTGAATGAGGCAAAGGTAGTACAGATGTCTACAAGATACCAAAAATTATTTGATGAGACAAGCCTGATTGCCAAGGATAGAGAGTTAGGTCTAATGAAGATTAATGCAATGGAAAAGATAATTGCAGACCTAACTCATAAATTACAAGAAATGCTCGAGGTTGCCCCTGCAGTACCAAAAGAAGGAACAAATGTTGAGATTCAAACTGAGGAAATAGTCTATACTGTAGCAGAAACAAAGCAGGGGATTAGAGAGCATAATGATGTTGTTTTAGGATCTTTAATGGAAATTTTGCAGAATAGAATAAAAGTATTAAAAGATAAAGTGGATATAGTTTATGGTGCCTATGGTAAATTTCTAGGCCTAAAAGTTGAAGTTAATAATTTTGTATCAATTTTGAACCCCTACTATGCAACATGGTTAGTAAGAACTAGGTTATTTGAGAGGTTAGCATCATTGCAACCACTAAGATTAGATTTACCAGAGATAGTAACTCAAGTAGGAGAGGAGATAGAACAAATTGGGGTGACCTTGTCCTTTTTAAAAGGAAAGGAAAATCAAATTGAGGAAAGAATAAATATGTTTGGGTCTGACTACAATAGATTTGTACCATCAATAAGGTCAGAAGATAATCAAATCAAGCCACTAGGGGTATGGAGCTCAGAATTTGACACTATATTACCTAGTAAAGAGGTGTATGTTTTTGACAATGGAGAAATAGATATGGAAAGATATAATAAAATCTTAGATGAGGCCTTTAAGGAAGAAACAAATTTTAATAAATTCATAATAGATGTCAAGAGAATAATGGATGAAAGGTGGGAAAGGCAGAAGACACAACTAGAGAATATTCAAAGCTTTGAATGGCCAGCAGAAGATGATGTCACAACATGGGATGTCTTAACAAAGTGCAAGAAGAAAAATCCTGTCACTGTTGACCTGGATATTATTGATGAAGAATAGAAGAACACCTAGCACCTACTCTTTGAGCAAATGGAGGTTAGTCATCTTGAAGACTAGTGTAAATTATCCTGTAATGGTGGTCACTAGGTCTTGCTACAAATATTAGAGGCTATCATGAACACATAAATACAAAGGTGCCAATAATCACAAGAAGACAAGATCCAAATCAGATTCCATTCTTCATTTTTATCCATTCACTGCTTGGTCTCTTCTTGTCTTTTGTCTTTTCTATGTTTTTAGGGTTAGGTTTTAAACCATCCAAAGCTTGTTGCATCCTTACTTCCTAAGTATTCCAAGATGGTTTTAGCCTATAAATAGAGCATATTGTAAATTTTTGAAAGATGATGGAATATAATTACAAGGCAGACTACTACAATTTTGTTAGAGCCTCTGTACCGTTGGTCTATTGAATGTATTTTGAAGTAGTTAGACATTAATAAAATACATTGAAATCTATATTTTACATCTTGTGTTGTCTCTTTTATCTTTGTTCAATATTTTATATGTTTAATTGTAAGGCATTTAAATATATCAACTGCAAGGTAGTTGTGCAGTCATTTGTGAGGTCCTTCAAGGAAGGAGTAATTATTTCAAATGAACCGAGGAAGCTGAATATTGATATTAAGATCTGATAAAAAAGTCATAGGAGTGAGTGGATAGTTTTTAAGGCATTCTATCTAGGTTGCATGTGTTTTCATTAGTCACCTGATTGTGGATTTGCATTTGAGATTGACTCTGTTGTCCATAGGATCAGGCACTGGTTTATGGTTTTGTTAGTAATTGTTCATCATACAATATTTAAAGAACAACCAGTCAAGTACATTTCACTTATAAGAAAGCATATATTTACAAGTAATTTTATTCACAAAGTATACAATTTAGTTTATTAATTCCTTTAGGAGAGAATCAATAGGTTGACCCTCCTAAGTTCAGAGAACTATAAAAGGAAGAAGGATGAGAATCCTTATTACATTACTATTTTCTACTGCCAAGAGAATAGTTTGGCTTATTAAGCTATGTATCAGGTTAATAATAGACATTTTCATAGTTTTCTATTTATTGGTAGAGTAAAAGACATTCAGAAAACTAGTAAAAAGACCTAATCCACTATAACTAATACTGCAATTCAGTAATCATTCAAAGGTAATACCTGCCTAAGTCTGTGGATCTCAAAAAAGGAGGATCTTATCCAATCCTCATCAATTAGGATTTTCTTTCATATGTTAAATTGGAAATATACAAGAGCAAGCATTGATACTATTTTAAAATGTACTTGCAAGAAAAATCCCTAACACTGGGTTTAACCTTTAGAAGGTGGATTTAACCTTCACTTTGGGTAGTGTGCTCAGGCAATGAGGTCATCATTTCATTCAACTCCTGATAGGGTTGAGAAGACTCCTAATAGGGTTTGTCCTTTAATATAGAGTTGTACTCGATGTAATAATCAGCTCCTAACAAGGCTAGATTCTCTAACATGGATACAATAATTCTAGTGCATTATTTGTGGATGTTAATTCCCATGCAAGTTTTTCCCTTAGCAAGGTTTCCTCGACAAAAAATACTTGTGTTATGGTATTTTTCTTGAATTGTTTATATTTGCATTAAGTAATTGGTTTAGAGATTAAAGTTTAATTATTTTGCATACAACTAATTCACCCCCCCTCTTAGTTGTATTATTCCCAACAATTTGTACTTATGTATGGAAAGATTCCATCCAACCTTTGTAAGGAGAGCCACCAAATTGTCTAAGACCTAAATGATGAAACACCAATCATACTCAAAAAATACCAAATGTGATCACCTCGATCAATGATAACCAACAACATGATAATATCATAATCCAAGAACACCAACAAGAAACAATGGAAGTATCTCAAACATGTCAATCATCTCCATCTCAAGATCCAAATTCATCTTTGTTATGAACATCAATGAACATATAACTCTATCACATAAAAAAGATAGCTTACTAAACTTTGAATCATGAACAACATGAGTTGAAGGTACAATAATGAGTCCTAAATACAGCTCTAAATTTTCTCCAATAAAATCAAGAAAACTAATCAATACCAAAGCAAAAACTCAACCTCTATCATAACAAAAACAACCAGAATACATAAATAGAAACATATTGATAGACCAATCATTTCTTACTCAACCAATGAGAGAACCTCTGTAGGGAAACTACAAAAATGATAGAAACACCTCACACAATCACAACACAAGGTCTTCAACCTATCACCTGAAGAACTCGAACCATCCACACCGATCACATTGTCTACAACAACAATAGTATATTGACGTCAATGAAAAAAAATTAATGTCAGCACACATCAATCTATGACATGCTCAACAATATTCCAACAATATCCCCCTTTGGCATTGATTGAAACATATAAAGTGGAAAATGATCAATGCACAAAGATAATATATCCACCTGATCGCTCTGAATATAAGGAAACACAACTTTCCTTAAAAGTCTTTCTAATCCTATTTTTCACACAATCTCTTCCCCTTTGGCATCAATAGAAAAGTGCCAAAGACATCAAATAACTAACCAACAATATCCCCCTTTGGCATTGATTGAAACATATAAAGTGAAAAAATGATCAATGCACAAAGATGATATATCCACCTGATCACTATAAATATAAGGAAACACAACTTTCCCTAAATGTCTTGCTAATCCTATTTTTCACACAATCTCTCCCCCTTTGGCATTAATATAAAAGGGCCAAAGACATCAAATAACCAAACTCACCTCAAAAAATTGATGTGAAAATTTGCACACAAATATTTGTAAGATTCATAAGAATGCTTTCCCTAAGGAGTAGTCCCCAACTCATTATTCTAGAGCATAACATTCTGATAATGTTATGGATTGATGCTATCCTTAGCATCATCTTTTCTGATTGGGAGGGGCCATTACCCCAAGCTTACCTCTGAGATATTCAAATGTATCTGTAGACATCCCAAAAATATTAATATTATTATTAATATTAATTTCCCTCTTATTCCTCTAACTATTTAATTCAAATCAATTAAATAGTTTCATTTACCAATAGTTTAAATACTATTCTAATGTATTT
>MU223224.1:4365724-4376883 GCA_018584345.1 Thuja plicata | reverse complement strand
CTCATATCCTAAGTATGTTTCCACATCTGACTGCCCTCTGATCATGCTTAAAATGGGTGATTCCTAACCTTTTTAAGGTTAATGGGATGCTCACCCACATGGGGAAATTATTTTCAAAGTGGGTACCCATTCTTCTTAAATTCTCTCTTACAACCTTGTCTCCCCTTGTTGAAATATTGAGCCACTCAATATTAGTGCCAATTTTGACTTAAAATTGGTCATATTTCAAAGTCATGTGCTTCTTATGTGGCTCTTATGTGGATGCCACATAGGTGCCACTTCATCCAAGCCTCTTCCTCTCTCTAAAGAAATCTATAAATAGAGGCCTTCTCCTCTCATATTTTCATCTCTCATTTTGCATTGTTATCATGTTAGTATTGCCTTAGAATTGTCATTTTTTCTTTCATGCTAATGCTCTTAGATGTTAGTTTACACTTTAATTTTTCTTAAATCATCTAGAAATCACATGTTAGGATCTTAATTGGTAAATAAATCATAGTTTCTTTATAAGACTTTCATATCATCCTCACTTGCATAGGTTTTTATATTATCATTTAGAAGGGGATTTGAGACTAGTTCTTCATAACTAGTTCTTGAATCTTTCTTCTTGTTTCTAGTATTCTTGCATTTTTTGCATTGGGATCTATGGTAATTGTGTGTTTGAGAGAGCACACCCACATATAATCTAAATAAGCAAATCAAAATGAGTAGATTAGGGTGCAGTTTATTTACTCATTTTTAGCTTAATCTGATGTTATTTGGTGTCTTTATTGTTAGTTTGATCTCTTGCATGCTTTTCTTGTCATGATATATGCGCTAACCAGCTAATGTTTGCATGTTTGAGCTTGCTTCCAACAGATTGAAGGATTCCATATACACAGTATCCTTCAGGAAAGGATTTTTAAATATATTAGCAAAATTTTCCTTAGTAGATACATACTCCAATTTTACTTCCTTGTTACTAACTTTATCCCTCAAGAAATGATACTTAATAGAAATATTATTTGTCTTTGAATGTTTCATGAGATTCTTTGAAATATTTATATCACTTGAATTATCATAGTAAATTACAATAGGTTCATCAACACTTACCCTTAAATCATTCAACATTTTCTTCATGAAAACAACTTGAGTGCAATTGCTATCAGCAACAACATACTCATCTTAAATAGTAGATTGAGAAATACAATCTTGTTTATTACTAGCCCAAGAGATTAGTCTCTTACCCAAAAAGAATGCACCACCACTTGTACTTTTCCTATCATCCACATTACCTGCCCAATCAACATCTGTATATGCACAAAGTGTGAAGTCATTATCCTTACCAAACCATAAGCCATAGTCAATTGTTCCCTTCAAGTATCTAAATATTCTTTTGACAACAACATGTTATTATTTTGGTTCATCTTGAATCTTTCCACAACACAAGCAACATTTGTTATAATCAAGTCTAGTCTGAGTTAAGTGCAACAATCCACTGATCATTTATTTGTATCTTGTTTGATTTTTGCAAGGGGATTCATCATCCTTTGACAATTTACAACCAATAACCATAGGGGCTCCAACATATTTTGTGATGCAGGAGATTCTTGGGTTCTTAGCAATCCTATATCAACCAAAAATATGTTTGTTTGGGTTTGGTAGCTTGTTGGAGACTGTCCGGTAAAGTGCTTGTTAACTTCTCTTGTTTGGTCAGTTGAAGGTTTGTTGGTGCACCGATTAAACTTGGTTACTTTTTTTGGTTGGCTTCACTGATGGGTCTCGGTGGCTGTTCTTGATTGCTTAGTTGTTTCACCAATCGGTCTATGTTTCTTGGAGGTCTTTCTCACCAAGTTGGTTTTGCATGTTGGATCTTGTGACTGATATGTGCATTTAATTTCCATAGCATAATTAATGTTGTAGTCTTTCATTGGGATACGTGTGGACCTAAATCTGGGTCATTGATATTTTCTATGTTGGATCTTTAGGATCTTTTGAGGTTGACCTTTTTGGTAGCCTGTTGTATAAAATTAATGTTGTTCTCTTTGATTAGACATATCTTTCTAGATAGCAGTAAGTTAGAAGATTTGGATCAAGGATTTGTGACCTCGCATGCATGAAATTTTTTCTGTAAAGACTTTGAATGTATTTGGTCATAACCAGGAAGGCCTTACAACCTGATATGTATGAAGTTTGATGTAATAATTGGAAATATGTATTCCTTCTCTCCCTCTCTATGTTCTTAATCTTTCACGTTGTATTCTGCAAGCTAGTTTGTTAGTTGGGAGTACTCTTGGCCCTAGTTTCTAACCATCCTTGTGTCATTCAAATTGACTCTCATAAATCCCTCATGAACAAACATTATCATCTTTGGACTGTATAATCTATAATGCCTCAATAAATCATTAATGGGATCCAAAGCCCATTTCCCTATGGTTAAATCACCTACTACCCATAACCTAGGTAGAAAATTTCCCTTCTTCTTTGGGCCTAGGTATTCCTTATCAACCAGTGTTAATTGGTAGATGAACGCAATGATTCACCCCATAAGAGGGACATGTTTTGGTAAAATGTAAGGTGGCTAAGGACACCCAAAAAACCTAATAATTATAAAATTCTCAAAAATTGAAAGCATCACCCCAATTATGCCATATAGGCCCTTACTATTTGCATACAGAGGTCTATTCAACATTCTAAGATGAAGAGGGATTCTATCCTCCCTTTCACCTAACATATCCCTAATAGGGTCTACAATCCAATTTTCAAAATGTAAAAACAAAGAAGAGTAAGTGGTGCATTCCCATACCCTTGTCCATAGTTGAATTAGCATCGACATACCCATATCCTCCTTCATCAGGATCAACTCCTTATCCATGTGGTCAACATTCTAAAACAAAATGAGATGTGTGAGGATTGAATAATGCTTGAAGTCAATCTTGAAAGGATTTTTTTGTATATCCTCTAGATCATTTTGAATTTTGTTAACTATGTAACCCACTTAGTCATAATCATTTTTCACATGGGGGTGCTGAATATCTATAGCCGACATCAATAAATATTCATCTACTATCTTTCATCCTTTTGCTCTCAACACTTTACAAAGATGATACAATGTATACTTGAAGTAATTATGGAAAGTGTCCAAATCATAAGGTTCCTTCACATTATCTGGAATTGGTATAGGCCTTCTTCCCTCCTTGGGAATAAACTTGGGAATTACATTCTTCTTTAAGAAATTCTTGTGCAAATGATACTTTCTTTTTTCTTTGTCTAGGTCTATGTCCACGCTCATGGCTCTAGAGATGCCAAATATTTCCACGAAGCTAGCTCTATCAATTCTTACTAGAGAATTCTTATCCTATTTCATAATGCATTTGGTGAGTGGGAAATAATATTTTTCCAATACCTTTATTAGGTGAAAATGTATGAAGACGTCAGGAACAATCATTTTAACCATGTTTAGAACCCATGGATTGCACAATGGACTATCTTTAACTCTTTTATTGCAGAAGAATAGGAAAAGAGAGTAACCAGTAGAACCAGGAGTGTCTAGGTTCTTGCATCAAGAACAAGTGTCCTTCCAATGCCTGACCATTAGCTAATAATGCATTCAATGACCCGGGCAGCAATTGCACCCATTCTTCTAAAAATTTATACTTCTTTTTTTTTTCCCTACACCTATTGTGTTAGTAGACGTACTTGGTTTTTCCATTTTTACAAAATAAAGAACTCTTCAAACCAGATAGAAAAGCTTCTTTGATGTACTTATTCTCTCTAGAAATACAATGGGGTGTGTGCACCAAGTTGTGGACCAAAAAAGTGGACACATCTTTAAAAAAAAATCAAATATCATATAACCCGATCGGGTTATTGAAATTTTGAAATTGTACTAGGCTTGGTAACCAAGCCTAGACAATATTATTAAAAAATTTGAACTTTCTAAGAACCCAATCGGGTTCTGAGAGGTTTCAATTAACCCAATCAGGTTATTAGACATATAATATTTTCTAATAACCTAATTGGGTTCTAAGATGTTCCTAATAACCCGATCGGGTTATTAGAAACATATTAGTTTTTGGATAGCTCATGGCTTAGGCCATTTTTAATGCCTAAACTGCAGAGCAGCAGAGCCTAGGAGACCAACAATGCCACAGAACCTGATCGAGCTTTGAAGAAAACAATAAATCTTTAACAAACATTTCCAAGAAATGGCGCCCCGTAAGAAAGGTATGTATTATTGTTTTTGTTGTTTTTTTGTTGTTTTTTGCATTTTTTATCAAATTAGGTTATGATATTTATTTTTTGTTTTCTTTTAAATTAATTTCATAACAGATTCATCAAAAAACCCCAGAAGAGGAAAAATAAATGAAAGAATACCCCTCATAAACCCTCCTCCAAATTATCCTCGTCCACCACCATCAGCACCTATAAACCCTACTCAAAATTCTCCACCACCATCGCCACCTGTAAATCCTCCTCAAAATTCTCCTCATCCACCACCACCGCCACCCATAAACCCTCCACATGTGCCATTAGATCATGTAAATGCAACACAAGAGGACCTTGTGCAATGCCTTAACCAAAATAGTGCACAAATTAATATATTAGTCAATAGGTTGAAGGCTTCTAGTCTTCAACATCACTCTACCCTCGCCACTACATTAGAAAAAATGTCCAATAGTGAAAATGAGGTGTCTCAAGAGGTGACAAAATGGGGTTCATGGAGGGATAGGTGTTGTACATTTTATGCTAATGGTTTATCATATGAGGATGTGAAAAGACAAGGCATAGAAAAATGTGACATATGTGCCCTTTTTACCGATCCTAATACTAGCAATTCCCTAGAAGTTAATACAAAATGGTTTCCTATACATTGGTGTGTTCATAGGGGGATGAAATAAGCTTTTTGGGATATGTGGTACATGGTATTTGACCAACAACCTTGTAATAATAATGAGGTCCCTATATAATTTTTGAGGAAGCTATACTGTGAGTTTATCATTGGTGAGAATTCAAATTACTTTGACTTTCGTGAGTTCCAGGGTAGAGGGAGAGGCTCTGCGCAGGATAGACCTGGGGCACATAGGATTACCCAACCACAAGAGAGGATGTGTACTGTGAGAAAACCCCTCATTCATGTTGTGATCCTAGTAGTGGTGAAGGAGTCTATGGATATACAAACTCTTCATGTTGTTGCATCATTGACTGGTGTCATTATCTAGCATGGCACTCAGTTAGTTGGAGAGGATGGATCAGTGCCTGTGCCACCTCCATGTTCATCAGATGTGCCATTAGGATCATCCCATCCCATGCTAGATCCATCACCATCAGATGCACCATTAGGATCATCTCATCATGTGCGAGCTTCATTATCATCAGATACATTTGCAGGGTCAGCCCGCCCCATTGAGCATATCTGCATAAGTTGTAATGGTATATGGAATGGGGTAGATATAATCCAGGTGAGTGCAGATAGTTCAACATCCCATTCATGTTTACATTGAGGCAGAAGATGTCAGGCATCCACTACTAAGGATGTGGCCCTTATAGATGATCTATTGTCAATGGTGTATTTTATAGAGTCGACACAGGTTTGTTTAAATTTGTGTTTTGACATGTTATTTTAATTAATTACCTAAATATATTAAAAGTAAATAAAATTTTATGTATAGAAGAATCTAAATTGATACATGAATAATATGCATTTTTGGGTGCAGCTAGTGGTACAAGCACACCAAGGAGTGCTCATTATAGTACATGTAGACGGGTAGCTCAAACACCTAAGGTAATGTTTTATAAATATTGCTAAAATAGAATAGTATATTGTTTTGAAAATATCATATCTTAATGATTTGTATGGTGGTAACTTAGTGTATGTTTGTTTTCTATTGCTTTATGGTCAAATAATTTTTCCTAATGTAAGTCAACTCAAGGAGTTCACTTCCTTGTCTAGCCATCATGACTCAAATTGATTTTAACTCTCGCCCTCCATCCTTGGACTCAATTCAACCAATGTTGAACTCATACATAGACTCATACCCAATCCAATCACTTATTGGCTTTTGAATCAACCTTGAACATCATTCAGAACATCCAACCATCATTCTTTTAATCTTATTTCTTGTTCAAAATCATGAATACAATCTCTGATTGTTAACTGATTATGATTATCCTTAATCCTTCAATACACCTCCATGGCCTCCTAAAGACTCCCAACATATAACTTATAAGACACCCCAAGAACCCCTCAACTCATCACAAGGTCCTTATCCTATCACTCAAAGCGTAAACACTTGCTAGTTTAATAAACTTTACTCTCTGGCATTTCACTGTCATACTAGGACACTCCCTATATACTAGTCTATATCTTCACCATAGACAATAACCCATCTAAAACCTAGGTTCATAAGCACCCCAAATATTTTCATCACTTCCCATACCACCTACTTTGATGCAAGTGTCAAGGGTATGATGATCCAATCATTGAATCCCTTAATTCTCTATAAAGAGTGGCAAACCCTGACCATAGTGTACCAAGTGGCTTATAAGTGCCCAAACTTGGAACTAGGTCTCACAATTGGATCTCAATGATAGACTAATTCTAAATCCTTGAACTATAAGATGCCTCGGGTCCCTTTGGGGCAAGAGTGCATTGATAACATCAATGGTCTGCAATCTTCATGAGACTCCATGTGCTAGGAGGTGCTCCTGCACCACACTCTCAACCTAAAAGCACTCTAAATCCCTCCATGCTAAGGGTAAACACACTAAAACATACTCACTACCAGGCTACAATAGTCCCATTACCTGCTACAAAAGTGGTCCTAACCTTTGACCCCCATGAATATAATCCAGACAATTCTTCTCTAATAGTGCCTACAAATTTGTTAAAGAATAGTGTTGTGTGTGAAAGAAGAGTTCAAAATTTTATATTGTAATAAAAGTTCATAAAATTTGATAATAAACTTGTGATAATAGAGTTGTGGAGCATAATCATTTGTGGAATTCAAGTGAATCATAATCTTCATTGTAAACTATTGCCTATTGTAAAGGAGAAAAATGATGTTAATAGAATAAGAGTGTTTTGATACTCAAATCACTTATCACTTTAAATTTAATGTTTAGAGTGGAGGGATGAATAAGATATTCCCTTTTATTCTCAAATGCACAAAGGAAGGATCCAAATTGATCAACCCAAAAAGGATCAATGCATAAATGAATCAATCTATTGGAAATAAGAATAAAGAAGGAGATCCTAGGTTTCCCTCTTAAAATGTGTTTTGAAATGAATATAAATGTGTGATAGATTTAGAATGATTAAGGATTTGAATTGAATTGGATAGGGAAATGTACTAACCTTGAAATATTGTAGATCAAAGAATGTTGTTTTCTGAGGTCTTTAGAATATTTCTGGAAAAATTGAAGTATGACCTGGAACCAGAAAGTAGAGACGAACAAAACCCAGAAATATTTTTCTATTTCAATGTCATCTTATAAAAAAGGTCAACCTTGACCCAGAAATGTCAACCCTGACCCAATAATGTCGACCTTGACTTGCAGAGGTCCGACAGAGAATCTGTTCGCGGAGCCCGACAGAAAGCTGAAAAGGGTATCCAAATCTGGTCTCAAATCTATAGTCCCAAACCTATACCTACAAGAAAAAGAGGTTTTTTTATTGTGGGGGAGGGGTTTTCCTTAGTCAAACCCTGATTTAGGAATTAACCTTGAAATCAATAAAGTATAGAATGCTAGAAAGTAGTAGAATTGAATATAACAATGAAGCTATGATATTGAATAGATATGTAATTGTAATTCAAATGTAAGCAAGTATGTAAATATGAAAGCTTGGACTTAATAAAAACCATAAACCTCCATTATTATATTCTTTGAATCCACCTTGAAGAGATGATGAAAGATTCTTGAGGATGCGCAAAGGATCTTGAAGGAAGATCACACCATCATGATGGCTAGATCTAGGGTTTGAATGATGAATCTTGAATGCTTGAACCAAATCCCTCCAAAGGATTGAGAGCTTGAATCCTTGATCTTCAATGGAGGAATTGAGTTCTTGAGAGGAAGACTTGAACACCTTGAAATCTTGAAAACATGTAGAACAATGGATGCTTGAACAAAATCTTGGTTAGAGCTTTTTACACTTAGAAGACTTACCGAAAATGAGAGAAAGAGGCTTCCTTTTATATGAAATTAGGGCACAATATTCTAAGGAGACTGACCTAGGAGAATTAAATTCCAATTAGACCCATGCCCCTAGAAGTGGACCTATATTAAATATAATTTAGGATTTTCCACTTCGAAACCCAAAACAGCCGACCCGGAAGCGGGAAAATGAATTTTTGATGACCTCCAACAACTGACAGATTTTCAAATTTGAAAGAGGGACCCAGGTCAAGGTAAAGTTTGACCCTAACCTAGGTCAAGGTCAAGGTCAAGGTTTACCTTGACCCAGGGGGTCAAAACCCATGGAAAAAGTGCCAGGTGGGATAGTCGAAGGTGCCGAGAGAGGCCCAATCATGGTCCTAAATAGGCATAGAAGCAAGAGATGATGTAGAAAGGAGGGGATAGTATTATGGTGGTCAAAAATATCCCCTAAGGAGGGCTAAACATTCTTATCATGGAAGTGCTTCCATTTTAAGATGATACATTAAGCCCCCACTTTAGCAGAAGTATGGAAAACGAACATGCTTTCGGTAAAGTTAGAAGAAAGACTCTAGTGGATCGCCATGAGGTAGAAAATCACTAAGTAAAGGAAATGAGTCCTTATACCAAGGATTATAACTCAACATACATGCATAAAGATATGGAAATAAAGAGAAATCAATCATAGGAAACATACATGATTACATAAGCAAGACAAGAACAATACTATAGATAACATAGCTTAATGATCTAATCCTACTAGCATGAAAGCAAAAGAGAGAAAAGGGAAAGTGATTACCTCACCTAGTAAGATGCCCACCTTACTATGAATCACCAAGGAGGGAGAGCCCAAAAGGTTCACCCATAAACTGTGCTTGTAATTGTAATGCGTCTTCTGATGACTTTTAAAATATCCATAGATCCACATTCTTGTATCACTATGGAATATAAAATGCGTGTCCATTCAGGATTTAGAAACTTATGTGTGTTACCTTTTGAGGATTTAGCATATTGTAAAATAAAAGGGTGCTTATCTCTTCAGGATTTAGCAACTTATGTGCATCACCTTCCAAGGATTTAGCAAACATAAAAGTAAAAAATGTGTGTCCCTTCAGGATTTAGCAACTTATGTGCGTTACCTTCTGAGGATTTATCATGTTGCAAAATGTAAATAAATGTAAACTATAGTACAAGGGAGACCCTATATATGCCCCCCTCCTTATCACGACTACCCACTAGGCAAGATAAGGAAGAGAAAAGAAGATACCTACTTCACAAGGTAAGGAGATATCCATCTTAACAACAATGTATACCATGTTCTTAGCGAAGAGCCTTGACTCTTACATCCAATAACATAGATAATTGTGAAATGGATATGTCACTTATGGAAAAAATATCCTCAAAAATGGAAGAGATCTTATCAACAAGACCCCCACCATAGATGAGTGCTGAGGATAAAATGCCATCTTCTAAAGAAAAGAGGGACCAAAGATTCAATCATCAAGCCCCCTGTAATCAAGAGGAAGAGGAATATTAGGATGAAGGAATAAAAATCTAACCCAAAGCAAGAGCAAGAGTTTATCAAAAGCATAGTTTGCAAAATAAAGAAGAGGTGATGACCTAGGACAATCACCTCTTATATAAGAGGGTATCCATAGTCAAAACATACATCTTTATAAGGAAATAATCTTTTATGATAAATAAATGCCACTATGCTAAGGAAAGTAGATCCTTAGATAGAGGAAGAAGGAAAATACCTTGCCCCCCAATGGTGAAAGAAAGGGATATACCAAATTATATCAATAAATATTGTTGTAAGAAAAGAGATATCATGCAAGAAGTGAGAAAGTAACCCTTGTGAGGGATAGAAAAGTATTCAGTTTCCAAGGTGAGAGATTTATCAACCATGGAAAACCAAAAAACAATGAAATAGGTTATATTCAAGGACATAGATCCTTAAAGAAAACCAAAATTTTCATGTATGATTAGATATCACATAATAGATAAATACTACTTAACCAAGGGAAAAGTGAATCTTGGAAAGACAGAAAAGAAGGAGATGGCATCCTTGCCCCCCAAGTGTAGGGAAAAGGATGAAAGGGGACCTATTATATTGCTCGCAATACTATGCTAGACAAGAGCCCCCAAAGATTAGGCTAACATTGTTTACATAATATGGAGTTCCATAATAGGAACATAAATGTTATTTAGAGAAAATAGGATTGAAATATAACTCATTGCCACATGATATATAAATAACTTTACTATCAATGAGCTGCCTAATATTATAATGTAAAGTTTGAAATTCATTAGAATAATCATGAAAAATATGATAGAAAGAAAAAGGAAGAATCTTCAAGTATAGACTAAGTTTCTTTTTGTGTTTAGGTCTAGTAATTATCTTAGCACAAAGGAGTTTAGGCAAACAACCTCTTGGTCAAATTCCGTCATAGGGTCATCATGTTTTGAAATGTTATTTGAGATGTTGGTAATATTGCTATGTTGTTGAGGATTAAATCCAAATACATAATAATTCTCATGCCCCCCATTATTTAAGGGTATTTGAATTCCCTATTTATGCTCAGCACATCCTTGAGTATGGAATCCTTATTAAACTAGTAAATGATAAACATGACCATAACAAGAAACTATATGAAAAGGAGTCAATGAAACTTTAGTAGTCACTATGTCATCATTAGTATATTTGATAGATTCACAAGAAGGAGAAATATAATACATTATAGGAGAAGATGAGGTAGGAGATTGATGCTCTATAAGATCATCACTAAGAGGTAGAGAATTAAGGGAATTCATATCATTTTCCGCTAATGCCTCATCACTAGAAGGAATCCCAATTAGAGGTAATGTATCAATAATGTTATCTTCTTTCTCTAACATGTCTACATAAGGAGAGTGTGATTTAGGAAAAGAGTCATCATCATGTATGAATATGTCATCCATTAATAAATCACCCTCTTGTATCAAAGCATCTTCACAAGAAGGGGATAAATCAATGTCTTTAT
>MU223224.1:4326367-4340817 GCA_018584345.1 Thuja plicata | reverse complement strand
TTATAGGGTTTGTCAGGGGCTCAGATTTCTGAGATTGAGGATGTCACCCTTTCTGCCATTGACTTTGGCTTAGAGAGCTATGTGGTATCATTTTTTGCACACCTCTTGTTTATAGTTTTAATTGAACCCATGTGGTATCATATTATTTCTCTTATGTTAATTTTGGTTTTGTTAGCGTACCCCACCAAGCTCAAGGTCATTAGGAAAGAGGAAGAAATCATCAGGGACATTGAAACAAAAAAAGGTAACTAAGTCCAATTTAAGTATATTTGTTGAAATGTATTATGAAAATTTCAATGTAGTCTATATTTATGAATGCACTTGACTTGTTTATTGTATATATGTAGAATCAATTGGGTTTCACTGAACTGATGAATGCCCCAGACATTGCTAATGTTAGGAGAGGGAGGAGGTAACACATTTTCATATTTAATTTCAATTGCATTCTTGTTTGTTCAAAATATTTTAAAAATCATGTTCCTCTATTAGTATTTCATTTTATACGAATTTTCATATAGGAATTGGTCATAGGTGCCTCAGATGAGGCGAACCCTTCTCCACTTCCTAGGGACCCCTCGCCTAACACAAGAGATCCAGTTGCAGTATGCATTTTCTTTTTCATCCATGCATTTTTTATTTTTTAGTATTTCTTATTTATAACATGTATTTTGTATTATTTTTTCTGTTGTAGGACCCTTCACCACTTCCTGTCATTCCTCTACCTAGCCATTTTTCTAGGAATCCCTCTCACCCACTATGGAGCCCATTTCGTTTATCAATAATCCCAAGCATAAGAGATCCAGCTGAGGCTTCAGTATGCAAATTATAGCCCAAAATTTATGTATTTTGATATTATTTTGAGATAATATATATGGCTTAACATTTGAATTATTCTTGTGCAGAGACTTAGTGAACCAAGTGTTGCTATGAAGAAGCTCAATTTTGATGATCCACCATAGTCATAGATATATCGAGACATTGTATAGATCTAGTTGTGGTCATTGAATGACCAAATTTTGTATATATATATATATGTGTGTGTGTGTGTGTGTGTGTGTGTGTGTGTGTGTGACATTTGTACATTGTATATATTGACCTAGACATAGTTGATGTTATTTTTTGTAACTCTATTATGGATTTGGCATGCACGCCATGTATTGATATGTACGCTATTATTGTTCATTTTGTTATATATGAAACTTCAAATTTGATCCTTGAATTTGTTGGTTGGATGTTTATGTCTTAAGTGTATTCTTGGTTCACATGACTTGTGTATATGCATGTGTGTTTTGATAAATTAATGGACTTGTGTGTGTACTTCATGTATATGACTCATAACCTAAAACCATGTGTATGACCTACGTGAATGACTTAAGTGAATTCATGTCTATGCTTCATAATGTATGTACTACATGTTTGCTCCAAGACATAAATTTTTTTATGATTTAAGTGAATTAATGCTTGATGTGCTACATTGTATTTAGATGTATCTTTCATGCTCTATATATATACACTCCATTACTTAAGTGAATTTATGTTTGTAGGTGTATCTTTCATGCTCTACATAATGTTCGTTGGGTACACCTGGGAAATTATAGGGGTCTTTGGTGCAGGGCACCCAAGCCACACCAGACATGGATAAGAGTCTTCATTGGTTTATCTTCACATATTTGTAATCATGGTTAGATCCTAGAGATCAACCAATCATTTTGAGTAGATTGATCTCATTGTAAATTCAATCCATCTAAGGTGTTTTTATAAACCTAAGGTTGATTAGACTCATTACCTATGATAGGATAATTAGGTTTGATGTTTTTTTTCTAATAAATCTCCTACTATAGGATCTAAGGGTCTTCTAAGTCCTTTCAATAGGTCTAGAGGTCCTAATAGAAACATTGTCAAAAGTTGCACAAAAAAGTTGCAGTGTTGCTCAGTTGAAAGTTTCTCAATGGTGTATCTTTCAAACCATTAATTGTGGGACCAAACCTTTAGCTCCATTTGGCTGGGTAAATTCTAGGGGAGACCCTTTTTCGCTTGCAAACCATCAAGAACATTCCGGCACAAGTCGGACCGAAGTGTTCCCAAGGTGCACTAAGCCAAATTGGGCAGTGATTTTTGGAGAGCCATATCTCGGACCTCATGAGAGATATCAGAGATATATGAAGCATAAAGGGACCATCTTGGGAAGGCCTACAAGAATGTGGCTCCATTTTAGGAGATTCCACTCGAATTCCATTTGCCAACCCGATCTTGGTTGGTGCAAAAAGTTGATGTTTTACTAAATTGAAAGTTGCTCAATGGTGCATCTTTCAAACCGTTTGTCATGGGATCAAACCATCAGCTCCATCAGCTCTAGTTGGCTGGGTAAATTCTAGGGGAGACCCTTTTTCTCTTGTGAACCATCAAGAATGTTTCGGCGCAAGTCAGACCAAAGTTTTCTAAAGGAAGCCAAATTGGGAAATGATTTTTGGGGAGCCATATCTCGGACCTCATGAGAGATATTAGAGATCTGTGAAGTGCACAAGGACCATATTGGGAAGGCCTACAAGCATGTGGCTTAGTTTTGGGAGATTCCACTCAGATTCCATTTTTCCACCCGATCTTAGTTGGTGAAAAAAGTTGCAGTGTTGCTCAGTTGAAAGTTGCTCAATGGTGCATCTTTCAAACCATTCATCTTGGGACCAAACCGTCTACTCCATCAGCTCTAGTTGGTCGGGTAAACACTATGGGAGACCCTTTTTTTCTTGCAAACCATCAAGAACGTTCCGGCGCAAGTTGGACCAAAGTGTTTCCAAGGTGCACTAAGCCAAATTGGGCAGCGATTTTTGGGGAGCCATATCTCGGACCTCATGAGAGATGTCAGAGATCTATGAAGTGCATAAGGAACATCTTGGGAAGGCCTAAAATTATGTTTCTTAGTTCTAGGAGATTCCACTCGGATTCCATTTTTCGACCCGATCTCGGTTGGTGCAAAAAGTTGCAGTGTTGCTCAGTTAAAAGTTGCTCAATGGTGCATCTTTCAAACTATTTGTTGTGGGACCAAACCGCCAACTCCATCAGCTCCAATTGGCTAGGTAAATGCTAGGGGAGATCCTTTTTCACTTGCAAACCATCAAGAATGTTCTAGCACAAGTTGGAGCAAAGTGTTCCCAAGGTGCACTAAGCCAAATTGGGCAGCAATAGAAGTAAAACAATTCAAACGTCCACAAAGCATAACATATACCACCATAATTTTGATTGTAATAGATATAAAATAATTCAAACATACAATACATGGAAAAGATATAATATGAAAATGAACATACATACATAAATATAATGCATGATAGATATAATATGAAAATAAACATACATACATAAATACTACACATGAACCATTATTATAATTTAGAGAAACATGAGATATCCACTGCATGAGCCATTGCTATAATTGTAATGAATCGTAATTCCCTCATATCCTCTTAGTTAAATGGTACATAGTAATCTATACAAAATGTGGACCCTCGATATATACAAATCAACCCATGGCCACTTTTATATACAATTTGATATTCTTTCAATATACAAAATGTGGTCTCCAAATATGCATGTGGATCACTTCATAGTCATTTATATTTACAAAAAATTGAAGTTAGATTGTTTCAAAAAATTTATATACAAAATTATCAAAATAATTCTATCATTTGTAGAATGATTCTTCATGATGGCCCATAACTAATTGAGAGAACCTTCTAGATCGGCTCTAACCCTTATTGTGTCATGTATTGCCTCGTGTTCAGATTCATGAAGTTTCCATAAATTCTTATTACGAGGTCTACAATATACTTTATCAATTCAATATTTTTTGCAACAAGAAGGTTAGAGTAATGCAAAATATGTCTATATGTCTCATAGTCCTCAAACAACCAATTCTTGGATTTTTTGATAGGGTACCTGCATTTCATAGAAGCATAAATGAATAAAAAAATTTAACATACAAAGTGTAATAGAATGATGGTAAGAGGTCTCAAAGTCGTCAAACAAGAACACATTATATTTTGATAGCATACCTTCTAAGCCATGTCCATGTCACAACAATGGATCCTATTGGGTACTCAATACCCTCTCCATCAATGACTGTAGTTGTCAATTTATTTTTGTCCTCAATACAATGACACAAAAAGTAATCAATACCTTCCTCATTGTTCTCATCTGCAACAACTACATATACATGACCTGCAATTTATAGAGGGATAAGTTAACACCCTAAACACTTAAGAAATTGAGAAATTGAGAAATTACCTGGTTCAACTAGGTTAGATATGTGATCGAAATTCGTTGATGCTTCAAACTAGCTCAATTGTAGTGCTCTAGTAAGTTGATATGTATAAGACCATTCGTCAACCCACTCTTTTGATTCACATTCCTCCCACGCAAAATTCATACAAGACAAGCAGAAAAATGCCATTAATCTAGTATAAATACCCAGTGATGCTGCATTTGAACTTGTAAATGAGTGCATGTCACTTGATCCTATAAGTGTACAACAATCTAAATAGTTTCCAATGTTAGACTCATTTATCAACCAAAAAAACCTATTAACCATATAATTACCTTCATTACCTATTCCCATCATAGAGTTGCACCATCGCATAATTGTTTGTGCATTTATTAACTCTGCACCACCTTCGTACCTCAATTCCTCTCTGGCAATATCTCTTTTTACACATGCACCTGCACCATCATGCTCGCCTTTTCCATGCCCCACCTCTGTGAAATTCCAAAAATGTTGAACGCCACTTGTCATGTGCATCCTACTCAACCAATAGAACATCCTTGCATTCTTGAATTGTGAGGTGCAATTATCTGACCATATTATGTGTTGGTTGTACTCAATACCTCTTTCCCTTAAATTATCATAGAAAACTTTGAAGCAACCTTGCACAAACTCTGATGAATGTGTGCGATCATAACTAATGTAGAAGTGATACTCTCTTAAAACCTTTCTATCTGCGTTTGTGCTATCATGTGCATGCAAGAATACTATATGTACAAAGATCGTCACTTGTATAGAATGGTAATACAATGCTTGCACTTCATTCTTAGGTTTAAGTGTATAATTCTCAACAAAATCAACAATGGAGACAATAGTACCAAGGGGAAAAGTGTCCTTACATATATTGAAATTCTCATCCAACCACCTAGCTCTATGTGAATGACGTATGTACCCATAAACTAGTTTCTCTTTAAATATCTTCATAAAATCAGCTACGCATATATCATTTTTCACTAACTCGCACCTCTTAAGATGTTTTCCATCTTTTAGACCATAAGTTATTGTCTTGTATTTTCTAAAGAAACTAGTGTATTTCCAATCTTGTTTGTGCTCTCTAGATGCTGACATATCGGAAAATTTCTCATACCACCACATGCACTACAAGATCCATTCAAACACATCATCTTATAATAAATGCAACCATCATCTTGATTGCATAATACACTTGACATAAAATCTCTTGATGACGTAGGAGGTTCTTGAAGACCACATTCCTGAAAAATAGTGTTAGTGTGCAAAGTACAAACATGACGATATATATTATAATGCATGAAAAATTCAATATGTACCTTGCAACAACATGTAGTGCGTGCATGATTAATCTTGACATAAAAGGGTTTTGTCATTTCAAAAAATCTTTGAATAATTTTAATTTGAAGAAACCTTTGAAGGAATCTTTCATAAAATTGTGTTTGTGTCATATCCAAAAATTGTTTTGGATGTGGCATACGATTTGTAGATTTGATTCTCCTCCTAACAACGTTTCTTTGGTTGGGTGAAACCCTTGTGTTTTCATGCCAAAAATTTTCAATTAATGTTCTTAATGCATCAACAACAACCTTTTCCTTGTGTGGGAGTCTACCCGAGAATGACCAAAGAGAATTAGTGTTTGGATCCTCAATTTTGTCTCACTTTTGTAAGGCTCTCCGTAATGTTGATCTACCTATCCTTAATGACTTACTTTTTTTTCTTACTATACGAGATTTTTTCTTTTCCTTTCCCATTATAGTTGATGTGAGGACACATCGAGTAACATCAGCATCTTTACTACGTGATTGTGAACCAATGGCTTGGCATGCATTGAATAGATTCCTCACATTGGTTCTCTTAGTACTATTTTCAGATGTTCTCAACCCCACAATTGTCATTGTCTCTCTAAATTTCAGATTCTTAATCATTTCAACAACTACTTGACATCTTCCACTTTGATTTAATTTTTCAAAATAGTTATTCCAAATCTTTTTAACAATTCTTCTACAATTTCTTTCCGACATTTTATCATGCATTGGCCTCAAAATATTTTCATCAATGTCAATTAGAAACTTTGGTTTTCTAAGAATTATTCTAGGAGGTGTTACAACAGTTGCATGATTTACATTTTCATTAGATGAATTAGGTGCATTTATCCCCATCAGTTCAATTGGTGTATGTTGATGATTTTCATTTTCATTATGTGCATTTTGTTCATTAATGACATCAAATTAAAATGGTGCATTTGTCACATTAACATTAACATTAAAATTTTCATTTTCATCACTTACATTTCTTGCATTTGATGATGTACCTTGTCGTACTCTCCTCATGCACTCCCTTCGTCTTTCCTTTTCTGTCTCTCATTGTTCAATTGTTCCTCTTTTATTCTTTCTCATTGTTTGTATTTAATGGACACTATTAATAATATCATGAACATAGAATAACATGTGAACAACAAATAAAAAAATAAGAACAAATCAACCATTTTCTTGAAATGAGAACTTACAATGATAAAATACCATTAAAAACACAAAAAGAAAATATACAAAAAAGTGCAAATCTGTCTGTTACTAGCGTAAAACAACAGAAAAATAGTTGGGGGACCTCAAAATAACTTGCACTAATTGTTTTAATACCATTGAAGAAAGAAAAGTTCCTAAGTCCACACAACCCAGTCGGGTTCAAAACCTGATTGGGTTATGAGAACATAAAGGCTCAATACTCCTAACTACTCACAACCCGATCAGATTATGAGAACATAATGACTAAATGCTCCTAATTACTCAAAACCCAATTAGGTTCTAAAAAACTAAGAACAAAGGAGGATTGAGAGAGAGAGAGAGAGAGAGAGAGAGAGTATGCAATTATTTACACACCCAGTTCAGGGTTATAAGAGAAGATTTAATTGAAGCTTATAGGGAGTGTGTGAATCAAATTAGAGGGAGTTACAAGAAAAAATGGGATTTTGTTGAGTAGAAAGGGTCCTCTAATTTCTAGGTTTATAAATTAGTTGAATATGTGGGGATGAGAGAGAGAGAGAGAGAGAGAGAGAGAGAGAGACTAACTTAACTCAAGGATTCTACAAACAACTTGGAATCCACTCAAGGAGTTATACAAAGAACTTGGAATCCACTCAAGGATTTAACCTTAATCAAGGATCTAGTAGAGTTATCTAACTTTGTAAATCACTCCCAAAACCATGCTCATGAGTTCACTATCACTTTTCCTTATTCCAATCTCTCCAAGCACCAATACCATCCTAGGCCACCTAGTGCCTCCACCATGAAAAATCTTGAACTAGACCTCTCAACTTCTTCCCAACACCATAGATAATCTTATCATGGCCTATCTACCATTATTAATTAACCCACCAAGTATAGTTAACTCATATTCCACCAATCTCTTCCAATGGCCCTTCTAGTCTTGTCTAGTAGCCCTTCCTAGACAGTAATCTACAAATAACTCACAAACTCTCCAAAAAACCTAACAAGGTATTTACATTTTCTAATACACTTCTCAGATTTATTAAAAATATGTCAAACTTAGTCCATCATTTGATTGGTGAACACTTTCATCACCTTCTAGCCTTTCTCCTAGGCCTAATTAGCCCTTGCTTAAAGAATCAACTCCTATTCTTGCTCATCTCTAGGAATCAAGGAATTGAAAAAATATTCCTAGACCTTCCAAAACATAATATTTTCAACTTTATTTGACCAGACATGCTCATCTATACTCCCATTTATCAAACCCTCCTTTTTAGGTACTCTACCCTAGGGCTTTCTCAACCGGGCACTTCCACTCACCTCCAGACCCTTCCAATGGATAAAATGCCATCATATGAACATATTATGACATTATATGCCATAAAAATTATCCCTCATGTGGCTAGAACTCTCAGACCTTGATTGGTCCAACCACCATGCACTCCAAATCAGTGCTTTGTCTCCATTAGAGACCTCTCTCTTTCATCCTTTGTCGATTACTGCAAGTAAACACCTAATGGAACATAATGTACAAAGGCAGGCCTCTCCCACAAGATATAGATCATCATAGAAAGTGGGAGATCCTAATTCATCTTGGAAACTTCAAAATGAATGTTGATTGCACACAAACTACCACTGAGAACAGTCAGGATAAACTTGATTGTCTTTCCTTCGAAACTTAACCAAGAATTCCAAAAATTATATGGAAAAAATGTAGCTTATTCCATAAATATACTCCTACATTTATTCTTCAACCATGCACAAAATTAGAAGTATTAGAACATCAAAATAGTGACTGTATTCTCATGGGTGCCAAGTAGATAGATTTGCAGAGATTCAAGTTTATTGATTTGCCAATTCATTACAATTTTTTCCTTCAACCCCAACTTCTCCATTTGACCACCACTTCATCCAATCATGTGGATTCAATAAAAATAGACTCTTAACCATCAAAAAACCATCTCTAAATTCCTACTAACTGTCTAATAACAGTCACATAACCGACTATTATAACATAAGCAAGAAATTTGTTGTCAAGTTGACAACAAAAGTTGTCAACTCAACTACACATCATTCAAAGATCTTCTAAGGTCTTCTAAGAGGTTTAATGACAACCTTTAGAAACCTATTACCCCTACTAACCCCAAATAACTCCAATTAAGCCCTATTTGGCTTATATTGCCAATATAGGCAATTTAGAAATTATTGCACTCTTAGTGCTCTCAACATCATTTAGTGGCTTTAATAGCCTTATTACATCATTATAGACCCTTATAGGTCATTTCCATCATCCACTAACCTAGGATCAATTCATAACCCTTCCTAATGACCCCTAGGTACCTTTTAGGCTTATCATTTCCATTAAGGCCAACATCCATGAGTTAATTACAAAATGACCAATATGTGATCCAAACATAATTACATGACCATTATTGGTATAATACATAATACAATGACCCTTGAAGGACATATTGACTTCAACTCCTCCCAAGGGTCCATCAGTGACCCTGGTGCACTCCTAAGGCCCTGTCCTTGACCTTGGTGCTCCTGCACCATACTCCCCACTTTTGAAATTGTTCCAAGTCTTCTTGGAATTTCCTGCCAAAAAAAATGGACCAAGTGAATCCCCATGTCCTTTCATGTCTCTTTCACACTTTTACTTAGTTTATGGATACTCCATGCTTGCTTCCCTTCTTGAATTCTTTGTGACTAGACCTTCTTTATTTCCATGCTTATCCATGCTTTCCTCTTTCTATTCCACATTGATTATCCATGTGCTCATATATATTTTGGAAGTGTATACCCTGCACCTTCCTTATACACCTTCTTTTCTTCTTCTTGTGCTTTGGGTCTAGTGACCAAATCATTAGAAATAAAAATACATAACATAGCCATGCCATTATTTGGCTTTGGCATAAGCTTGTCAACTCCACCATGCTATAAATCATTACCACATTAGGATACACCTGCAACAAAATCAGACTTAGTATCCAAAAATAATGTAATATCTTGACATTAATATATGCTAACCCCGTGCACATGCTTGGTTTAGTTTTCTCATGACCCTTCATTCTCATGTTGTCCTCATCTGCAGATTTTCCATGCTTGGACATCTTTACCACTGTAAGCAACTTCTCATCATCATTTTTCCTTCTTTCTTGGCCTTTCACCATTCCCTTGGTGACCAGCTTGTCATTCTCCTCCTTGGTTTTCCTTGTGAAAAAAATTTGACCAATCTTAAATGGACATAAAATAGTACCAACTAGTATCATTCCTCCTTCATCAAGCTTTGCTTCATCTTTGTCTTTATCAGAAACCTCATTCATTACCTTTGTCCTACATCCTTGAACCTCTTTACCATGAGATTCACTCTTCTCCTTGCAACCTATCTATGACAACCTTCCCTCTTTCCTTCAGATGGACCACATACCTTATCTTCATTCTTGATGGCTGCTTGCTCCAAAGCACCATCACTCTTCCTAAAACAAGTTTGCCCTTTCTCATTGTCTTAATGTTCCTTACACCTTAGGAACTCTCTTCTTCCCATCAACCATGTCCTTGACATTCTCCATGTTGCCTTATCATCCTACAGTAAACTCATCACAAACTCTTTTCCATTCTTATTAATAACATAAGTATTTACTCTTCCATCATACAAGGCCTTACTATCAACTTGCCATACTCTACCCAAGATCACATGACAATCACTCAAGGGCATAACATCACATAGAATATTATCAACATAAGAACCAATACTGAAAGAAATATATGCTTGTTCTTTGACATCAATCCAATGATCATTATTCATTCCATACACTCTATAAGGTGTACTATGTGCTATCCTCTCTATATTCAACTTGTCAAGCATTTTATCTAAAACAATACTAGTAATGGAACCACTAGAAACAACAACCTTGTATACCTTACCCTTGAATTTGCATTGTGTCCCGAATATGGATGACCTCTGAATGCACCTTGCATCCTCATTTTCTTGCATGATGACCATTGTAGCTGTTATCAAATCTCCTTGCAATCAACAACCTCTAAACTCTCCTTCAATCCAAGATCTATCCAACATAGAGTCACCACCTTGGAACACTCCTAGAGGATGATTCAACTCCAAGAATTAACAAAGGAATCCTGGTCTTTAAAATATCATATCTTCTTCACTCCAAACCCAGACCTTTTGCTAGGCTTTGATACCACTTGATGCAGAGTCCTCACTATTTCCCTAAGGAGACTAACTCAACTCGAGGATTCTACAAACAACTTGAAATCCACTCAAGGAGTAAACCTTACTCAAGGATCTACTAGAGTTCTCTAACTTTGTGAATCACTCCCACAACCATGATCATGAGTTCACTATCACTTTTCCTTATTCCAATCTCTCCAAGCACCAATACCATCCTAGGCCACCTAGTGCACCTAGTGCCTCACCAATGCCAAATCTTGAACTAGACCTCTCACCTTGTTCCCAACACCATATATCATCTTATCATGGTCTATCTACCATGTTTAATTAACTCACCAAGTCTAGTTAACTCATCTTCTACCAATCTCTTCCAATGGCCCTTCTAGGCTTGTCTAGTAGCCCTTCCTAGACAGTAATATGAAAATAACTCACAAACTCTCCAAATAACCAAACAATGTATTTACATTTTCTAATACCCTTTTCAGAGTTATTAAACATATGTCAAACTCAATCCTTCATCATTTGACTGGTGAACACTATCATCACCTTCTAGCCTTTCTCCTATGCCTAATTAGCCCTTGATTAAAGAAGAAAATCCTATTCTCACTCATCTCTAGGACTCAAGGACTTGAAAAAGTCTTCCTAGACCTTCCAAAACACAATATTTTCAACTTTATTTGACCAAACATGCTCATCTATACTCCCATTTATCAAACTCTCCTTTTTAGGTACTCTACCCTAGGGCTTTCTCAACCGGGAACTTCCACTCACCTCCAAACCCTTCTAGTAGATCCAAAACCATCATATGAACATATTATGACATTATATGCCATGAAAAGTATCCCTCATGTGGATGGAACTCTCAGAGCTTGACTGGTTTAACCACCATGCACCCCAAATCAATGCTTTGTCTCCATTAGAGACCTCTATCATCCATCCTTTGATTATTCCTAGAAGTAAAAACCTAATGGAACATAATGTATAGAGGTAGGCCTATCCCAAAATATATATATCATCATAGAAAGTGGGAGAAATTAATTCATCTTTTCAACTTCAAAATGAATGTTGATTGCACACAAACTACCACTAAGAATAGTCAAGATAAACTTGATTGTATTTCCTTCAAAAATTAACCAAGAAGTCCAAAAATTCTATGGAAGCAAATTAAATTATTCCACCACTATACTACTACATTTCTTGTTCAACCATGCACAAAATGAGAAGTATTGGAACATCAAAATAGTGACTGTATTCTCACGGGTGGCAAGTAGACAGATTTGCAGAGATTCAAGTTTATTGATTTGCCAATTCATTACAATGTTTTCCTTCGACCCCAACTTATCCATTCAACCACCACTTCATCCACTCATGTGTATTCAATCCAAATAGACTCTTAACCATCAAAATACCGACTCTAACTGCCTACTAATTGTCTAATAACAGTCACATAACTGACTGTTATAACATAAGCAAGAAATTTGTTGTCAAGTTGACAAAAAAAGTTGTCAAATCAACAACACATCATTCAAAGATATTATAAGGTATTTTAAGAGGTTTAATGTCAACCTTTAGAAACCTATTACCCCTACTAACCCCAACTAACTCCAATTAATCCCTATTTGGCTTATATTGCCAATATAGGCAATTTACAAATTATTGCGCTCTTAGTGCTCTCAACATCAATTAGTGGCTTTAATAGCCTTTTTACATCATTATAGACCCTTATAGGTCATTTCCATCATCCACTAACCTAGGATCAATCCATAACCCTTCCTAATAACCCCTAGGTACCTTTTAGGCTTATCATTCCCATTAAGGCTTACATCCATGAGTTAATTACAAAATGACCAATATGTGATCCAGACATAATTACATGACCATTAGTGGTCTAATACATAATCCAAAGACCCTTGAAGGCCATATTGTCTTCAACTCCTCCCAAGGGTCCATCAGTGACCCTGGTGCACTCCTTAGGCCCTAGAGAGAGAGAGAGAGAGAGAGAAAGAGAGAGAGAGAGAGAGAGAGAGAGAGAGAGAGAGAGAGTATACAATTATTTACACACCCATTTTAGGGTTATAAGAGAAAATTTACTTGAAGCTTATAGGGAGTGTGTGTAGCAAATTAAAGGGAGTTACAAGAAAAAAGTGGAGTTTTTTTAGCAGAAAGGGTCCTCTTATTTCTAGGTTTATAACTATGTTGAATATGTGGGGATGAGAGGAGGTAAAGATGGTGTAGAATTTGGTCTTTCATTCAATATTATGTTTATAGAGCAGTTAGTTTATTTGGAAGCCAAAATAATGCAGCTTGAATGTAATTTTGATTGGAAACAAGTCTGCAAATGTGATTCTATTGATGATAGTCAGAAGGCAGCCATTAATCATGGGCTCACCAAAAAATTGGTCATTATTCAGGGCCCTCCTGGCACTGGAAAAACATTTACCAGTTTACAAATTGTAAAGGCTTTGTTTCATAATATTTCAAATTCCTTTGGTCCCATTCTCATAGTGTGATTTACTAACAGAGCTTTGGATCAATTTTTGGAGGGAATATATGAATACAAGAAAATTCTAGCAAGGTTAGGATCTAGAACTCAGAGCTTAATTCTTAGCAAATTTACTCTTGACCAGGGACAAGAGAGCAATATCATATTGTTTTCTTCGATAAGAAACATTGAATTCCTAATTTGAATGTAAAAACATTAGAAAATATAGGATTTATTAACATTCTAAACAGAACTTGTGTTGTCCTTTCCAGGGCTAGAATTGGTCTGTATATCTTTTGAAATGCCAAGCTAGTCTCAGACAATTATCCAGTGTGGAGTGATATCATAATGTATTTTATAGATAATGGGTATGTTGGTAATGGAGTACCACTATACTGTCCTAAACATCCAGATGATGTTGAACATGTTACCAAATGTCATTATTTAAGGAGGTATGGTGATGGAAGTATGGGCTTTTGTACCAGGAAATGAAAAGAAAAATTAATTTGTGGTCATCTTTGTCCCAGGAAATGTCATAATGGAGGACATGTGAGAATTGGATTTGTAAGGCCCGATGTATGAAGAAGTTTGAGTTTTGTGGACATATCTGCAGGAAGGTCTGTTATGCAACTTCCTATGACCCCTTTTGACACATTGGAGCACTCAAGTGTGTCCCAAGAGGTTGTAGGACCCCTTGGGATAGACTTGATTGTTGCAATGTGTTGAAAGGGGTCATGGGGACTTCCTAGGGGTCCTAATGCATGATAAAGTGTAATAGGACTCCTAGGAAGTCCCCATGACTCCTTTCAACACATTTCAACACTCAAGTATGTCCCAAGAGGTCGTAGGACCCCTTAGGACACACTTGAGTGTTCTAATGTGTCGAAAGGGGTCATGGGGACTTCCTAGGGGTCCTATTATGCTTTATCACGTGTTAGGACCCCTAGGAAGGCCCTATGACCCCTTTCAACACATTAGAACACTCAAGTGTGTCCTAAGGGGTCC
>MU223224.1:4302454-4325564 GCA_018584345.1 Thuja plicata | reverse complement strand
TCTCTCTCTCTCTCTCTCTCTCTCTCTCTCTCTCTCTCTCTCTCTCTCTCTCTCTCTCTCTCTCTCTCTCTCTCTCTCTCTCTCTCTCTCTCTCTCTCTCTCTCTCTCTCTCTCTCTCTCTCGGGCTATGGCTTCTGGAAGAAAAGCCTATTTTAGTTTCTTCATAACCCACTCGGATTATGGAGAATAAAATGAATGGTTTTTACTTCTTCAAAACCCGATCAGGTTTTGAAGTAATTTTTTCTTTTCACAACCCAATTGGGTTATTTTAAATTTAGAAACCTGATTAGGTTATGGCTCAGGAAGAGGCTTGAAAAATGAACTAAACGCTTGGAGGCTTTCTTTCCATTTGTGTTCTTTTAGACATTTTTTCATCTTGTAACATGAATTCTCAACTTTATCTTCATCCGGTTTAAAATTTTTCAACTAGGTAGCTTTATAATTTTCACCATAATCTCATACGTCTTCTTATCTTTCTAACCATATAATTTTTTCTATTTTTGGACAACATTAGCATAGTAAACTTTAATTTTCTTTACCAGTGTCTTGATTGTCCTCACAGACAGATTTCCATTTTTGTTAATAACTTTTGATATACTTAATAAAATTACAAATAAATTACATATTATTTTTCTACACTTGATTCTATACACTTTTTAAAAAAAAATTCATTTTTGATTATTTTGATGCAATTTATGCCCAGCGCATGAACAGGTACCAAATTTTCAGGATGCGATCACTTCAAAAAATCACAAAAAAAAATACTCATCAGAAAATTACAAAAAAAATACACAACTTCTAGATCTCACTCTTACCTATCATCCTACCAAAGGGATTTAAAAAATACTGAATATAACTATACCTTTTGTACCACGCACGGAAACAACTATGTTATGTTTTTCCAAAAAAATCAGGAACATTTTTTTGTGTGCGCGAGGTTTGACCCTCTTAATCTTATCTGTTTTTAAGAAAAAATTAGTGTTCTAGAAACTATTCAGAGTACTACAATTTTTATTTTTTACACATCTTCTTATTTTGAGTGCATGACCCTCAAACTCCTGTTCCAAGTTTAGGTTTACCCAATTTTAGATAAAATGTGTCCACTTATACCCCCCCTTTTGGTCCACAACTTGGTGCACACACCCAATGGCTTAATCTCAAGGCAATCTTGCTATATCACATAAAATAATATTAGTGATTGGATACGCAAATGATGGCTATAGATACAACTTTAAAGATCCTTCTTGAGTACCAATTCTCTATCCATTAACTCACCATTAATGTCATACATTTATAATAATTGTAGTTATCCGCAGAAGGAAAATGGTCTTGTCAATAGGCCATAAATTTAGAAACCTTGAGAAATTTAAAAATTATTTGAAAAATATTCCAACACATCTAGAAAATCTTTTTCGTGTTAAAAATCTATTTGGCCTTGACCCCACTTGTCACTTTTCAACTTAAGTCAACTGTCTTCATGGTATTGAGCTTGTCTTTATAACTTAAAATCATGTATTATGATCTTGCGACAAAGTGTAACAGTCACCTTTGCATGGTCACAAACTTAAGAGAAAAATACATCATAACCTCTTGATCTTGTGCCAACGATTATCCTTAACCTATTCACATGGTCGTAACCTTTAAAGTTTAAGAAATGAATCTTGCGACCATGTTCCATCCATTTATCATTATATTCTAGATACATGGAAGCATCTCATAACACCACAAGCTAACAATAAAATCCCTTTTAGACCTTGTGATGCTGCGATAAAGAATTTTACTTTTAAATCTTCTTATGACACGTGACATCTTCTCGCACTACTGCAACCATCTTCCTAGCCTTCATAAAAGACTTGCGACTTGTAGTAAATGTTAGTTAGTTTTAAAAAGTGGGACATGTGGCACCTTTACACTAGTTCGCACTTGGAAAATTAATGCTCAAAATCACTTGTGAACCCACAAAAAAATAAAATTAACCACTAGTAGAAGGCTATCGCATGATCACAACTATTTGGAACTAATAGTTTATTGTCATGCAACCTTGCGATATTCTTAACTTAACCACTAGAATTAACCTTAGCGCAAGGTTGCAATATTAAAACTTAGTTGGACTACTGACCTGCAACAGTGTGCTACACCTTGACTTAACCATCTTGTAAGGTCACAACTATTTGATAGAAGAGGATAAGACCATTGTGACCATGTGACAAAAAGGAACTTTCATCATGTCACAAGATCGCAAGCTTAAAATTTTAACTCAATCAAACCTTGTGAACTTGTGCTTAACAGTTAGACAAACACCGCTAACTCACATACATGAAAACCTTGACCAAAAAATACTCATGACAAAGTGATAAAGCATAAAAAAGGTATTTTGACTTTAATTGGCAGTCATGGTAATTTGCATAGACAAATAGGATAACACAAGCTTGGACTTAGAACATTTTTTCCAACTTGATTGCTATCTTAATTTTCTTGACAAATGAATTTTTTCTTAACAAGGTAAAACCAATTAATGTCAAAGTTATAAGAAATTTTGACAAAGACCTAGCCAAGTTTTATAGTCCTAAAAATGGCTCTAATTGGGGATGTATGCCTCTTGCAGGCATAACAAGATATAATGATCTCAAGGTTAAGAAAACAAACCCTAAAAAATAAATAAAAAAACCTAAGCCTAAAGCACACAAGAAAAACTATAAACATATATACAACCTATCTATTGTTCATGGATATAATCCATTATTTCAAGAGAAATAATGCTTCAAGAATTGGCCATGAACTAAAAGTTCTAGAGTTTCTTCAGTCATGTTTTTTAACAATTATGAGTCTTCACCCCATTTTCTATCAATAATATATGGACCTAACTAGATAGGGTCAAATTTTCCATGTCTACCCCTATCTTCCAATCTGGTATTCCACATGAGGACCATATCATGCACTTGAAATTTTTTGATAGTGGTTTTCTTGTCATATAAATATTTGATCTGTAGCTGTAATTTTGTATTTCTTTCATATGCTTATGTTCTTGTTTCATCTAGTTGTATTAGATCATTCATTCTTATTCTCATTTCATCATCCAATTCCTCATAATAAGCCTGCACAAACTTGTACATTTGCATCATTTTATTTTGGGGTAATTTGGCTTGAATGCCATATACAAGGTCAAAAGGTGCACACTTGAATTCCTTTTTAATAGTTACACTCTCAACCCATAATGAAAACCTTAGTTTGGAATCCCAAGATTTCTTGTTGTCCTCTCTTGATGATCTTAATCAAGCTTTTATTACTTGATTCAACCTGGCCATTTCCCTATGGGTGGTATGGATAAGAATAAGATCTTTGAATCCCATACTTTTGAAAAAATGCATCAAATTCATCTTACTTGAAGCACATAGCATTGTCTACTAATATTTTCTCAGGGCATCCAAATCTAATAATAATATTCTCCAAAATGAAGTCTATGACCACTTTTCTTGTAGCTCTCTTAGCAGGAATAACCTCTACCCACTTGGTAAAATAATCAGTAGCCCTCAAAATCCATGAGTGACCACTGCTTGAATTTCCACAAATCTCTCCAATAAAATCTAACCCCCATTTCTGAAATGGTGCTTGAACATTTACAAGCCTAAGAGCTAAGTTACCATAAAATTTCAACTAACCAGAAAAACTTTGGCATGCATCACAATTTCTCACCATTTGATGTGCATCTCTAAAAATATTTGGCCACCAGAAACCATACCTTAGCACCTTATGAGAAGTTGTTTTATCTATGTAATGACCACCACACACTCCACTATGCATTTCTTCTAAAAGTCTCTTAGCCTAATAATGATCAACACATTTAAGAAACACACTTTTTCTTTTCTACCACAGTTGTCCACCAACTATAGCATATTTAATAGAATGCAGTATCATAGTTCTCTTCTTATTATCATCCATATCAGGAGGGAAGCATTTTTTGTAGGTGCACAATAATTTCTTCATACCATTCACACTGGTCAAGGTCACATATGAATGGATTTTGGTTCTCCTCTAAAATATTAACATGGTTATCATCAAGGTTTTCTTGAGTCATCGACTTTTCTAACCCCTATCCTCTTACCAATCTGGTAATGTGAACATCATTTTTGAATTCTTGGATCTTGTTAATCCACCTACATCTTCTCCTAGAGACCTCTTGCTGAGTGAATATGTCTTTAAAAAATGCATTGGGTACTTAAGAAATAATAGTTGCTCCAAATAAATAACACCTAAAAGCCTTAAACACTTTCACCAATGAATATGCTTGTTTCTCATTTATCTCATACTTCAATTCTGTAGCTTGCAAGGATTTACTGAAAAAAGATATGGGTTGTTCAAACCCCTTTGAATTATTCTGCAAGAGCACTGCAACTACAGTGTGGAAAGATGTAAATGAAAATATTCGGATAGGTTTACTATAATCAGGAGTCCTAAAAATAGGAGCATCCTTGATGACTTGCTTAATATCTTGAAAATCCTTGGAAGGTTTAGCATCCCATTCAACCTTGGCCCCTTTCTTCATCATCTTTGAAATAGGTTTACTAATTTTAGAAAAATTAGTAAAAAACCTTCTTAAAATTTTTACTTGGCCAAAGAACGTTTGTATTCCCTTCACATTTTTAGGTTGTGGAACTTTATCTATTGAAACCATCCTCTTTGGATCAATCCTAACTCCATCATTTGAAATAATGTGACCAAGAAATTTTCCTTCAGTCACCCCAAACACACATTTTTTGGGATTCAAAAACATTTCATACTCAAGGGCTCTGACAAATATTTTTTTCTAAATGCCCACAATATTGGATTTCTTCCTTTGAGTGTGTTGGAAAATCATCCTAATAGACTGCCAAGAATTTATCAATGAAATCTGCAAAAGCAACATCCATAGATCTTTGGAATTTAGCCCCTTCATTTGTCAAGCTAGATGGTATATTAACATAAACATAGATTCCCCATGGTGTTGTGAATGTAGTCTTGTACTTCTCTACTTATTCAACCATTATCTTGTTGTATCCAGAGAAACCATCCATCACTGACATGATCTCACACCCTGCCAATTTTTGCAGCATTGTTTCCATGTTAGGAAAACCATAATTATCTTTTAATGAAGACATATTTAGATTTTTAAAATCTACGCATAGTCTTATGTCCCCATTTTTCTTTGCTACAAGAACAAGGTTAGAAACCCATGAAGAGTGTCTGATTGGCTTGATGATACCAATATCCCTCGTTTTCATTAGTTCCTCTTGCATTTGGGAGCAAGAATGAGATTAATTGGCCTTTTCTTTTTCAGTAATGGCATAGCATCATTAATCAAGGGAATCACATGCTGGAATAGATCCTCTCTATAAGATTTTAAATCATCATATTACCAAGAAAATACATGCATATGTTTCATCAAAAGATCTATATTTGATTTTCTTACCTTTAGAGATAGCTTCTTACCAATATATACATTATTTGGAGCCTATGTTGTTCTAAGTTTTACGTCCTCCAAATCCTCAGGATTATGGATAGTATTCATGCTCACTATTTTTTTTTTATCAAAATCCCTCTCTAGGAATACTAGTCCTTTGAGAACTTCATTTATTTTTAACTGCAATATATCCTTCCCAAACATTATATCCTTTTCATCCATAATTTCCACATATCCACTAAAATCAATCCCTTGATTACAAAATTCACCCCCATAGTTCAAGAATTTGATAATATCAATGTTATCATCAAATACTTCCCAATTATCAATATTGTTAGGGACTGAAGGCCTGGTTTGTACTTCAACCTTCAAAATTATTTCAAATGTGACATCATCTAGCTTAAGAGAAATATTTTCTAATATATCTTCTATTTTATTGTGGCTCCTACCCATCCAATCAATCCCAAAAGCATCAAAAATTTCAATCTCATCACAAACATCAATCCTATATTGTTTTACTCCCTTATTTTTGGAAGCATATTTGGACCTCACCTGGGATATGACCAACTCTGAATCTCCAATAATACTAAGATTATTTATTCCATGTTTAGAAAACCATCTCATCCCAATCAATAAAGCTTCATACTCTGCAACATTATTTGTGCAATCAAATAACAAAGTAAATGAAAACTTGAAAGTCTTACCACTGGGAGAAATTAGCAGGACACCTGCACCCGAACCCTTCTTTGAACTAGCACCATCAAAATACATAGTCCAAAGATTATTTTCATCAGATAAAATTTTCTTATTTTCATATAAAGTTACATGAACCTTCTTCTTATCAACTATCGGATCCTCAACTCTGAATGTATCCATATTAGTATCAAGGAAACAAGTGATGTCCTCATCTTTACTGATCTCAATCATGTGTCAGACCCTTGAATCATGGTTGACCTTTACATTTTCTCTATCAATGTTAAAGTAGCAAAAGAAAGATCACATTGTAGGATACCTCCTATGCAAGCACTCCATTTTCTAGATAAAATCATGTCATAATGATGAGGAATGTATACAACAAGAACACTCATGTTTATACTCTTACCAGGGTATGCAACCATCTTATATGGTAGGGCCTTAATAGTACCAATAACAATTACTTCTCTTGAATCCATAGCTTCACATCTCACATGAGGAGTATCAATTTTTAACCCAATTCACACCATAATAGTGACTGGCATTACTGTGTTTGATGCCCCTAGGTCTATCATACAATTCTTAAGCATTTTCCTATTTATTATCATGGTAAAAAAGAAAGGGTCCACACTGCCTAGAAAAACATTCACAAAATAATCTAAATACATCTGAGGAATTTGAGAAATTAATCCCTCAGGCTCTTTTTCTTTCTTTTCTTTCTTACTTTCCTCATTCTTTTCTATTTTTTCCTTATCTATTTTTTCAATTTTAATTGAGGATGCACCCTTAACCCATGCTAGAATTTTCTCTTTGTGTTCATCTATCCTCATCATTTCAAGCAAAAGTGCTTTGATTGTAATTTGGGAAATTAATTGCAGCATATCTACAAAAACATACTCAAGGACAAAAAATTCCTTACCTGAATTATTTTGAACTTGAGTTGTTTGGCTGCATTCAATTTTTCTTTTCTTCTTATTGTCCTCTTGAATATGAGTACCTGACTTTTCAATATCCTCTATTTCAATTTTAGATGCAAAATCTGCATCAATAGGTTTAGGGGCCTAAACTTTCTTATCCCAAACCTTGGCTTTCACTTCCTTGATCTTTACATCATCTTTATCCTTTTTTGATAATTCTTTTGTCTTACCCTTATGTTCTTTAATACACATACTAGCAGGTTTACCATCCTCACCTCCAACAACTCTATTTCTTAAATGGTAGTTACCCCTTGCTTGGGAAACCATTTATTCTATAATTTGTTATATTTCTTGATCAGAAGGTCTTCTTAGTGAAAGGGGAGAACCATGTGCAACATTGTGTTTCTTATTATCAACTTATTTATCATTTTGTGAGGAGTGTTGTTGTTCATACTCCTATTTCCTTCTCCTTGATTCTATAACATCTTGATCCTCAACTTATTCACCAGAATCAAGATCATCCCATAAATATGATGATTTCATGAGACAATCTACCTCATCATAAGTTTTATGACTCCCCTCTTCATGTTCTTCACTAGCAGACATATTTTGTGCAACAACACAATATTCGGGATTGTGAGGTGAATTACATGCCATACACTAAGGAGCATCTTCATTCACATTTATGGTATTTTTCTGCAAAGGATCAGGGGTTACTAAATCTAATTTCCTCTTTTGTGTTGGTTGCACAGGCTTCCCATCTATCCACTAGGTGTGATAAGGATAATTTTGTAATATGGGCTGCCTATTAAAATTATTATAAGAATGCTTGTCTCCTCTAGTATCCCTATTACTCTTATTTCCTCTAATTTTTAGATCCTTTAATACATTTGGAACCTTATCCAATATATCATCCTCTTTGAGATTTACATTAGAGGATTTATCACTATCTTTCTTGATAGATCTAGAAAATTTAGGATCATCTCTTCTTCCCAACTTTCCAGATACCCTTTTGTTACTTTCTATATTCACAACTAACTTAAATGCTTCTCTAGCAGTTTTAGGCTCTTTATGTCTAATAAAATAAGCCATATTTCATCATATGCATTTAAATAAGTTGATATACATACATTCTCATCCATCCTCATTACTTGGAACAATTTGTGCATAGCCTTTTGGAATCTTATGTTGAATTCAATGACCTCTTCATTTTGATTCTTCTTGATATTGTTAAACTCATGCACCATAAAACCTTCATTAGTCTTATCACCATACTGTTCCCTGAAGTATTTTTGAAATTCATCCCATGTATATATACAATCATTAGGTAAGCCTCCAAACCAATCTCTAGCATCCTCAACTAAAGACTAAACAAACAATTTCATCACCACATCTTCATGCTCAACCTCATAATAATTAACATGTCAGTAAAATTTTTAATGTTCTTTGCAAGTAATAGTATTTTTTCCAAAGAATTTAGTCAACTTGTCTCTTATCTCATTTTAAATAGGGTTAGGATAACCAGGAATACCAGTAAAGGATAGTTCTCTGTGCCTTTCAATGTTGATTGGTCTCCTTTGGAATTGGCTAGTAGCAGCTTGGCCACTGGTACTAGCTCCCATAGTTCAAATAGTAATAGGAATCTGTGAAATGATAGGGGGTGGAACATTGTCTCCTTGAGAAATAGAAGTCATAGGTGTAGAAATTTTACCATCAAAGATAGCTATATCATATTTATATAAGAACATAATCTTCCTTTTCATTTTTAATGCATCTGCTTCCATTTCTGCCTTCTGCAATTCTTTTGCAAGAATTTCATTCTCTTTTGTTTCTCTTTCCAACTCAATGTACAACTAAGACATATTTCCAGCAATAGGACCCCTATTAACAGGTTCATTTATGGCTATACCAATAAATTTTTTTCTTTCCCTTATCCTTATCACCCTCATTATTTTGAGGTACTAGTTTACTTTGTGGGACAAAAATGTTCCTAGGTTTTCCTGTATTGTGAACCTAGAAAACAACTAGACCCTCAACGCATTTCTTAGGTTCTTCATATTTTATGGCTTTGAGGTCATCCAATTATTTCTACAATCTAGTTTTTTCAATTAAGGCATCTCTAACCTCCTTTTATTTTTCTCTATTTTTTGTATCTCTTAAGGCAATTTGCTCATGAATTTTCTTCTTCAAGGAGTCAAGATCCTCAAAAAATTCATCAAAATCAGGAAAATACTCTCTAACTCTAAGGAGGTAGTTGGATTCATTATTTCTTCTTCATTTTGATCCAACAAGTTCCTAAAAGGAGAAAATCTACATAAAGGAGATGCATCATTAGATTTTCCATTCATAATATCTCTAGTTTTGCTCCTTGACCTTCTATTGTCATTATTATAAATAGTATGAGTTACTTCCTTTGTATGTTTTAGTTCTTCCTCTTTATTAGTAGGATAAAAAAAGTTCTCATATGCTCCAAGATCTACAGACTCAAATTCTCTATAGAAAGTTTCAATATTCTTAGGAATGGTATTGAAATTTTTTTTTCTATACTTGCACTTATACCTTTGGGTTTCCATGCTAGGGGAGGATTGTTTGTTCCTTGATTTCTCCATGAACATCCACTCCTATAATTATTTGGAAGCTCACCCTCTATTTTTTCTTTGAGATGCTGCTTTGCCCAAAATTTTGTAACTTTCTTACGCATCCTGTGTTTTTGAAAATAGAATTTTTTTACTCAACACTAGTGTAGAGATTTGAGTTGCTACCCAATATAAATTGGGAAATATATTATGAAAAATTTCAAGAACACTCTTACAATATCACTTCCTACAAGACAAACCTGACTCCTCAAAAGATATCAACCTTGGATGACAAATATTTATCTCAGACACAAACCAATATCCTTATACCCAAATTATGAAAATTCAATATCAACTCTATGCAATCTAATTATAGACTAAATAGACTAAAATCAATAAGGCAAGGAGAAATCTCAACTGAAAACCTTATTAATTATGCAATTCTTACACAACTCCCTAGTAGAGTCACCATTTTATTGGTTATTGAAAAGGTACACTTATAAATCTACTAGTACACTCTTCAATCAATTCTATAGAGAAGCCAACTCTAATATTTAAATTCTTAAGAGGACTGGACCAATTAATAGGGATACTAAATTATCCCTCTACACTTTAGGTTCTACAAAACCAAGGGGGGACTCCCTTCAATTCCTTTGAATACACACTAAACCCGTGATTAGCATTAATACAAACAGAAATCTCATATAAGGATCAACATAACTCAAAGATACTTGATAATGGATAATTATCCATTGAACATCAACCTTGCTTGGAGCATAAGATGAAATATACCACAACTACACTGGAAAATGAAAACAATTTTATCAAAAGATGGAATAACCAGATACCTTGAACCAATAAGATAACAATTTCAGAAATATTAGATCAATACCTTATCCATTGGGCAATATCCTTAGTTTGTAACTTCCTGTATAGCGACATAAAATGTGACTGATCCAGACTCAGATTATTATTGCCTTACAATAATATCTTTCACGTAATCCAAAACTGAACTTCTTATAACAATCCTTATCCCAACCCTATGAAATCATGAATTAATTTTTAGGCTTTTAATTGATCCTTGACAAAATCTTAGAATTAAAACATAAACATATAAACAATATGTAGTGAATTGAATAAGAAATTTGAATTGGTTAAATTCACAACTCATAAAATAAACACAAAGGAGAGCACCAATTGGGATTATACTTCATTGACTTCAAAACCATCATCTTCATACATTAATTTATTCACTGAGATAATACTCATTATGACTAAAACTCCAATACTAAAACATATAATTTCTCTGTCAATTGTTATACAATACTCAATAATACTAGTTAAACCTGACTGAGTATGAAGTAATTCTACTTGAATTTTGGACAAAAATTCTTAGCCCTTCCTAAGTGATCTTGGAAATCCTTTTATAGAATAAGGATTGCAACAAACTACAGATCACTTAGGGAAAAAATACAATTGATTTATTAAAAGTATTAAAATCCCAGGAAAACTTCTTCAAATCTTCAAATTATTCTACATGGGAGTTGTCTTTAGCAAAATGACATCTGGCACTTTTGTCTAGAGGTAATCAGATACAATTTCTTTGAGTTGCGTAGGATACCTGCATATTTTGATAGAAATTTCAAGGTACCTATTAAGATAATTGTTCTCCCTATAAAAATATCAAGTGCCATGTAAGTAACCAACTGCAAAAAGACAAAATTGGTGAGTTTCAAACTGCTTAAACATATTTCTTTTTATTCATATCCATCTCCCACCTAGAAAAGTCCCTATTTGTCGGCCACTCAAAGGATTTGATAGTCTCTATTTGGCTAATAGCTTCACTCCAACAAGAAATTTTTATGGCCCTTGCATATGAAATAAACTTAACAAGATCCACCTCTGCTCTGAAAAGATTATCTATTACCTCATTGAAGTCGGGTGTATCAATATCCTTTGTTAAATTCAACATTGTCTCAATGCTCTCCACAATTAAATCAAAATCCCTTATCCATGTAGGGATGTCCTTCAACTTTCCTTCTTTAACATAAATTCTAAGGAAGTAAGCATTATATGATTCTATAAATATTTGTAGTTTCCCTTTTATTATTTGATATTTACCTATGAAGAAAGCCACTAATGTACTAATCATACCCACAATATGCTTAGTGTCTACAATCTTATCATCTAGATCAATCATGCATACTTAAATTATTGCAAGATTCTCCATTGACATGTTTGTACCTAACCATAGAGTAAGGATAGGGTTCAATAAATCCATGGCTTCTGCACATTTTCCCTCAGCAACTTGCAAGGATACATGAGAGCTATGAACAATGCTCAGTTTATTCTTCAAGGTGTCAACCTTGTGCTATATGATCTCCATCAATAATTTGATTCCCAAGGTACTCTTTTCCTCTTCTAGTTACTCTATCATATAAACATACTTATTTAACCTCTCATTAACCTCAATAAGAAAAACAACATTTGAGTTAGAAGGGATGAAATCATCAGTATTCTCCATAGAAGCATCCACCCTTTCACTAACAATAGGCATATTGGCTAACTTCTCAATAATCTCAACAATATTTTCTTCTAGCTTAAAAGTTAGCATAAGATGCCCCTCATACTCCTTGGATATCTTGATGAGGCTATTGTATGTCTCTACAACCCTCTTCTCCAAATCCTCTACCTTGTCTTTGTTCACGAAAGACACATGGGTTAATAAGTTTTTAATATCTACATTACTCACATTCTAGATATTCCTAATGAAATTGTTACCCTACCTCTGATCCTATATGTCAAGTATCTTTGGTTTCTATTTGGTAGGGGCAAGTGACCAAATTGTCAATGTCTTGCTCCTTGGGTCAAAATTAGAGTCTCTGATAAAATCCCCAACTTCTACCTCAAACTTGAAGATCTGATCTGGTTGTTTTCTCATCTCATCGATTAGGAAGGATCATTGCATATCCCATCTAGGAAATAGAAGCATACCACTTCTCTTCACCAATTATTTTTCCTATACCACAGATAGTGTATGACTGTCAGGATCATATTCCTGCAATGCTTTTACCAATCTTTATTTGTTTTCCTCTGTACTATCTTCAAGATGCAAATTGATCTTTAATTCATTTTATTTTAACTTGAAAATAAAACTCTTGAACTCCTTAGTCTGGATGAAGTCATCATCTTGCATTAAAATATTAGAAAGAAATAACCTATCATATGTTTGGGTAACCAATACTAGACTTGATTCCCCAGTTCCCTCACCTTTTGGTGGCTTTTTGTGCATCCATCATAGACTGTCTGATCTTGTGGAAATAGGGACCTTAATTAGTAACTATTACTTTAGAAGTATCTTTCATTACCTTAGGAGCATGCTCAATTTTCTATCTTTTAGTTGCTAGCCTTTGAGAAGACTCAATAAAAAAACTAGGGAAAGAGGGATCCATTTATTTGAATTCCCTTTAAAATCTTTGGATATCATTCCATTTTATTCTTTTATCAGTCAAATCATCAGGAATAATTGATTTTCTGATAATATCTTCCTCAGGCAATGCCTCATGAAGTGGCAAAGAAATATTTTCCATCTGCTTAAAATTGACTCTCATAATCCCTCAGGATCACACATTTCATCTTTGCAGTGTATAATCTATAATGCCTCAAGAAATAATAAATGGGATCCAAATCCCATTTCCCTATGGTAAAATCACCTAATACCCATGACCTAGGTAGAAAATTTCCCTTCTTGTTTGGGCCTATGTATTCCTTGTCAACCAGTGTTAATTTCTAGATGAACTCAATAATTCCAATCCTAAGAGGGACATGTTTTGGTAAAATGTGAGGTGGCTAAGGACACCGAAAATCCATAATTATTGTAAAATTATCAGAAAGGAAAGCATAATCCCAATTATGCCTTATAGGCCCCTTACTATTTGCATGTAGAGGTCTAATCATTATTTTGAGATCAAGAGGGATTTTGTCCTCTATTTCACCTAACATATCCCTAATAGGGTCTACAATCCAATTTTAAAAATGTAAAAAGGAAGAAGAGTAAATGGTGCATTCTCATACCATTGTCCACATTTGAATTGGCATCGTCATACCCATATACTCCTTGATCAAGATCAACTCCTTATCCATGTGGTCAGAATTGTAAAACAAAATGAGATGCATGAGGATTGAATAATGCTTGAAGTCAATCTTGGAAGGATTGTTTTTTATAGCCTCCAGATCATTTTGAATTATGTTGACTATGTAAACCACGTAGTCATATTCCTTTTTCACATGAGGGTATCGAATGTCCATAGCCAACATCATAAAATATTTAGCTACTATCTTTCCTCCTTTTTCTCTCAACACTTTACCTAGACCATACACCATATACTTGAAGTAATTATGGAAAGTGTCTAGATCATAAGGATCCTTCACATTATCTGGAATTCGTATAGGCCTTCTTCCCTCCCTAGGTATAAACTTTGGAAATTCATTCTTCTTTAAGACATTCTTATGCAAATGATACTGTCTCTTTTCTTTGTCCATGCTCATGGCTCTAGCGATTCCAAATGCTTCCACAAAGATGGCTCTATCAATTCTTACCAGAGAAGTTTTATCCTTTTTCCTAATGCATTTGGTGAGAGGGAAATAATTTTTTTCCAATACCTTTATTAGGTCAACATCTATGAACACGTCAAGAACAATCATTTTAGCCATTAGAACCCATGGATTGCACACTGGGAAATCTTTCACTCTATTATTAAAGAAAAATAGGAAAATAGAGGAACCAGTAGAACCAAGAGTTTTTGGGTTCTTGCATCGAGAAAATGCATCCTTTCATGCCTAATCATTAGCTAATAATGAATTTGATGACCCTGGAAGCAAGTGAACCCATTATTCTAAAAATTTATCCTTCATTTTCTTCCCTGCATTTCCGGGTTGGGTAGACATACTTCATTCTACCATTTTTATAGAATAATAAACTCTTCAAACTAGATAGAAAAGCTTCTCTGATGTATTTATTCTCTCTGTAAATGCAACGGCTTAATCTCAAGGGAATCTTGTTATAACATTAAAAACAAGATTAGTGATTGGATATGAAAATATTATTATGGATACCTCTTTAAAGTTCCTTCTCGAATACCAAATATCTATCCATCAACTCACCATTAATGTCATACATTCATAATAAGTTTAGTTAGTCATGTAAGGAAAATGGTCATGTCATCAAGCCGCAAATTTAGAAACCTTGAGAAATTTAAAAATCATTTGAAAAATATGCCAGCACATCTAGAAAATCTCTGTCATTTCAAAAATCCATTTGGCCCAAACCCCACTTGTCACTTTTCAACTTAATTCTACAATATTTGTGGCATCGAGCTTGGGTTTATGACTTAAAATTGTGTATTGTGATCTTGCAAAAAACTGTAATAGTCACCTTCACATGGTCACAACCTTCAGAGAAAACTACATCAAAACCTCATGACCTTGCACCAATGGTTATCCTTAACCTCTTCTCACGGTTGCAACCTTTAAAAGTTTAAGCAATGAAATCCTGCGAGCCTACGCCATCCACTGATCATTATAATGTAGATATGTGGCAACATCACACAACACCATGAGCTAATAATAAAATCTCTTTCAGAGCTTGTGATGCTACGATAAATAATTTTACTTTAAATCTTCTTGTGACACATGGAATCTTCTTGCACTACCGCAACCATCTTCCTATCCTTCATAAAAGACTTGTGACCTGCAATAAATGTTAGTTAGTTTTGAAAATTGGGACATGTGGCACCTCTATTCTAGTTCACACCTTGGCAACTTAACCATCAAAATCACTTGCAAACCCATCACAAACTAAACTTAACCACTAGTAGACGGCTATCACATGGTCACAACCATTTGGAACTAATACTTTATTTTTATGCTACACCTTAACTAAACTGTCTTGCAAGATCACAACTATTTGATATAAGAGGATAAGACCGTTGTGAGCATGCGACATAGAGGAAATTTAACTGTGTCGCAAGATCACAAGCTTAAAATTTTAACTCAATCAAACCTTGCAAACTTGCGCTTAATAGTTAGACAAAAATTGCTAACTTGGATACATAAAAACCTTGACCAGAAAAGACTCATGACAAAGTGATAAAGCATAACAAAGGTATTTTTACTTTAACTGAATATCATGGTAATTTGAAAAGACAAATAGGATAACATCAGCTTAGACTTAGAATATTTTCTTCCAACTCAATTGCTAAGTTCATTTGCTCAACAGATGAATTTTTTTATTAAGGCAAAACCAATTAATGTCAAATTTTGAAGAAATTTTGACAAAGACCTAGCCAAGTTTTAGAGTCCAAAAAAAACCCTCTCCGGATCATCCTACATAAAGAATACTAAAATCTAAATCTTTTTTCCCAAACATTAACAAACCAGTCATTCATATAAGTTTAGGATGGTAACCTAGAAATGTCTTGAGCTGCCAAAAACACAAAATATCCTTAAGTTTATTTTTCTCAAAATTAATCACATCAATTATAAGGTCATTAGCATTGACAATGAGGGAAAAAGAAGTTCTTGAAGTTCTGAGAAACCTTTGAGAACCACCTTGAAGGATCTCTTATCACCGATAGAATGAGAAGATAGAGGGTTGTGTCTATACAGCCACAAATTTGTACCTTAGTAAAAAAATATGTTGATAACACAATATGTCTACAACATGTGTGTTAGTCTATTGCGTTAATGTGTGTTAGTAATTTTCAAATAAATATAATAGACTAACACACATGTTGTTAACATATTGTTTTAACAACATATTTTGTTTACTAAGGTGCAAATTTGTGGCTGCAGACACAACCAAGATAGAGTAGCATCCAGGGTGAGGGTAACATTAACACCAAACCTCAGAAATTAGAGTAGTAAATAGGAAAATAAAGGCCTCTAGTCTGGGAAGCCAACCCTCAAATGGTTGAAAGACTATTCACACAAGCAGAAAAGGTTGTCAGGCAAGGTGTTGAATGCTATATCAGAGTTGCACAATGAATGATTTCAATCATAAAATGAATTATCATCAATATCCCTACAAAATACAGTCATTTCCTATACACTTTTTTATTTGAAAATTGACATGTGAGAACTAACAAAGATAAATGTATGCATTGAAGTAACTCTTTTTTAATTCGGCAATGAAATGATTTACCATCATATCTCGAACATCATAATAGGAATTGTAAGGTACCATTCATAATTTCATAGTTATCAGCACTCAAACCCTTCTAAATGCAACATCTTCCATATTTCATTATCAATTCTTTCCTTTTGGAATCCATGTTTATGTTCTATTAAATTCATATTCTCTTGACATATTTTTCATCAATTCAAGCATAACTATATCATGGACCTTTGTAAACCAAGTAAACAAATGTTAAATTTACTATACATACCATAAAATAAGATCTAGATAATATATGATATTATTGGTAAAAGGTTCTTAAAAAATATTTTCTATATAAATTAAACATGTTATCATATATGTGTACATAAGCTACAGAAATAAAATATTATAACTACATAATACTTATTAAGTAAATCCATGTTAGGATCTTGACCAGAATGTTCATGATGAAAAGAAGGAAAAAAATCGTCGGGAAATGAGATATTAAGGAATACATTATCATTGTAATACAATCATTTCCAATCACATCATTAAGTTTGTCACTAAAAAAATATAATGATCTTAGATCTTAGCTACCAACATGTGCCAAACATTATTCATGTGCATTGTAGTTGTGTTAATCATGCTAAAGATTTTTAGACAATCCATATAGAGAAATAATTTATCACAAATATAAATTGTAGGGTTCCAAGATCCTAAGATATAAGAGTGAAAGATAAATTAAAAAAATTGAGAATCTTTAAGAAAAAAAAGGTTATCTTCGGGCTAAACTTTATATGGTTTTTAATATTGTGGGTCTTTTTTGTGAGAAAAGTGGTAAAAAATTATTTATCACCAAAAATTAGGACATAGCACCAAGAGCCAACCAAATCAACAACCAATTAGAAAATAAGGGAAAAAACCAACCAATCAAGACTTGCCACCTTAAAAAATCTCTCAGATCATTCATAACCAACTCTTCTAACATTTGAGAGTACTCAAATGATAAGAGAACCCAATCCTCAATATTCCACATCCCATCTCTTCAGAGGCCCATTTTTCCAGATATTCTGCCACCTTGTTCTACTCTTAGGAGACATGATTGAAGGTAAAAAATTCCAAGGAGCTACACAACCTTAAAATATAGCTGACCAGCAAGGCTAATTGACAATTATTTCTCTTCACCTACCTCTTATTTAGCATATTAATCACAATCTATGATTCATACTCAAAGATGATCTTGCTACAACTAAGATTGCAACCCTTTTCTAAAGAAAAAAGAACATGTATTTCTCTTAGATTGTTTGTGCATTTTCCTTTATACACAGAGAAAATGAATTGAATAATCCTATAATTATCCCTATTAGCACCACCAATCCCAACATATCTGTGATTACCTATGGAAGAACCATCTGTGTTTATCTTCAACATTCCATGTGGATGAGGTGAGTAGTATCTATCTTGTCAAACCTTTCTCTTTTCCTTCGATCCAATCATGCATTAAGAGGCCTCATACTGCAATCCTTAAGACCCAACCTCTAAAGAATACCAATATATTATGTATCAACATGATCACGTAAATCAAAACTAGAAAACAAGGTTTCCTATAAAATAGTAACAATTCCCATCTATAGTTGATGACTCAGCATCTTCTTGTCCTGAAATATTCTTTTGTTCCTCTCCAACTAAATTTTCCAAACAATAAAAGTAGGACCTATATTCCAAGAATGTGCAAGAAAGGGGTATTAGCTGGCGCTATTCCTAGAAGTCTCCATAACTCAATCAATGAAGAAGCATAGAAACAAGTCATCCTCCAAATCCCCCACTATAAATGTCAAATATCCTTGATAAAGGGGAAAAAAACTATGTGACGAATATTCCTCATTATTCTTTCACAAGGTGCACATAGAAGGAACATGAAATCCTCTCTTTCTTAAATTATCCTAGGTGAGTTATCTATTCAATGCAACCAACCACATGAAGTTAAATTTACACCATGAGGATTTTATCCATAGATGTTTCTACCAAGGAACCTCCATTTTCCCATAAATCTATTTATCCAAGTCCTAGTATCTGGAAACAAAAGTGAGTTTACCTTTTAGATCAGGACCCTAGGCCATAATATCACTTTCCTGTAATTAATTATGATCTATGTATGCTATAATATTATCAATATTTTGGCTATCCTCCTCTAAGCCTCTAGGCACTACAACATTTGGGGTCAAATTTTGACGCCAATTTGCGACAGCGCTACCATTTGTGTGTGATTTTTGTATTTTTCTTTTCAAGTGCCCCTGACATTGTCACAATAGCAATGATACCATCATAATTGTGACACCCTCTTGATTATAAACAAAAATAAAAATAAAGGCTCATTTGTGATCGAGCTGTGCATGTGGGCGAAAGGAAACTATACCATTCTGCACTCGAAGAGGGCTCTTGTTGTATTGAATCCAACTAGTAGTCACAACTGAAGAATCCAACAGCTCATTTATCACACCTCCGGGCCAATTTGCAATTCATTTAGATGGTTTCCTTCATGCTTAGGGTATAGCCACCACATACTCATCAACAAGTTGCCACCACGTACTCACCATTTGAGGTATGTCTTGTATATTAGCCTTTGGTTAAGAGCATATTACAGATATTAGTCAATATTATGAATATACACCATAATGAGAACATACATCATAGTCTGCAGAAACCCTAGCATAAAGAATGTGATGCTTTGTCACGGGAAGTATGCCACTGTTGTCTCACTGAAGCTTTGACCCTATCTATTTAAGGTCAGATGCCAATGAATTTTTCAAAGGTTGGTGTCTTTTTAAATTCCTCATTGAGGGATTGAACAAACTGTCTAGAACCTGGACATTCATGATCTTATTATCAATTTCAATATATGTCTTGTATTTTAGCCTTTGGTTAAGAGCATATTACATGACTAGAGGCATATACCCTAAGATGGCCTGATTGATATTAGTCAATATGAGAACATATGCCTTAATGAGAACATACGTCGTAATCTACAGAAACCCTAGCATAAAGAAAGTGATGCTTTGTCATGGGCAATATGCCATTGTTGTCTAGTAGGGAGGAACTTTTAGGAGTCATAAATCTTATAGCCTTGAGAAATATGTCTGATACTTGCACTAGAGGTAAGTGTAAGGCCCCTAGTCAAGCTACCCAATACAAAGATAAAAATGTGTCTATGTTATAATGCATTAAAAAATCTCTTTCTATGGTCTTTGTTATATGTGGGTTATTAATGGTTTGTAAGGGATAACTAAGTATGTTCATTTACAAGTTTCCTTATCCTTTGAGGTTGTGCACAGACAATCACTGTTTCATTTCTTATTTACAAACCTATTGTCATGCTCCTTACAAGTAGTTACTTTGTTACCCAATGGGAATACATCTTCTAATTAAATCATGTTTCCTTTAGGGTAGGTTTTATATTCAACCATGCTTTTATGATCTACTTATACAAGTTAAAATGTATTTTATGTTTCCCTATAGCAGATAAACCATTTATGGATCACACGGGTATGTTGTCCCTCTTACCCCTGTGTATGCAATGTTAAGTGGATTCATTTATTGAGGAATAAACCATTTTATTTTTATGCATGGTAAGAGTCAATTATTATCCACTTGTTAGAAGTCTTCTAGGTCTGATTGCAATCAATGCTGACATAAATTTAGTGTCATTCTTAGGGATCCATAGCATTGTGAGTATGGATGCTAGAGGCTTTTATCTAAATGTTTATTAATTAACTATATCCTATTGCAAATACCTCAAGGAACACCCCCTTGGCCTATAAAAACCTAATATGAAGGTGACTTTACCAGCTCACAAGCATTCCACCAGCCAAGCCATTGTCTATGTCCTTCCTGTTACACCTGTTGACAATATCCATGGTCGTGGGTTTTTGTTCAAGTATTTATGATTTTTGGAGGTACATGTTTTATAGCCGACAAAAATCATTGAAAAAACCATAGTAATCTATCCAAAAAGGTAAAATAAAAGTAATTGCTTTTCTAGGAAAAATGGTAAAAATCTCATACTTTAATCTCAACACTGAAGCTTTGACCCTATCTATTGAAGGTCCACTGCCAATGAATTTTGCAATGGTTGGTGTCTTTTTAAATGCCTCATTGAGAGATTGAACAAACTGTCTGGAACCTAGACATTCAGGATCTTATTATCAATTTCAATATATACATTGAATTATATGGTTTTTCACTATAGATGCTTGAGGGTGTTAGTGTTTTTTGCTTTAATTTCTCGCTGGCCTTCTATCACATTAAAGAACCAGATGTCTTCTCTAGGAGTTGAGGTCGAGTCTTTTCTAATGTTTGGGCTTGCATGTCCTATTTTCATTTTTTACTACAAACTTTCTCTACTTTAACAACTTGAGGATGGTAAAATTTAGTTTATTCCTTGTTGTTTCAAATGCTATACTATTGACTTACTAATGGCGTGGATGAATATGGTTTGTTTCCCTACAGTGGAGGATCTTGTGCTCAATAAGAGCTACACACATGTTGTTGTTCCTATATCCAAGGCTACATTGCTGATTCCACAATTCTGATAGGTTAGAAAGTCCTTATTTTAGGTTAATTTTGTGGTTGGTGATTCTCTCCTTACTAGTGTTTTTTTCTATCTAGGTTTGTTCATTTTTCAATTGTTTGTATTTATCATGTGTGATTACTTCTTGGATGGTTTCCTTGAGATTCTACCCTTTGAACTTGCTGAGGGATGTGTAATCTAGAAGAGATCCTTTGAGTATTCAGTGGTGTGGGATCCCCTACTAGTTGATGGGGTTTGTTCTTTTGTAGCCTTTGTTCCCTGGTTGTTGAGGTTTCCTAGTTGTGAGAGTCTGAGTATGGATCTTGGTTTGTTTGATAATCTGTATCTGTGGCTAATTGGGACCCCTATTTCTTTGAGGGGTTTCCATGATTAAATTATCTCTTCTCTTTCTAGTCTTAGGTTGACGGGGCTTTGGACCCTTGAAGTTTCTAGCATGAGAAGCCTTTGTATTTTGGTTTTGGTTGTATTGAGTATATTTTGGAGGTTGATTGTATGATTTTATTTGTTGTGAGGAGAGGTTTTGTTTGGGTTATTGTTGTTCTTTTTGGTTTCTGATGGGCCTATATCCATCTTGGTGGAGCTAGAAAAGTTATTTCAACTACAAATAGTGTTGGCAGTTGTGGTTATTTTGGTATCTTCTCTTGTGCTAATATACAAAGGTACAAATTCTATTAGAGGTAATGGTAGAACACACTCCCTATATGCTCAGGGCATTTTTTCTATAGTGGGATTTGGGGCCATGATTGTGAGAATTGTGGTGGATGGAGATGGAGGTTTTTTCTGCCCCTCCATCACTGACAATTGTTTCTTCCTATGTTGGATCCTCCCCTTCTAGGGATATGTTGGAATTATGTTCCAAGTTGTGAACAAGAAGGATGTAAAGCACTATTGCACTACTCATCAAAATCATAGAGAAATGACGATCAACAAAATCCACAATGGAAGGATGTAGGAGAAAATGAAAATGACATATAGTGACAACAGGAGTAGCATCATGCCAGCTGATCTCATATGCTAAAAGGGGAAGATTATACCAAATGATTTAGAATATTCTCATGCACTTCTTGTTCTAGAAGTCCATTGTCTATAGCTTTATTATGCAAGAAGTCTGCAATTTTATTGGCCTCTCTGAAGCAATGCATAGTTTCAAAACATGGAAACTTTTGTAATATACTCATAACAACATTTAATCTGTACTGTAACTTCCAAAAATCTGAGGACCCTTTTTAAAAAATATTAAAGACAACCATGGAATCCCCATCAATTAGGAAGTTATAAGCATTCAAAGATAGTGCATGTACTAGGCCTAAAAGCAATGCTTCAAATTCAGACACATTATTACTGTCAGGAGGAAGTTGCTTAAAAACTTCTTTAATAATATGACCCTCATAATTACGGATAAAAAAACCTTCTCCAGAAGGCCCTGGGGTGCCTCTAGAAGTGAAATTGAAGTTCATCTTATAGTACCAAAAATAAATAATTGCCTCTGGAAGAGAAATCAAAACCAATATATAATACCAAAATAACTCCCATCCCAATTGTGAAATATTGCTCCTAAAATGCACTTACTACCCACCAATCTGTCATGATACCCTAACTACATAAATGGGTGAAAGTCACTGCTTAAATGCATGTCCTGACATTGAAGGGAACTACATTCCATTTAGGCTCATCATATACATGGAGGTTAAGAAGGCCTGCAAGGAGTACAATAGTAGTACGTGAATGCTTTGAACATATAGC
>MU223224.1:4245333-4275260 GCA_018584345.1 Thuja plicata | reverse complement strand
AATGAACCAATGTTGTTACAAGGCCCAATTTAGAAAATCAATGTACAATTTTCATCTTCCATAGCTATAGATGATAGATTTTATTTTAATACCACAACTAGAGATGACATATTTTCTTACATTGTGTGCATGAAAAGCTCATTCATTTTGCATTTGTTCCCAAGTTTATAAAGCACCCAAATGAACCAATGTTGTTACAAGGCCTAATTTAGAAAATCAATGTACAATTTTCATCTTCCATAGCTATAGATGATAGATTTTATTTTAACACCACAACTAGAGATGACATATTTTCTTACATGTTTCAAATAGATAGCTTGTCCTTGGAATATCCTTTGTTCGTCTGGTTTTCTCATCTATATAGTTTATAAACTTTAAAATAAATGTAGGAGGAATGCATTATTTTGCATGCAGTATACAATTACCTAATATTCAAAATAATAATCTTTCAATATTTTGTTTATATTTGAAACCTTCCTCAAGAGTTTCCATTTCCTTCAACTTTATTGGTGTCAACTTTAGGAAATGAGAAGTCTTGAGTTAGGTTACAACTAAACGAGCGGATCATGAGAGACTTTCATGAATACTGTATATAGATATATGCAAAAAAAAACAAATGGATGTATACAAGATAAGTATTTTCAATAATTTACTATAAGTAAACCTAAACTTTACTTTTCCCTTACACAAATGCACTATAGTTACAATTGATTACAAGAAAATTTTGAAATGGATGAGGATAACCAAACCAGAGATATGTGAGGTGTTCCGAATATTGGGAAAAGTTTGTTGATGATTTAAAAACTTTTTCCAATATTTTTGACCTTCCACTTTATTTGTGCACAACTATAAGTGGCACTCTACAAATATTTTAAGAGTTTGTGAATTATCATGATTTCTTGCAGAATACACATGCGCGCGCATGCGAGTGCACACAAAATTAAGAGCACCAAAAAGGATGAGAGCATCGCTATAATATTGACCATACTTTACTTTCTCATTAACAATGTCCATAACACCAAACTCGTTCACATAAAAGTCATTGACCATACTTTACTTTCTCATTAACAATGTCCATAACACCAAACTCGTTCACATAAAAGTCATAAATTTTAGTGCCTCTTTCATATTTACTCTATGTTTGTGTTTCTTTTTTTCCACACCATTGTTTTCCTCTTCCTATTTTAAATACCTTCAAAAATAGGTTTCCAAATTTATTTCACGTGTTCCAAAGACACTTACAAATCTAAACCCATTGCAATCAGGGAAAAAACCATTATGTTCTATTAAATGAACAACATCAATTGTTACCTAGCATTTTCTACAAGACCTTTGTTTGGATGCTTATTTGTTTCATAGACCTATTTTCTATTCATTCACCCTAAATTTTCAATTCTACATTTACAATGATCATAATCAGTATGTTTATTCATTATTATAACAATTCTATTTTTAATTTCACACCAACAATATATTTACAGCAACTTCACGTAAAAAAATTAATAGGAGAGTGAAAAAACACCATCCGCATAGGAAAAATAACAACATTGTTTACAAACCATAACTTTAACATAGAAATGTACCAAGTCCATAGAAATATATCTCCCCAAGCCGCCTAAGTGGGTGTGCATATGTGAAGAGATATTTGAATGTGACATACGTGCCTAAAGCATTAAGCTTTTACAAATAACTACATCAAGAGGAAGAAGTCTTCAATGTATGAATATGGATCTCCTCTTTTGATGGCCAACTCCTTTATCTCCAATGAAGAAATAAGTTAGATATGTGGAAGGAAAAGCATGCTTGATTGAATGAGGGATGGATGAATGTCTTCAATGAATCATTTATTAGCTTGCTTGAACTCCTTGAATGCACCTTGAACTTGAAATATTGCTTGAAAAAGATGTAAACAACTTGCACAATTTTGTCTCATGTATGCCTCTTATCTATAATTGAAGGGAAAATATCTCCTTTTATAGAAATTCAGGGTTCAAATATGCAAAGGCTGAAAAATAAGAGTTGCATAGGGCTTGGGAACCAATCATAATTCAAAACCTTTGGTATAGGTTGAGTTTGACCTATACCCCAAGGTGCAAAAATCAAGAAAAAACCTTTCTGGACCCTGAGAGGTGTTGGGAGGGTCAATGGAAATATGGAGAAATGGAAAGATAAGTGGGAAAACATGAAAATAATGCCATCTTAGAGTTTCAAGCCAAAATTGGAGGAAGAAAGAGAACCTTTATTTAAATTATGTATATAATTAAATGCAACATGAGGTCCTAATGTAAGAAACACTCTAAGGAGGGCTAAAATGGTATGAATGTAAGTGCTTACTTTTTTCGGATGGTACATTTAGCGCCCACTCTAGCGGGGGTATGAGGCAAGCTCATACTCACGATAAAGGAAGAGAAAGAAGAAAGAGAGAGAAAATATGATGATTATGGAGAATTAAAAAGAGGTAGGACATCTCTAAGTCTTAGGACACAAGCCCCCAAACTAAGGATCCTAACTCCACATCCATGCACAAGGGAATGAAAAAAAAAAAAAAGAAGGAAAAAGTAAAGACAAAAGAAATCAACAACAAAGGGGTTAGTACAAAAAAAAACTCCAAATCAACTAGTGAAAGAGACCTTGATAAAAAATGCCTCACCCACTAATATCATATCTAGAAATCTATTTCAAGAGCACAAATGATCACATAGGAAGAACAAGAGCACTGCCAATGGTGATACAAACTCCATGATCTAACCTACTAGCATGGAAGAAAGAAAAGAGAGAGAGAAGGAAAGAAAGAGGGAGGGTGTGATTATCTTTCTGAATAAGATTTTTGTGTCTTACTATGAGCCATAGAAAATATAGAATTAAAAGTTCTAGAAGGTTTTTGTTCCATCATAGTCAGTCCTATTGAAACATTTCTGCCTTCTGGTGGGTTTTCATGTGCGCATATGTGTGTGGTCCTCATGAATGGATCAGGGTCCATGAGGATTAGTTGTTTGTGCACCCCATAGATCAATTGGTCTATCACCATGGGGATTCTTAAATTCTTGTGTACTCCATGAATTTATTAGGCTCCATTATCCTTGAAATAAATGTACATCCCAAGGATGTATAAGGATCACTTATACCCATTATGGATTGGCTGCAAAAAAATAATGCATAAGAAATATATAAGGGGGGTCATGTATATGCCCCCATCCTTATGATTAATACATAATACTAATTATAAGGAAGAGTATCAAGGATACCTACCTCCATCAACAAGGAGATATCCTTAAAATGATAATGAATGCCAAAATCCTAGCTAAGGGAATTGAATCCTGTAGACTAAGAAGTTAATTGTGAAAGGATATTTTTCTTATGAGAAGAGATCCTTGAAAGGAAGAGATCATGTTTACAAGACATCTACCTTCAAGAGGAGTTCCTAAAATAAATAACATTTACGAGACAAAGAGGGGGAAGAGAGAAAGAATGCACCTTTTATCCCCCTATTTCCAAGTGAAAGATGGATTCTTTTTGAAGGATGACAAAAATTGAATCACATAGTAAGGGAAGATGTTTATAATGAACATATTTTTGAAAATAAGGAAGAGGTGGTGATCGAGAACATACACCTCCTATATAAGAGAGAATCCAGATCAAGAAAAAAATTCCTTATAGGAAAATAATGTCACATGATAAACAACTACCACTGTACTAAGGAAAGTGGATCCTTAGACAAAAGAGAAACGAATGTACAAAAAGTCTTGTCCACTCAGTTTGAAAGAAAGATATAAGATACCGTTAGACTTAGGAAGCACTGAGAGGGGGTGAATTGATGCAGCAGTATTATTAAATCTATTAATACAATAAAATAACTTGAAACCACAAATAAATGAAAGTAAGAAGGATAAGATGAACACACATAACATCATAACACCATGATTTTTTTTGAGGAAAATCCTATTAAGGTAAAAAACCCGATGGGGATGGTACACACAATTATCTCACTACTGCAGTAATAAGTATCCTCTTAAATGTAGTAGTACATATAAAGGGGAATGCACATGCATTAAGGCTTATAGCCTAGAGATTAAATCTCAATAAAAAACAACAATCTGACCCTCAATCAGGTTCACCAATTAGTTATAATAGAAATATGGATAGGATTTATTGTCCCAAAACTAAACTGACAAAAATCATCAACTATGCCAATACAGTTCTGATCAATATCACTATCTAATTATCTAATTTTTCAATCTTCACATTCATATCACATCATACCATATTATATTGTATCACCATAACCATCACATACAAAAATTGATCTTATTCTCTTATCTTCAAAATATTACCTCATTCAGCCCAAGAAGCATATAATGAAACATGTAGAAGATTATATTATACCTTCACTAAATCACCACATAATAACTTTGTATTCAAATAGAGTATCCTCCATAAATGGCCCTTACACTAAAAATCATCAAAATGATTGGATTAACAATCTGGTAAGATCAACGATCAATCCAATGTACTACTAACTCTACATAAGATAGTTCTCTTTCAGCCTGATACTCATAGTATCATATCTCCATCATAATGCATCACCAAAACATGCGATCATCATATTAGACATATCATGATGTCTACTAACCATATTTACCTTCACATCATTTAATATATTATCCTCTATCTGTACTGACTTTATCTTTGAACTTGTATCCTGCATTGATCTTCATACTTAGCTACTTTTCATCACCAAAACAATCAGTATCCAAAAAATATGACAGGTGGCGAAGAGTAATGTGTATAGTTTCCATTAATGAAAACATATCTAAATTATTAGCTCTCTTTCCAACAATCTCTCTCTTAGGAATTGATGGTAAAACTTAGTGAGAAATGACTAAGTGTCCAATCAAAATGCCAAGTCTAAATTTTTTTTCCCAAAAATTGTACTCCCCCTAAGGTATACATCTTTCCTCTCTTAGGTGTATATAATTTTTTAACTATATTTCTCCCACTTTGACATCAATGGAAAAGGCAAGGCCAAAAATCCAAAAAGTTTCCACCAAAATTCCTTTATTGTCTGCATACTTACAAAAATTTGAATATATCTAAGAAATTTTCCTTCAAAACTTCCAGATCTACATTACATGTCTTTCTAAACTATCCAAGATGTGAATCTTTCCAAAGATTACATAATTTTATTCCTCAACATGAAAAATATTAGGTGGGGTGGCTCTATACTTGTCTTTTTTGCTTCCTCAATACTTCTCTATAGAATGTCTAACTTAGGAGTGATAAGACTCCTCAATTCAGAAAAACTTCCAAACATCCTCTTCCTCTCTTGTTCCAAACACCTCATTTTTTTCATTTTTCCACTACTTCATGTCATCAGAAGAAAATCCCTTTAAAGAATCAAAGTTCTTTGCTTTGTCTACTAGTAATGCTTTGATTTCCCTCAAGATATTTTCAATGTCAACAATATTTGAAAATGGATTGATGCACATTCTCATAATATTACTACCTTCCTGAGTAGCTCCCTTCAATTGATTGATTATGGTATCTAATGATATCTTATCTTTGGTAATTAGTGAACATAAGTGATAAAATATTTTAGAAACAAAATATTTTTGTACCTTACCCTCTTGTGCCTTCTCCAAAGACTCAAAGTGTGTATCAAAATTATTCAGATGGTCTTCTAGCTAATAAAAAATAGGGATGCCTTGATTTACTTTAAATTTTGGCATAATATTTCTAAGCATATCAACTGATTTAGAAACTATTTTTCTACCTTTCTCACTTTTATTCAATGCTTTTTCTTTAGCCTTTGCATTGGCTAATACTGAAATATTCATGAGCTCTTCTTCCCTGCTCTCTATGTCGATAGGTCCATGCAAATCTGATGACTCAAAAGAATCTCTTGCCAAAAATTTATCTAGCTCACCGACTAATGACCCAATCTGTGACTAGAAAATTCTCTATCGGCTCCTTAGGTTTCTTCAACTCATTTTCAGTATAAACTTCTGATCATTTTTATTTCTCCTCTATACTCATGTCCATTGCATCAAAATCATAAACATCACTAATATGTTCATCAATATCCTTTCCAGTCTCAAAATTAATAGGATTATCTACATTGTATCATGTTTGTGTCATGATCTCTCTAATTTCATCTTCTCCCATCACATTAGATGGATCTATAAAAAGATATTTTTATTATTCCTTTCCCTGTGGATCTTTAGCATCCTGGACATCAACAATAATGGTGCCCTTGCAATAAATAGGTATGGTTCCTTAGCTATTGGAACAAATTGTTCATCGATTAAAAGTTTGTCTTCTTTCCTCTTAGATCTTGGCTCTTTCTTCTTTGGTGCATTAAAAATAACCTCCATAAGAATTTTACTGATAATGTCATCAGTCACTGCAAAAATCACATCTAACTTTCCATCCATCAACATGTTAATTATTTTCTTTGTATGCAGTTTCTTCTTTGCTTCTTCAAGTAGATTTTTCATTTCATCATTTCTAATCATAGTAAATATCTTAGATATATATGCTTCTCTTATTCTTTTGTCTTCCTCTACATAAATCATTCTCCTATCTTCTAATTTATCATACAAATGATTAGGTATTTCACCCTTTATCTCAACAAATGTCTTATTGAATTTGTTCAAATAAGTAATCACTCCCTTCTTTAGTCTACTTCTCTCATCTCCATCAAATAAATGATAGGAATTTTTTTAATTCAACCAAAATACCAAATTTAATAATCTTATCAAGAATCTTATCAACAAGATTTTCATTCTTACTGACGCTCATAGGTTTGTCCTTAACCACTCTTGGTACTGTAGCTCCTTCGATTCTTATCTTCTTCTTCGATTGATCAAAATTTGTAATAGAATCATCTTCATCTGCTTTAGCTCTTTTCTGTGGATCGGTACCCTTTTGTTTTGATCTTCCCTTTGCTAGTACAAACTATGATATCTAAGTCATCTTCTTCTCAGAAGGTATAGTCGAAGCTTTAGTTTCACTTCTGATTGTCCTTTGACTAGGTGGCATATCAATGGGTAGAGAAGGTGATGCTTCCTTCTCAACATCAATTGGTTCAACATGGGCTGAACTAATATTATCTTTCTCTTCTGCCTTCTTTCTCAAATCAGCCATATTTTTTACTTATACCTTCATTTTTACAAATTTTATCAACCAATTTCCTTATCTTCTGGCTTCTTTCTACTTCATTTAGTTGACTCCAAACTTTAGGATACTTCTCAGCACAAGTACAATACCTCTCTACAATGGGATATTTCAGTGTTCTCAACGTTTACTCAATATATCTAACTACAATCTTAGATTCCACTTCATATCCCATTGGCATGATCGAAATGGTTCTAGGATCTACTACCTCCATGAAACATGCATCAATTTCTACCATGCAACAAAATGTATCTACATACTTCTCCTCAATATCTCTAGGAATTCTCTCCCCCTTTTAAGTTTTATATTATTTTCTAAAACATCTTGAAATAACCAAAGACCTTCTGATCAATGTCTTATGTATTTTACCATACTACATTTGACACATCAGGGAAATAGTTCATCAAGTAGAAGAATATATGGATAATCAGTGATCCATACTTAAATATTTGCATCTTATCCTTCTTGATCTTTTCAATATTCTCCATCAATTGTCATCTTAAAATTTCACGAACATCAAGTTGAGCATCTTCCTTCAACATTCAGGAAGCACTATGAATGATAGTAGTAGAGATATAATTTATTTTTCTATTATGATAAACTTTGTATCACGAAACCATAGTAGAAAACTTGACATCATGTTGTTTGATATCATTCATTATCATAGCCCTTTTATCCCATTTAGACTCTGTAAGCTTCTCAACAATATTCTTTTTTGATGATCTAAGATTTGGCACTTCATCAATTGCATTAAAGCCAGTTACTGCATGAATTATTTCTTTTGTAATCTTATTGGGTTTACCTTCAAGCTAGAAAAAATGATCATGGATCCTATTCAACACAATTCTGATCCACTCCGGTTCATCCAAAATATAGAAGTCTTTAAACTATGCTAGATTAATCTGATCAACCTTCTTGAATTCATCTATTAGGGTTCCATCAACACACAGAGATTCAAATTTTTTGTAGATGTTGAAATCTCCTAAATCCTCAAGCTTACAATGAATATAAGACCTAAAATCTTCCACATGTAAAACTCCATGAGGTATATGCAAAATGCACCTTCGGGATCATCCTCCATTGACTTAAATGGATGTTTCTTAAACTCATACCTAGACTTCTCAAGTGCATAAAAAATATGAGGTGCACCCATTCTATTCCAATGAAGTCAACAAGTTTTCACAAAGATAAATACCTATTTTTCCCATTCTAGGTTTTTCATGTGAAATTTGATCGGTTTCAAAAATATCTATTAGATCTTTTTTTTCTTAGGTAAACACTCATTCTCTAGATATAAAGATGTGAAATTAAGTATTAATATGTCCTTTTAACTTAGAATTCCTTTGTTTTTTCCTCAATTAATGCTGCTCGTGCCTTAGCTTCCAAAAAAATTTCATTACCAGTGAAACAAATTTTACCTTCGATACTTGATACCATCATGTAATCTTCTCCGATTGAATACATAGATCTTCAATTTCATTTTCCAACTCTGAAACTCATTGCAGCCTCTATTGATACCATTTTTGGGGTAAGGTATAATTTTCTGATAAAAGCTTCCCTTAGGTCCTATGACCTAATTACTTAGTTGAAGATTTCTCTTCACCAAGAGATAGTGTGATCTATCCTATAGAATCAATTTTTTCTTTTCTTACTCAATTCTTATTCATTTCATTTTAGGGTTCATCAACTAGCATGATCTTCTTTCCCTTGTCATTCGGTTCATTATTCACTTTTCATGTATTGTTAGATTTGCAATACCAAGCAATATGTCCTAACTCCTTGCAATTAAAAGATGTTAGTTTATTTTGTTCTTCTCAAATAATCTATTCATCCTTATTCCATCATTTCTATATCTACAATTTCTAGCTGGATGACTAGAATTATTTCATTTGTAACATATAACATTCAGATTTACATACCTAGGATTAACTGATTTTGTCTCCAATGTGCGTTTCTTCATTGTATGTCCATGGTTTTTTCATTTAAAGCAGGTAGTGTTTTTCCAATTCATAGGATTATTCCTTTGGGTTCTGCATTCATTTTATTTGTGTCCATACTTGTAATAGATGAAATAATAGCCAAAAAATGTGCTAGTCTTGCTTCTGCACTTCTTATCTCTATGCCCGACTTTATTGCAGGTAAAGAATCTTCCATTGAAATTTTTCATAGTAGGTATTCTTAAGTTCTTCCTTCTTAGTGCCTGAATCATTTATTTCCTATGTAGTTTTAGATTATTCTCCTTTCTCAAATCCAAGACCTTTCTTTTCTCCAAATGCACTCTGACTTGCAATTTATTCATCAATCTTCACAAAGCTACATTTGAATTTTTCTTGAAGTTCCTTAGTTGATGCAAGGTCTCTTCTCAATATCTCATTTACTGTATCTAATTATTTCTCTTTATGTTTAGATTCTTCTAGATAAAATTGCAACTATCTAGCCTCATTGTTCAACTTGTAGCATTCATCATTTTTAACCTTAAAAGATTGCTCAAGTGTCTTATTTGATTCAGTATCTTTAGTCATCTTGATTTCCATAGATTCCATCTCATTTTTTTAGGTTGTCTCTTTCTTTCACTATCTTCTCATAATATTTAGGTCTACCTTCTTTAGTAGATTCAGAGTCACTACCTTTCTTTGATAGTTGATCTAAAAGGTTTTTTCTCTTATCTCTAAATTTCTTCAATTACTCTTTCAAATTTCTAATGAATCCATCATCTTCTTTCAAATTTTTCTTCCAGATCAAGGATGCAAGCATTGTATTTTTCTATATCTTGAAGTGAATTAAAAAGATGCTTATGAATACTTCTAGGTACTACCATTAGGATCTCCCTCAAGTTTGTAAACTTCATCCAAGGAACTAAGCTCTGATACCAATTGTTAGACTTAGGAAGCACTGGGGGGATGAATCAGTGCAACAATATTATTAAATTTCTTAATCCAATAAAAAAACTTGAAAACAAAAATAATTTAAAGTAATTAGAATAAGATTAACACACATAGCACCATGATTTTTTTTATAGGAAAACCCTATTAAGAGAAAACCCTGGTGGGGATAGTACCCAAAAATATATCACTACTGTAGTAATAAGTATCCTGTTAAAGGTAATAGTACATATAAATGGGAATGCACATGCATTCAAGCTTACAACCTAGAGCTTACAACTCAATACAAAATAGCAATTTGATCCTCAATCGGTTTCACTGATTAATTACAATGGAAATATGGATAGGAATTACTATCCCTAAACTAAATTGGCAAATAACATCAACTATGCCTATACAGTTCCAATGAAGCTCTGATGAATATCACTATCTTATTATTTTATGTATCAATCTTCACAATAATATCACATCATACCAAATCATATCACCATCACCATCACCATCATATCCAAAACTCAATCTTATATACTCGATTTTATCTCCAAAATATTACCTCAGTTGGCTCAATAAGCATATAATGAAATGTGTAGAAGATTCCATTATACCTTAACTAAATCACCACATAATAACTTTCTATTAAAATAGAGTATCCTCCATAGTTGTAACTTACACTAAAATTTTTCAAAATGATCAGATTAGAGATCTGGTAAGATCGGTGATCAATTGAATGTATTGCTAACTCTGCATAAGTTAGTTCTTTGTTAGCCCAATACTTAGAGTATCATATCTCCATTATAGTGCATCACAAAAAAATGCGATCATCAGATTAGACATATCACGATGTCTAATAACCATATTTATCTTTGCATCATTTAATACATTATCCTCTATCCATACTGACTCAATCTCTGAACATGTATCCTGCACTATTCTTCATACTTAGCTAGTTTTCATCACCAAAACAATCGATAGACAAAATATCTAATAGTTGGCCAAGATTATGGTGTATAGTTTCCATCAATGAAAACATATCAAAATTATTATCTATCTCTTTCCAACATATACAATACACCCCCAATGAAAAATTACTTCATATTAGATATATAATTCCAAAACAAAATAGGTTGTAAAAGAAAAACATGTGTTAGAAAAGAATCACATATAAAGTAAACTAGTCATCAAGGAAAGGAATAAAAGAAGATCATATAGATAATTATTGAATGATAAACACGCTCATTTAAGGCATAAAAGGAATTTCTAAGCAACGATGTTAGGATCTTTCCTATAACAATGTATCTCATGCCAAAAAGGAATCATCATAAAATAATACCAAACCATGGAGAGATGAAAAGAAGAGAAGAAGAATGCCACATAATGCCATGTAAAAGGGTATCCCATAGAAAATAGATGCACCACTAAGAGATAATGGAGATAAAAAAGAGGAAATAAAATACAATATAATCCCTAAGGGATAAATCTCTCAATCATACCTGCACTTTTAATGTAGAAACAAGGTTACACGAGGGAATAATTGTTTTTCCAAGAAAATAACATCATGTTATCAAAGATGCAGATCCATAAAGGATATTGGACACTCAAAAGAAGAGAGAAAAAAGGGATGACATACTTAAGCTCCCAAAATGGTTTCCCATATATGAAAAATATGCACTTACTATCCAACATAGGTTGTGGTTCATGCAATAGAACTAGGAAAGATATCATTGTATAAGGAAACATGCGAATAAAGGGAGAAAATAGATACCTAAAAAGAATGAATGCAAAAAATTAAACATTTCCCCCCATTTAAGAGAAACAAGGATAAGGACCTATTGTGTGTTGGAAACTACAATTGAAACAATTGTTATATTGCCATTGATGTGAAACCTTAACTGGAAGAAGAGGTATACATTGAACAAGTTGAAGGATTTGTTGACTCAAGCAAGAGGATATGGTCTACAAGCTACATAAAGCATTGTATGGATTTAAGAAACCCCCTAGAGCATGGTATGATAGATTGCATAATTAATTATTCAAAATTGGTTTTACAAGGACTAATGACAACAATAATGTGTACTTAAAGTCTAAAAAAGGTAAAGGGATATTGTTAGCTGAAATATTTTTTGATGATATAATATTTGGAGGACAAGATGCTTTATGCCAAACATTTTCAAATGAGGTGCAAAATGAATTTGAGATGTATATGTTTGGAGAGATAAAAATCTTTGTTGGATTGAAAGTATATCAGATGAAGAAAGGTATCTACATTAATCAATATAAATATATCAAAGAAATACTGAAAACCTTTGCCATGGAGGACTACAAACTTATAAGTATACTCATGGCTACTGGACATAAAATATCAAAGGCTGATGAGAGAGCTAAAGTCAATCAAACCTTGTACAGGTCAATGATTGGGAAGCTACAATATGTTGTCCAAAGTAGACCAAATATTACATTAGCATATGGGATTGTTGCAATATTTTATGAAAATCCTAAAGATAGTCACATGATGGCTGTAAAATGGATACTGAGACATCTGAAGGGAACCGAGGACTAAGGGTTATATTATAATTAGAATGAGAATTTTGAATTGAAAGTTTATATAGATGCCGATTGGGTAGGTAATGTTGATGACAAAAAAAGTACAAGTGGTGCCGCATTCTTTCTAGGAAAGAGATTAGTCTCTTGGACAAGCAAGAAATAGAATTGTATCTCCGAATCCACAACAGAAGCTGAATATGTTGCGGCATCAGTTAATTGTTCAAACATAGTGTGGATCAAGCAATTGTTGAAATGAATTAAGGAAGAGATCACTAATCTAGTTGTTATTTACTATGATAACACTAGTTCTATTAATATTTTAAAGAACCCTGTGATGCATACAAAGACCAAGCATATTTCTATCAAGTATCATTACTTGAGAGAGCTGGTACAAGACAAAAAAGTAAGACTTGAATATGTAAATACATAAGAACAGTTAAAAGATATATTTACTAAGGCATTACCTAAGGATACTCATGAGTATCTTAGAGGTAAATTAGGGGCGATTCCCCTATCTGAGGATAACTAGGATCACATGGAGTGATTGCATCAAATGTGTTATACAAAATATATGAAAAATTGATGCAAAGTTGGTCACACTTTAGGAGTTGCCTAAATTTGTGAAGAGTAACACACACAATGTTGATCAATCATAAGAAAGATGATAGAGGGAGTATAGAATTCAGAAAGTTGACACAGAGATATCTACATGGTGAAGATGTATGTCTTTGGCATTGTTGTCAAAGAGGGAGATATACTATGAGAGAAATGTACAGTGGGAGATATTCAGATTGGACATAAAGGGAGATATGAAAAAGAGAGATAATTACACAAAAACTATACTATGAAGGAGACACAGAGAGAGATAAGCTATAGAGATAAATCTATCCAAGAGGGAACTAATATTTGTATTGGAGAGAGTCAGAATAAAGATAAGGAAATCAATGAAAATCTATTTATAGAACATGCTATTTGGATTGTTTGGTAACCTTGCATGTGTTGTTTGCATGTATTTTCCATCAATGCCAAAGAGGTAGATTGTTGGAAACTACAATTGAAACAATTGTTATCTTTCCATTGATTTCAAACCTTAACTAGTAAGACAATTGCTATCTTGTAAAGTTCCATATCAATTGATTGATGAAGAAAATTTGAAAAGAGGAGAAAACAAGAAGACCAAGTGAAATGGTTGAGTTATGTAAAACTACAATGGGTACTTGATGAGATTGCATTTTGGTAAGGTAATATGTTGTTTATCTTTTATACCAAGTGAAGTTTGGATGACTACAAGTTTATTCTTCATCGAGTGACAGAGCAGAAGATTAAGGAACTTATGTATTTGTCGAGTGATGCTAGTGTTGACTGAGCACTAGTACATGATGAGAAAATTTAGTGTCGACCGAGCAGTATTTACCGAGTGTCAGTAAATTACCGAGTTATCTAGTGATGACCGAGTGAAAGAACATAGTGATGATCGAGTCTTGTTATTTTGATAGTTTGAGGAAGATTTAATATCCCAGCCGACATAGTTGATTTCTTGGGATATATAAAGTATATTTAAGACAAGGATGATCATTGTGAAGAATTAAATGAGAATTTAATATATGTTTAACCATTTTTATGTATGGATTCAAGAAGGAGTTTCAAGATGTATTCTACAAGACAGATGGAAAAAAAATGTTGGAAGGATTCATTGGATCTGACCAAACCCTAGATGATTAAGTGGAAAAAGATCTAGCTACTTGATCAGAGACGTATAAGATTAACCTATTTGGAGGTCATGTGTAGAGGTTAATTCAGTTGTTTGAAAAATCTAAGCAGAAGGTAGAAAAGGATGAGAAGAGCAGTAAAAAACTACACAGTAGTGATTGCTTGATGGATTTCCAAGTAGATCTAAGTTTGAGATGACAAAGGAGGTCACTCAGTAAATTAGCATTTGAGATAAAGTAGATCTGTATTTGCAAAGTGATTTGTATTTTTCAGATCACATTACTGTTACTTTATAACCATTGTATCAGTGAAAAATCCTTTTAAATAAAGTTGACCTAACATAAACACTTTATGCAACTTCTTGCTTGCTGGATTTTGAATTCATGCTGGCCTCAGCATTGTTGTTGAGGATAATGTAATTAATGTTTTCATTGTGAATTAGTTAGTGATCGAAGGCTAGGGAGTTGGTGCATGGTTACCAGCCATCACTTTCCTTTGGTCCTTTATATTCTTGTACTACCTTTGGGTAAGATATCATGTTACAAACAAATCTATACTATTGTAACCATTGTGGATGAATGAATAGAAGAATCATTCCTTGCTTTATATCTATCATGTTTAGTGCAATCTCTTATGTAAATAACTAAGTTTACCTTGGGAGGCAAAAATTTGGCGTTGTTACCAACTAGATCTGGCACATGATAGATGAATGAATGGTTAAATGGGACTACCATTTGAGGAGAATATCCATATGAGAACCAATGAGGATGGAATCATGGAAATTTTTGAAGGGGAGCATGCTCTGACAGTAGACTTTCAAATTCTATTTCAGGCGGCCATTGAAACATCCATACAAAGAGAAACCATACGAGAAGAAGTGGCCCAATATATTTTGTCAGACACACTAAACGTTATCTCCATGGCGAATAGGATGTTGCATCAACTACCTCGTTTATTAACGTAGGCAACTATCGCTCAAAGGAACTGAAGGGAAGAAGTGGAGTGTGAACATCGCCAACAACAAAACCTAAGGAACTTTGCCAAAAATAGTCACTGGGAGGAGGAAGAGCATGATGGCAGTCGGCGAAGAACAAACCCATGAGCTTTAAGCCTAGGAGGAAATAAAAAGAACACTGTAAAATCCATAATGGAAAGATCACATAGTTGATCTGTTGTACTGAATTATGAATAAATAAAAAGTGTTATATATTATGTTTTAAATATGATTTTTTAATGCCCAGTCTTTTAAATAAAGATAGGAATAAAAAGGAACAACCGAATGCCTTGGAAGCTATACATGAAGTTGTAATCCTTGCCCAACAAGTTGAATGTTTCCAAAGGTTCAGACAACTCGCTGAGGGACAACCTGCCAAAGGGTTAACCGAAGGGGACCATGGAGGTGGTACCAAAGGTAACCATGGGGGAGTCACAGGAGGTGTCACAACTAAAGGGGAACACTACCATTCACTAGAGCACAGGGTAAGAAGTAGAGAAAAGTTACTTGAGGATATGCGGCAAAGGTTGAATCTGATTGAGGAAACACGAGAAGAGTTTTAGAACCTATCTGTGGTACCCAAGATGAAGGGAATAAAAAGGAGTGAAGAAGGACCATGCATGACTAGAGGTGTGGAGGAGGCACAAGCATCAGATAGCTAAGACACTTTTTCAACCCTAGACATTGAACGTAGGAAGACACTCCTGTAGCCGAAACTTCACAAATACCGACAACCAGGGTGGGTAGACAAAACCCCCACCACTACAACCATAGGTGGCACAACCAGTGCAACAATTGGTAGGGATGGTCACAAATAAATAGAATTTTCCCAAGTTTATGGGCCAGGCCAAGGAGGATCTGGTCTGCCATTGTAGAACTTGTGAAGGAGCCATTGACTACTACTCGAATGTAGATAAAACTGGTTTGACTACATGGGGATAGTGAAGGAAGAATTTCAAATGGAATTCAAGTTGCTGAGGGATGACAATGAGATCCTTGCTAAGATTTATAATACCAAACAAGTAAGGAATGAGTCTCTTAGGGCCTACGAACACCAACTAAAGGAACTAATTAGAAAAATGGAATCTACCCTAGCCAACGAACTGAAGAAGCAATGGTTCGTTGAAGGAATCAAGAATTCCCTCTATAAAAATGAATATCATACCCCCAACATCATATGATAATGCATATAACTGTGCAATGGACCTTGAGAGAGAATACAAGACCTCCAAGAAAATTTAGTCCTCGAATGACGAGTCCTCGAAGGATAACAACAAGGGGGAATCAAGTAAGAAAGTGCATGCTTTACAAAAAGACCTCCAGAGGATGATGAAGGAGATCAAGGAAAAAAAAGGAGGATCAAACAAAACCAAAGAGGACAAGGTGTGGTGTACAAACTACAAGGAAGACAGACACACAAAATGTTCTTTCCCGAAGAAGTCCTTTCATGACATCTGCCAGATTGCATGACATTCCACCAAAGAATGCCCCTATAACTTGAGGGTTAGGAACCAACAAGTGTTTTTTACATAGGAGAAACCTTCCATATCTGAAATTGGTGGTCAAAAAAATAACAACAATGCTGCATCATCGGGCGGCTATAAAAATAATTGACAGGGAGGTGGAGTAAATAAAAATAACAACAACCACCCTCAGATCCAGTATGATGTGAAGGGAAGGCCAATGATACAATGAAGAAATTACAACCAGTGGGGATACTTTTCCAGAGATTTCTAGAAAGAAGTGACTCCTCCACAAAACTTATGTAGGTGGTGTGGACCAGAGGACCACGAGGAGGCCAACTGCCTGAAAGCTAGTTGTAACTACATTGATATGGAAAGAAGAGATACAGAGGAAGATATCCTGGAAATTACATGAGCACAAACAAAGAAGGGCACTTATCCTAAATCTTGTATGGAGAAAGAAAGAGCACTCAAAGAGAAGGCTGAGATTGAGAAGGAATTGCAGGCCTGAAGGGACCTAAAGGATACCTCTGGAACTTCTACTCGAGCCATAGAAAAAGAAAACATCCCAAGGCAGATGATCCAAATAGAGATACCAGTGAAAGTCAAGGACCTATTGGAAATGATGCCACATCTAAAAACAAACTTGTTTAACAGTCAACCCATTCCAACCAGTACATTGGAACAAATGGAGGTTCTTGGTGGTTTCACAACGGATCCAATGACACTGGCTATAAATAGTGGGTGAAAACCTATAGTAGTGGAGATGGGAATCTTGCGTACCATCCTCACTAACACAATTATCAATGGTTGATTAGGGGTAAATGTTATACCTAAGGACACTTGGAAGAATCTTGGAAAACTGACACTATGGTTGTCAACTTTCAACTTATTGGGGGCTAATCAATATGGCATCAAACCTCTCGGTACCTTGATGGCACAAATAGTAACCATTGGGAAACAACTGTTTACCTTGGAATTCATAGTGATTCCCATGAGACGTAAAGGGTACAACACCATCCTAGGGAGAGCATGGCTAGTGGCCAGGAGAGAAAATCATAATTGGAAGAAAAATACTTTATCCTTAGAGAAGTGGGGAAGAAAACTTGTGGGGGACCTTAGACCGTTGATAGTAGGAGAGGAAATGGAATCCTCCTCAGACTCTGAATTTGACAATGGAGAAGATGAAGGGAAAGAAATTATGGAGCCCAACGATGAAGGCATACTAGAATTGGAGGATGATACAAACTCTATGGATTTCCTATTTCATTGGAAAATGAGTGACTACGAACTATTCTCGTCATCTTGTAATATACTATAGGTCGAGGAAGATCCCAACCAGTTTCCCCTGGAATAAAAAGAATACAAAGAAGGAGAAGCTTGAGTAAAGGAGATTCCTTCACATGCGTTTCCCAAGGATGAACTGATCTAATACAAATAAGAAAAGTTGAAGGAGACAAACTTGGGAGATGAGAAAAACCCAAAAATCATCCTAATGGGAGACGATTGGAACCTAGTATTAAAGACAACAACATTTAAGATCTTCATAGAATATAAATATGTGTTCACCTGGACTTACAAGGATCTAAAGGGTGTACCTCTAGAGCTATGCATGCACCTGATCCCCTTGTTTTTGGGAGCCCAAATTGTGCAAAAGACACCATACAGAATGAACAAGAATTATGCTACAAGGGTGGAGACTAAAATTGAACAGATGTTGGAAGATGGTATTATCTTTTGGGTTGACACAAGTAAATGGGTCTCCCCCATTGTAATCTCTTTAAAGAAGGAAGCCAATTGGATCTGCATTTGTGTAGATTTTTGATGCCTCAATGCAGTGACAATTAAGGACCCATTCCCCATTCTGTTCACTGATAGCGTATTGGAGGAAGTAGCCAGTCATGAGATCTATTCATTCATGGATGGGTTCTTTGGATATAACAAGATATCCATTATAGAGGAAGATAAATTAAAAACAACCTTTGTAGTGGAGGATGGTGTATATGCATACAACTGAATGCCCTTTGGCTCTGTAATGCACCAACAACCTTCCAGCAGATTATCTTACATATCTTTGACAAGATGTTGACCAAGAAATTTAAAGCATTTTTTGATGATTGGTCCATATTTAGCGGGTAGCACAATTACATTGCGGCTTTGGGGAGTGCATGGAGAAATGTCAGCAAGCCCATATGGAACTTAACCCAAAGTAGTGTTTGTTTATGGTACCCCAAGGGAAGTTGCTTGAGTACATTGTATGTAAGGAGGGATTAAAAATAGACCTAGACAAGGTACATGTAATAGTCAAGATGGAGTCACCTACAGATGTGACGAGTGTCAAATATTTTCTTGGATATATCAGATACTACTGCTGATTCATTAAGAACTTTGCACAAATTTCATATCTGATGGATAGGCTCATGAGGAAGGGGGAGTCGTACACTTGGAAGAAGGAGTAGGAGGAAGCCTTTGAAAATTTGAAAACAAGATTGTTGCATGCTCCGATTCTTGCATTCCTTAATTGGGACAAAGAATTTTGTGTGCATGTGGATGCATCAAATTATGCCATCAGATCCACCTTGGCTCAGGAAGGAGGGCACTAACTAGATCTCCCTATATACTTTGCAATAAGATTGTTGTCCAATGCTAAAAATAATTATAGCACCACAGAAAGGGAGGCCCTGGGAATGGTCTATTCAGTCTAGAAATTCAAGCACTATTTACTAGCCACACTATTCAACTTTTATGTAGACCACCAGGCTCTCATGTACCTAGTCAACAAACCTATTATTCAGGGAAGGGTGAGCTGATGGCTTCTCTTACTTTAGGAGTTCACATTCAAGATTGTTTAATGGCTAGGATGTAGCCATGTGATCATTGATTAATTGTCACAAATCAAGTCTGGCGAGCCACCGATGGGAGTAAACAATGACTTTCTGGATGCACATCAATTCCATATTATCATACTCCCTAAGTGGTATACAAGTATAGGGTATTATATATCCACAAATCAATTTCCTCCAAACATGCTTCTAGGAGAACAAAGGAAGTTAGTCCTTAGAAGTAGGACCTTCCAACTAATCAATGGATTGTTGTATAATATGGGCCCAGATCAAGTACTCAAACGATGTGTGATGGGGGAGGAAGTACAAAGTGTGCTAAGAGAAACCCACAAAGGACCAGCCGGAGGACACATGGGTTCTGATATGACAAAAAGGAAGGTTCTCTTAGCTAGCTTATGTTGGCCAACATTGTACAATGATGCTATAGAATGGGTGGTAGGATGTGATACTTGTCAGCGCGTAGCGAAACCCCTCAAACAGGATTTTATGCTTCTCAATCCTTCTCATGCACAAGAGCTATTTGAAAGATGGGGGTTGGACTTTGTTGGACCTCTAAAGGCTAGTCATACTCGATGATGTTGATATATTGTGGTATCCACTGAATACTTAACAAAATGGGTTGAAGTGCATGCATTAATAGATAATTCAGCACTAAGCACTGCAAAGTTCATCTATGAGAAAATAATAAGGTATGGAATCCAAATTCAATTGATGAGTGACAGAGGTGGGCATTTTTTCAATCATATCATTAAGCTTCTGACCATTGAATTCAAAAAATTTCATACACTGTTGAGTCCATATTATCCTTGGGCGAACGGCCAGGCCGAGGCAACTAATAAGATTTTGGTGGGATTCATCTATAAGTCTTGTGGAGTTGAATGTGAGGACTAGGAAGAAAGGTTTCCATCACTATTATGGGCCTATCATACTTCATAAAAAGTAACCACTAGGTAGACACCCTTCCAGCTTATGTATGGATAGGAGGCAGTGGTACCTGCGGATAGCCATTGATAATAAACTAGATGACATAGAGAGTCTGAGGGAGAGACTTTATGCCTTGAATAGGCTCGATGAGAAAAGAGCCATGGCCTAATGGGAAACCAATATAGTGCTGCAACGAAGGAAACTCTGGCACGAAAAACACCCTCATCGGATGCGGTTAACACCTAACCAGTTGGTATTAAAGTTTAATGGGTGAAAGGAAATGAAACTCGGCACATTTAAATTTAAATGGCTAGGTTCATATAAAGTTTTAGAAGTTGTAGAAAATAGGGTTGTGAAGTTATAGAAATTTGATGGGAGAGAGATCCTGGATGTCGTCAATGGATCGAAGCTAAAAGTCTGCCACTCAAGGCTAGGAGGCTAGGATCACCTAGAAATGCCTCGCTGATTTAACAAGGATATTCAAAAAAAAATTAAAAATTAAAAATTTTAACTAAAAAAAAGTAAAGTGTCAGTTAGTACTGTATGGTACCCGTATGATTGTACAAAAGTGAAAATGGGAATACAAAGGGTATCATATGGTAGAATTTTGTGTAGGCCCATAGAACCATATGAACAGCAAGGAAAAAAAAAACATTTAAATGGTAACTATACGACAGAATGTCGTACAGACATATGCAACTTGGAAAAGATTAAAGAAACCATACGACATGACGTCGTACAAATCATATAAGCAAAAGGGAAAGAAAAAGAATAGAAACTTTAATAAATGTCGTATGGCCATGCGTGAGGCATTATAAAATAGCTCTAAATAATAGTTTCCCATATGGATTGAAGCAGGGGTGTTGAACCAAGTTGTTTCCATAGCAACCGTACGACAATCGGTGCTAGTTTATGCACTGTCAAGGTTGTAGAATATAGCAATGGTAAAGGGTAGGAGGTTGTGAGCAATAGGCCACATGACTTCCCCATGAAGTAGCAACCCATACACTTTATTAAGATGTAGCAATTAACTTATTTCCATTGTGGCCATATGGCATCTATCATCATTTTTTTGTAGTGTAGACGAAAACACTTGAGGCTCCTACAACCATATGACTGTACGGCGTATAGTATAGCCACAAGGAGGATATAGGAATTGTCATATGGTAGTATGGAAAATCATAGGTGACTCAGAGAAGAGGCCGCAAAGTGTTTCCAGTAACTTATCAATTCTGTCCGGATAAGAGGTATTTTAATAAAAAGCATCCAGAGGTAAAGAACTTGAAGGCCATTAGTGGCCATACGAAGCAAAGAAGAGGAAGAAAGAAAGTGTCGTATGAAAGCAAGGAAATTAGGGATTCAGAGTTAGTTATTTATTTTTTCACAAGGACAACAACAAACCATTATGGACTCGGCAGGCAAATGAACATGGAGGAAAAGGTTAGAAGAAAAATCAAGTAGCAATGATCTGAGTATAGATAAAAATGTGCATACATTACCTTCTGGGATGCAGATTGCAAGTGGAACTAGTGTAGGCAATAAATTAAAATCAAAAGTACAGAAGAAACCGATGGCGGCTGTGGGATCTCAAAAGGACTCCATTACAGTGCAGACAATCACATTCAAGGGATTGAACGGCTTGGAGTGCCGAAGATGGTGAACTAAAAGTGTAGATACTCTGAACAACCTTCTAGTGAAGGATAACCTAACGAAGGTGCACGTACAATGGGTCATCCAAATGAAAATATTTTGCATTAAATATTTTTAAGGTCGGTTGCGCGCAATGATTGAGTCTTTCGGTAGATTTTTGAAATAGAGCACTCTCTCATACCTAAACCATTTGGTGATGGTATCATTCACAGTCGCATAATTTTGGAGAGTATTCAAGTTGCCAGCCAAAGGGGTTAGGGTTGAGTTGAAGCCACAGAAAATGGCCTTGGAAAATAAATATTTTTATATAAGCATGGTTTGCAGAGATGACCTCACGGCTGTGGAAATAGACTCTCTTTAGAAGTCCTCACACAATAAAGGAATCAAGAAGACCTTCATCAGAGAGGGACACTGGAGATGTCTCATGGACATGGTGAAGAGTCACCTCATAGGATCCAGTCATGAATCTAAAATATCCTTTCAATAGGTCACTCTCATGAACCATTTACTCGGTGGTTGGATGTATGATTGGGGGGCAATGTTGTTTGAGTGGATGTATGTGTTTATGATGCTCCAACACCATATTTTCTATATGCCACACTATGTGATTGGGTTACTTTTGGATGCGGTTGTCAGACAGATTCCCTCTAACATACTGGTGTAGAAGGTGAAGGTGGGCCCTTTGGAAAGCAAGTCTCCCATCATGAGATGACACCACTTAGACATGCCCAATGGTCAAAAGGTAGTCATCAGCTCGAAACAATCCCAACAAGAGTTGGATGTGAGTGGGGAGCATGGGGACATAGACAACGGTCGCTAGGAGACATCTGAGGAGAGTGCTTTGGAGGGGGATGATGATGATGATGAGGTCGAGGTGATTTCTCCTACCCCACTACTATTCCCACAGCCAATTCTCTCTGGTGGAGCGCATTTTACATCTATCATGATAGCTATCTTGACATTTGGCAAGGTTTGGACACCCATTGAGTTAACTCCACTAGTTGTTATGGCAGAGAGGGTTGCTATAGAGACCGAGCCAATTGAGATAGTGATTGTAGAGAGAATTCCTAAGAGACCTAACATGCCTCCTATGGTAGCAGCCTTAGCAAGTAGAGACATGGAAAAGGAGGTAGAGAGGACCCTTGAGCAGGGTAGAGAGGAGTCGAGTAGGTGCGGCTAGAGGTGATCAGGTCGGAGGCAGTGGTTACCTTTGATGCCTCCCTTTTAGTGGACTCTGGAGGTAAAAGTTTGGGTAGGAGTATGCAGGTAGGAGGGGCATCTTCCAGTGTGATGGGTCATGTCAGTGCTTACCTGGCACAATGGTTCCTTGCACTAGTGACATGGGGACCATCAATTTAGTCCCCCATGAGAGAGGACATCCATGTTGACAGAGGGGGGTTGGATTATGCTAGAGGTGAACAAATTTGGATTTTTAATTCATGTTGGCCTCAACATCCTCTCCGTTGGGTGACCTTGGGGTCCTAGAAACACTCTGTGTAGATTTGTTCCTAGTGTTTTCACATAGGGATGACAGAGTGTACAATGTTGACAATACGAGCTTCAGTTCATCTGTTGTTTTAGTTCTAGAAGACTCTTGTAACTCATAGATTTTAGTGGGTGGTGATTCTCTCTTGTCAAGCCATGAGAAGGTGGGGGTTGACAAGGAATTCCATCTAGGGGGTTGGAGGAATGTGGTGTTGGGAAAGGAGACTCTCTCATCCTCAGATGTCCCTGAATGTTCTGCAGGAGAGTTTGGACTAGAGATTTTTGTCCCTAATGGGGTGGTTGAAATAATTTATGCTTCATTACATCTTTGTCTGGTGGGGAGATTCATTTATTTTAGGCCTACCATTGATATGGTGAGAAGGTGTTGCACTGCCAGATAGAGAATTAAAGGGAACCTTAGTGTCTCGGCCATGCCTGGGGGCTTGTTCGTATTTGAGTTTAATGCTATGGAGGACTTCACCCATGTAACTACTGGAAACTGGTGCTATGGGAAACATTACTTGTTATTGGAAAAATGGAAGCCAAGGTTTGACCCAGATGTGGAGCTTCAGAAAGTTTCACAAATGTGGGTCCATCTCCCAGGGCTCCCCCCTGGAATTGTGGGATGAGAAAGTGCTCCGGTGGATCGGGAACTTGTTTGGCCAATATGTGTCAGAGGACTCTATAACTTCACAAAAATCAAGGCTGGTGTTTGCAAGATTCTATGTGAATGTAACAATGAATAAACCCCTCCCCAAATTTTTCATACTAAAATCCAAATGGGGTAAGTGGAATCAGGCCATTATTTATGAGAATTCTATCCTTCACTTCCAAAGGTGTGATAAACATGGTCATGTTGCGGCAGCTTGTAAGGCCCACCCTCAGAAGGATAATGGGAGATTAGAGGACCTTCCCCCACCAGCTCAAAATGATTTGGTTAATGAGGGGTTGGAGAGGGAAGCACAAGAAGATATGGGAGAGGAACTCCCCCACTTGGTGGGAGAGGTGGATAGTCTTAAAACACCTGAAAAGACAGGAGATGATAAAGATAAGAAGTAGAACATGAGATGATCTTGGAGGAAGGGGAATTTTTACAAAATAAGGTGCTGGAGGATATCACTAAATCCAATAGGAAAAGACTAGTAAAAGAGACTTAAAAGGGAGATGATAGTGAGAAGAGTAAGTTATCTAAGAACTGCAGCTAGAAGAAGGAGAGAGACTCTGGAGAGGATGGAAGTATTGGTGACTGGGGGGATGTGGTGGCCCCTAGGGGAAACAATTTTTGTTCCACTTCCCATAGTGATGTGATGAAGGATAAGATGATGACATTGTTTTCCCCTTCTTCTCCTTTGGAAGGTCTCTTGGACTGGTCAGAACTAAAGAGGAAAACTAGAGGGGGAAAGAAGGTGGATGTGGATAATGAAGAAAAAGTTGGTCGGCCCACAATGAGATCATTGAGAACTAAGGAGGCAGAAAGGGAAATTGCTAGTGGGAGGAAATTAACCTTAGAGTATTCTCAGAAGAGTAGAAAATAAAGTTCCTCTCTTGGAACTTAAGGGGCATGAATAGCCCTCAGAAACAGTATGCTTTGAAGAAGTATATTATGGAATTTAAATTTAATGTGGTTTTAGTCTAGGAGGTTAAGATGACGTTTAAAACTTTTGCGCTTCTTATGGTAAAATTTAGCCCAGAATGACCTTCCTTTATAGTGAAGCTAATGGGGCCTCTGGTGGTGGGGATACTCTCTAGAACCTGAGTAAGTTGTCTGGCAATGTTGTGGATTTTTCTCATAATTATCTTATTATTTTGTTCTCGTGGAACCATGTTTCCTGGTACATGTATAATATTTATGCTCCCAATGTTAGAAGTGATCGCAATAGGATTTGGGGAGAGATTACTAACCTCATGTTAGCTAATCAGAGGTACCCAATTATGTGTGTGGGGGATTTAAATACTCCCCTTTTTCCCTCAGAGAAGATAGGGGCACTTAGGATTATTCTGATAGTATGCAAGACTTGGCAGATTTATGAGAAATAATGACTTGATTGATATTGATATGCAAGGACTGATCTTCACCTAGTCCAACAATAGAAAAGGAAAGAAGCTAATCCAAGTTAGACTGGATAGATGGATGATTTTGGGAGGTTGGGATATTTCTCCTATGGTTTTCCTCTCTCACCTCCCTAGGATGGTGTCTGATCATTCCCCCTGATCCTTAATTGGGAAGATAATATTAAGGGTGGGCCACACCCATTTCGCTATGAGATAATGTGGCACTCCCACCAGAGTTTATTGAATTTATAATATGATGGTGGAACATTCCTACTCGTGGGACAACCATGTTTATAATATCTAAAAAAATACATATGATCAGGAAGGAGGCCCAATGGTGGAGTAAGACTATGTTTGGAAATATATTTTAGAGAAAAAAAGAGATTGAGGAAAAGCTTAAACACTTCCAAGTGGGAATGGCCAAGGGAGATTCCTCCTAGAGTGATCATTGTGAAGAATAAGTGTGGCAAAAGAAATGGAAAGAGAATCTAAAGAGGGAAGAAATTTGCTAGAAGCAAAGGTCTCAAGTACAATGGCTCAAGGAAGGGGATAGGAATTCATCCTTCTTCCACAGATCCATTTCAATTCATAAAAGGATAAGTACCATTAAATCCATAAGGAATGGGGGAGATCAGATGCTAACAGAGGTAGAAGAAATAGGTAAGTATGGAATAGAGTTCTTTGAGGATACTTACATATGCCTGGCTTAGGGGATTCGGTTGACATATCCAGTAGGCTCCTAGAGGCTATTCTCACTGTCATCGGTGAGCAGGAAAATGATGATTTGTTGCGTCAGGTTTTGGAGGAGGAGGTTAAAAATGTTGTTTTTTCCATGGGGGCTTATAAGTCTCCTAGTCTAGATGTCTTTCCTCTGGCTTTCTTCTATCATTTCTGGGAGATTATCATGTATGACTTGATCCATGCAGCCCATGATTTTGTTAGAACTAGAAACATCTTTAAGAAACTTAATAATACTCATATTATTCTATTCCCTAAGATTCAGGATCCACAGAGTATGGGAGACTTCTGCCCCATTAGCTTGTGTAACACTATTTACAAAATCCTCTCCAAAATCCTTGCTATTAGAATAAAACCCCTGCTAAGAAAATAATTAATCCTAACTAGATGGGTTTTGTTCTGGGCAGAAAAATTCTGGCTGCAGTGATTACCTTCTATGAGATCATTCATTCTATGGATAGAAGTAATAATTCTAGGATGGCGCTAAAGTTGGACATCTCTAAGGCTTACAAAAAAAGTCTTTTGAGATTTCTTGTATGAGGTGTTAAGAAAATTTAGGTTCCATGAAAGATTTATTAAATTCATAAAGGTGGCAGTGAAAATGGTTGAATTTGTAGTGTTGGTTAATGGCTCACCATGGGGGTGGTTTAAGCCAGAGAGGGGACTGAGACAAGGGGACCCACTTTCTCCCTACTTATTTTTGATGGTTGTGGAGGTTTTGGCTCGGAACCTCCTGAAGCTGAAGAGGATTGGATCCATCGCTGGTTTTAAACCGACTTTCACTCTTCCTCCAGAATTTATCCTAAATTTTGTGGATGATATGTTCCTCTTTGGAAAGACATGTATTAGAGAAGTAAGGGAATGGAAAAATCTGTTGAATAACTATGTGGTAGCTTCGGGACAACTGATCAACTATTGTAAGATAAAAAGTTATTTTTTCAATACAAAGCATAGAATGCAACAGAAGATTTTAGATTGTCTTGGTTGTATGGGAGCTGAGCTTCAAGACACCTATCTGGGTCTCCCGCTCATAGTTAAGAGGAGGTCTTGACAATTCTAGAACACCATCCTAGAGAAAATGTATAAAATACTAGTGGGATGGAAGGGGAAAGTGCTGAGTAATGAGGGGAAGCTCCAACTATTGTTGGTGGCCCTCCATGGTATTCATGTTTTCTTCCTATCTCTATTTAAAGTTACTGATAGAATGGCAGAGAAGCTTGAGAGAATTCAAAGAAAATTTTTGTGGACAAGAGTGGAGAAAAAGACTAGAATGAGCTTGGTCAGTTGGGATACGGTTTGTCAACCGAAGGTCAAAGGTGGTCTAGGAGTGAGGAAATTAAAAGATTTAAATAAGGCTTTAATAACCAATATTGGTTGGCAGCTTTTTAGGGGATCCGCTGACTGGTGCAGAATTATCAAGGCTAAGTATTTCAATAACACCTTTGATTTCCCTTTTGGTCAAGGTTTTCTGACTAGCTCTAAAATTTGGAAATTTATAGCTAAGTGTAAGGGATCCCTGATAAGGGGGATGAAATGGATTTTGGGTAATGGTAATCAAATCATTTTTTGGGAGGATTGGTGAGTTGGTGATAAACCTTTTAGTATGGACAAGTTTTGTCACAATAGAGACTGTCTGGAATCTTACTTTGGCAATAAAGTGAAAGATTATATTTCCCAGGACATGAAACAGAAAAAGTTGATAGAGGCCTATAATGACCATGCTCAAGTTCCCCTTTATGTTCAGGATATTCAGAAGCTTTTGGAAGGTGTCAGGATTCCCCTCTCGTAGATATAAGACAAAGTTGTATGGTGCCATAATAAGTTGGGGGAGGTCACAGTGATATCAACTTACTTATTTAATTCTAAGAAGGTGGTGAATGAGAAAATGTGGGGAAGTGTTTGGATCCCACAATTGATTCCTAAAATAATATTTTTCTAGTGGATGGTTTTGCACAACACGATCCTCATGCTGGATAACCTCCAGAAGTGAGGTATCCAATTGGTCAACCGGTGTGTTATGTGTAAAAATTAGGAAGAGACCATAAATCATCTCTTAATACATTTTCCTTATGTGTCTAAGGTGTGGTCTGAAATAATGATAAAAATGCAGCTGGAGTGGGTGTTTTTGGAGAATGGTAACCAATTTGTCATCAATTAGGGTCATTTTTTAGTACATCCTCTCATTTTTTTACTTTGGAAAATGTTACCCCCGCATATGTGCTAGAAACTATGGAAAGAAAGGAATAATAGGGTGTTTTGGGGGGAGGAAAATGATGTTGAAGAGATGGTGCAATCTGCTATCAATCTGCTAAGGGAAAACCTAGAGACTAGTCAATGGAGAGTTCCTAACTCCCCCTAAGGAAGTGGAGTGTAGATTGGCTCATGATTGGCATCTCTCTAATTATTTTTCTATTTTTGATAACACGAAGGTGCTAGCAAGGAGGAATACTCAATGGGCCCCCCCAAAAGACACATTCTTCAAGCTAAACTTTGACAGGGCTGCTTGTGGTGGGGCTACTGCAGGAGGAGGTATTATCAAAGATCACCTTGGGAGGATGTATATTTCTTATTTGGTTAACCTTGGGTTGGTTACCAATAATGTGGCAGAAATCTCTTCCATATTATGAGGTCTTAAAGTGGCAGTTACCCTGGGAATCAAGAAGTTGATTATCAAGGGTGACTCAAAAATCATGATTGAGCTGGTCAAAGGGAACTATAGGGCTAGTTGGAGCCTATCTAATGTGCTAGAGGATATTTGGATGTTTCTCCCAAGGCTAGAGGAATTTAAATTGCATCACATTTACAGAGAAGGGAATGCGGTGGTGGCCACTGGATTATCTATGCACGAGATCAAGTGCTAGAGAAACTTAATGTCACTAACGAAGCTATAATACCCACTCATGTTTTGGTTTTTAGGTTGTGATTTCGTACTCTTTAGGCATCAGTTTCAGTTGATTGGCCGAATTATTTTAGGCCACATTTCATGTGAGATGATATTATTTTATTTGATGATGATAGTTGTTTTATGATGTCATGATTTTACTTTATGCATAGATAGATGTGATGATGTTATCATGTTGATTATTATATGTTGATTTCAGTTTATGATATACTTACCCCATACTCGCATGTGTATGGTTGTCTTATATGTGAATGTACTTGTTGATGTGTTGTTATGGTAGAGGATGGAGACCTAGTTACTTGCTTCGGTGAGATCCACATGTTCAACCGATCCCTATCATTGATTGTGATATTATATTATGTATGTACATGCATTTTCTTTGGTGATAGGATTGCAAGTACATGGCATCATCTTCCTTGAATCGGCAGGAGTGAGCGTGCCCCTAAATATTCATCTCAATGGTAAAGAGGGGAGGTAACATACAGATCCAAAACCCTAACCTAAGCCTAATCATCCTAATGTAGGATGAGTTTCAGTATGACTACCTTATCCAGATTTGTCTAGGTTGAC
>MU223224.1:4223590-4242209 GCA_018584345.1 Thuja plicata | reverse complement strand
TTTGCGGATGAGCTCTTTATGTTCCTTCATCTTTTATTATGTAATTTGATTATTGTATATCTTGTATTAGAGTATCGCATGTGATACCTAATCTGGAAATTGTAATAGTAAGTAGTTTAGAGTGATTACCACATACCCTACGACATGTGCAGTGGATGTGAGTTCATAGTGGTTTCATGGTTATCCAAGAGGTTTTTAATTATGGTTATATAATTTGTATTTGTTATGCTTAATCAGATTGAATCTTTTGTTATATTGTTACTTGTGTTATTCTTTAAGTAATTCAACGTCATGGGACCCTTGATTCGTGTAATCTATGTGAGTGTAAGACATGTGTATAAATGGTAATTGCTTCTGCATGATTGTATGTTTCTTTATGTTAACTTAAAAAAAATTTATTTAGCACACATAGTGACATGTTTAGGTTAATCTCTCTTGGGTTCCCCGGTGGGGCGTTACAGGAGCACACTATTTTTCTCATTCAGAGGGAAATAAATAATATTCTTAAATGATCAGATACATGGATGATGCTAATTGGAGGAGAAAGGCGGCTTGTAGAGTCACGAGGAGCAGAGAGAATTCATATTTCAAAAGAAAAATTGGAAAGAGACTTAATTATGGTAACTTGCTGATAAGGTGGGCAATTATTACCATTTTTGGTGAAGGTATGGCCACTTTTAAGAGTGAAATTGGTGTGGGGGTTTGCACAAGATTTGTGACTTCTAATAAGATGGCCAAGCTTTATTAGCATTTTATTTCCAAGATACACAATCATTTTTTATCATGGGCCTTTAATGTTATTAATACAACTCCCCAGGTGAACAGTACCTCCTATGGGTTGAATTACCAATTTGTAATTAAGGTGATTAGTATTAGTACTAATTGGAAAATAGTGGTTTGTGACATTGGTTGTTTGAGTTGGGTTTTCTACAAAAGCTGTCTAAACTGGGGTTGGCTTGGTGATGGGCTATGCGGTGGAAGATCAGTTGTGATGTCTCTGGAGCCTCAAGAAGATGAGCTTCTTTCGGGGAATAGCACTGAGATGGGTGGTGATATGGCCCATGTGGAACCACTCAAAATCGAAGATGGGTTTCACAAGAACCTATGTATCATCATGTACCTAAAGGAAGGTGGAATTTACACATACATGGAAGCCATGGAGGGAAGTGATGAGATTATTTCTATGGAGCTTATGGATTCCTGGGAGGAACGCAAGGTTAGCATTAATTGTATAACCTTCAAAATTAAAGAACAAGTGATAGCTCAAACCATAGGTTTATCTATGGAGGGCATAAAGTGGAAGAATGTCTCTAAGAGAAAGGATGATACGAGTGTCAACAGATTCTTAAAAAAGATGGAGGTTCTTGTTTGGTTCCATGGTGGCTTCAAATGCACCGAGTTGCCTAAACCTTGGAACGAGGTATGCTTGATTCTTATGAAGTATAGTTCCCTTGAAGGTCAGTTTGGGACTTGTTACAATTATCACTTCCCTCTGTTAAACCATTTTCATTATAATGAGGAAATATTCATTCCTTTTTTTCTGTTGCATTCGTTGGAAGGGTCGGTTGTGGATGTGAGGGGGAAGAAAAAAATGAAGTAGAACTACTGTATACTCCACCAAGGTCTCATCCTATGGCTTTAAAATTTCCATCGTGCTCTGTGCCCTCCTAGATTTGTTACACTTCAGGAAATTATTGCCCTCCCTACTAATAACCCTAATGAGATTGTAGCTTCCCTGTCTCAACCTACCTCATCCTCAAAAATGTCAACTCCCATGAGGAAAAATCCCAAGAATTCTTGCCAAGACAAAGCTAGTCTGGTGGGAGAAGTTCAAATTAATATTGAGTCTAAGGATGAAGAGGAAGACAATGACAGCAGGAGGAGGTCCCACAGGATTGCTTCCAACACCTAGGTTAAATAAAAGATGGTTAGGAAAATATACCAAGAGGTTGAAGATGAAGAGGTGGATTCGGAGGAGGAAGAAGGGAGGAAAAAAGGGAGAAGTGATGAAAAAAAGAAAGGGAAAAAAATTAAAATTAAGGAGGATCACAACTTAGACATGGATAAAGGAAAAGATACCCCGACAAAGGAGGGAGGTGAGAGAAGCCAGGAATCCACTCATATTTTGGCTAGTTTTAAATTTTTCCCACTGTGGAATTCTCAAAGAAATAAAATGATGGGAGAAAAAAAGACTGAGTCTCCACTTACTACTACCTTGCCTTTGGGCCAACTAGAGGAAACTGTGGCTATGAAGGATACTGGGGGGAATAAGGATGGGGTCCTGGAGGATAGAGATGAGGATGTTAAGGTCAACTTGACTCAAATGAAGGATGATATTAAGTGGATTCAAGCCAAGATTCAGGACTTGGGTTCCAAACATGACCTATAGGTGATGAAGGGTGAAATCAGGGAGCAGGATAGGAGCTTTAATAGGGTTGCAAATTTTTTCATAAAAGTGATGCACTTAGTGGCAACGACTCTACACCTTCTGCACCTAGAGATTTTGAAGACTTTAGATGATGAAAAAGATGATGGGAAACTCTTCTAGTTTCTTGCAGAGGACTAATTGAAGCTACTGCTAAATGAATGAGGGAAAAACCCCAAGTAAATTTCCTTTTATTTTTTTTATGTTGTTCTTTTTCTTAAGTTGCTGGTGGTCGACTGTTAAGGGCCTATTTTTTACTGTGTTTTATAACTTTGTTGGCTGTAATACCGATAATAGTTGCTTTTATGCTAATGTTGGGATTTCTTGGAACATTTTTGTTACTGGTGTTCACAGGATGGTTACCAATTTCATTATGAAGTTGGGGTTTGTTAGTGATCATAGGCTGGTTACCAATTCCGTGGTGAAGTTGGGGCCTGTGGTCACTAGTTTTTATTTTTTTATTTTAAAGAAGGAGATAGGTTGAGGGTGTGCTATTGATAGTTTTGTGCTGGTAGTTGGGAACTTCTCATGTTGGGTTTGTTTTCTATTTTGGGTCATCCCCCTTGTTTTGGCTAGTTTTTAATAAAAAATAGTCATATTGTAAATCCTTTAATTAAGGTGACATTCTAATGGAATGGTCTAATCCCTCTAACAAGGCTCAATTTTAACAGGGTGATTAAATCCTTTAAGAGGGTCACATTTAAAAGTGTGTATTGTAACCTTTAACATGGTTGGCTCCTCACAGAGCTCACTTCAGAAGAGTGGAAAATTGGTAGCATGTTACTAGTGGTTTCTCCCATATTGGGTTTCCACATTAAATCCTGGTGTCATACTTGTGTGAATGTTATTTGATGTGTTGTACTGTTAAGAGTTTTATATTTTGCAAGTTGATTACTTTAGGACAGTGAATTGCAAGTTTATGTTACTGATTATATGCAATAGAGACCAAGTGGATTACTAAGTGGATCAAAGTTGGTTAAAGTGTTTATAAGTTCAATTGGTACATTTGGACCTAGGATAACTTATTCACCCCTCTTAGTTATTCTAAATTATTCTAACATTGTGTTTCTCTCAAATTGATTATGTAGCATAATGGAGAGAAGTCCAATAGGGGTCTCTAATGCTAATTGTAAGTATGAAGAAGATGTACAATGTTGGGTGTAAAAGGAAGTAAACCTTGGTAAACTTTATCACGAACATATAGCATAAAATCATCATAATCACAAAGTGAGTGTGTGTTATTATAATGTAAAGGATGTGAAAATTTATTAATAGCATCTGTCACATAAGGTTGAAATCTAATCTTAGGCTCAAACATAAGATATAAATATACATGTCTGTCTAGAGTTTCATGGGTATCATAAGGAGATATGGATGGGGTGCATAAAAGAAGATGAAGAGGATTTTTTGGTGAAGGAGATGTTATAGAAAAATTATGGTAGGGAATGAGACCTAGACCATGTCTATGATTTTTTTGAGGAGGATTAATGGGAAATTTAATTCTTTGTTCATTAATACAGATTCCTAAACCTTTGTAGTCTTGTCGAGAAGTTATATCATATCCCATAGTATAACTAGATTTGAGTGTACATGGAGAAGGTGATTCATCTTGAGAAGAATGAGCATGCATAGAATAAGGAGGAATAGTGGGAGGAATATTCTATTTAGGCAGATTAACATTATCATCCTTGGTAGGGAAAAAAAAGAGGGATCATTTAGAAAATGTCTAACGTCTAGATCATGAATAAGGTTTTGGAGATGATGGAAAGCTTGAGGACTACTAGGAGGTTGATCTTGAGTAGAAGGAATAGAATTAGGATGATTAGGGTCATTAACAAAGACTCTTATGTAATCTATATATTCTATGCATTTTTTTTAAGATATGAAGAAGAAAGACACATGAAACATTTAGAAGGATCTTGAAATATGCCTTGAAAGGAGATATTGTATTAGTTGTCTTTACTATGTCATATGGAAGAACACCATGAATGGAAATAAACATAGTAAAATGAAATAAACTGCACATACTCTAGGGGTTTGATAAAGAGAAGTAATAAGACATGTGATAACATAAATTATTACACATCACTCCATTTTAGAAAATCCCACGTTAACAACAAGAGAACTAGGTCCTAAAAGAGAAATGTAATAACACAATGCCAAGAAGATCTAACTATAAATCCAAGAAGGTATGAAGCATGAAAGCAACAGGTTCACAAAAATGTAACATATAAAATGGTGAGAAATGCTAGGATAGATCACTCACCAAAATATATGTAGAATTTTTATGGCTATGGATGAGGAGTCCAAGAATTGCCAAAGGAAATCCGATTAGCATGAGGTAAGATGACAATGTAGTGTGAAGGTTGTTCTTCATATTTGTGACTGTCAAACTGTATCAATTAATTGCATATCTTTTTAAACTATGCTGGATCTAGAATATGGAGATTGGAATCTGTAAACTGTGAAAATATGAAGGTCCTAGGAATAGGTCAACTTCCCTAGTATAGGTTGACTTGGGGTATAGATAAAGGTTGACCTATACTTGATAGATTGCAAACTGAAACTTTTGTTGTGAGAAGGAATATATAATCCCAGATCTACCTATTCTGAGTCTAGAAATCTGGAGTCTGCAAATATGATCCTACACACAAGGAAAATGGAATTTTTTGGTGGAGAGGGGCTTGCCTCGGCCAAGCCCTGGTTTAGAAATTAACCTTGAATTGAAATAAAGGAAATGATAGCATTTAGTAAAGATTAAATCCAACAATGGAATGTACCATATCATGTAGATGCAAATTGTGTTTAGTATGTGATCAAGTATGTTAATGCAAAAGCCTTGACTCAACACAAAAACCAAAAGGAAATAATGTAAGACAAAACCTTGTGTAGTAGATGCTTGTAATTCTCCTCAATGTAGAATTGAAGAAGTAGATAAAGAATTCTTGAATTTAGAATATGGATCTCCTCTTTTGATGGCCATCTCCTTTGTCTCCAATGACAAAATAAGCTAGGTCTATGGAGGAAATGTATGCTTTATTGAATGAGGGATGGATGAATGCCTTGAATGAATCATTTCTTAGCTTTCTTAAAATCCTTGAATGAACCTTTAACATGAAATATTTCTTGCAAAAGATGTAAATATCTTGCACAATGTTTCCTCTTATATGCCTCTTATTTAGAATTGAAGGGAAAAGAGCTCTTTTAATAAAAATTTAGGGTTTTAATCCACAAAGGTCGAAAAACAAGAGTGGGAAAAGGAAACACCTTGCATTGGGCCCAGGAGCCAATTATAATTCACAACCTTAGGTATAGGTCGAGGTTGACCTATATCAGGTATAGTTTGAGATTGACCTATACCCAAGGTGCCAAAATAAAGAAAAAACCTTTTTGGACCCGAAGAGGTGTTGAGAGTGTTAAGGAAAATATGAAGAAATGGACAGATAAGAGGGAAAACATGAAAATAATTCCATCTTAGAGTTTTGAGCCAAAAGTGGAGGAAGAAAGAGGAACTTGATTTAAATTATATATATATATATAATTAAATGCAATATGAGATCCTAATGTAAGAAACACACTAAGGAGTGCTGAAACGGTCCCAAAGTAAGTACTTACTTTCTAGGATGGTACATTTAGCCCCAACTGTAGCGGGGGTATGAGGAAAGATCATACTCACGGTAAAGGAAGAGATAGAGGAAAGAGAGAGAAAATATTATGATTGAGGTGAATTTCCAAGAGGTAGGACATCTCTAAGTCTTAGGACGTAAGCGCCCAAACTAATGATCTTAACTCCACATCCATTCATATGGGCATGAAAAAAAAAAAGGAAAAGAAATGACAAAAGACATCAACAACAAAGGGGTTAGTACAAAAAAACTCCAAATAATTTGGTGAAAGAGACCTCGATCAGAAATTCCTTGCTCACTAATATCATGTCTAGAAATCTATTGCAAGAGCACAAATGATCAAATAGGATGAACAAGAGCATTGTAACGATACAAACTCCATGATCTAACCTACTATCATGGAAGAGAGGAGAGAGAGAGAGAGAGAGAGAGAGAGAGAGAGAGAGAGAGTGATTAACTTTCCCAGTAATATTTATGTGTCTTACTGTGAACCATAGAAAAGATAGAATTGAAATTTCTAGCAGGTCTATGTGTCATGCTAGTCAATCCTATCAAAAAAATTACACCTTCTAGCGGGTTTTCCTGTGTGTGTATGTGTGTGGTCCTCATGAATGGATCAGAGTCTACTATCCATGAGGATTAGTTGTCTGCACACTGCACAGTCAATCAGTCTATCACCGTGGGGATTGGTAAATTCTTATGTACTACATGAATGAGTTAGGTTTTGTTACCCATGAAGTAAATGTACATCCCAGGGATGGATAAGGAATACTTATACACATTACAGATTAGTTACAAAAAAAATGCACCACAACTATACAAGGGAGGTCTTATATATTCTCTCCTCTTTATGATGACTACATAATAGTCATTATAAGGAAGAGAATCAACGATACCTACTTCCATCAACAAGGAGATATCCTTAAAAGGATAATGAATGCCACAATCTTAGCTAAGATATTTGACTCCTATAGAATAAGAAGATAATTATTAAAGGAAATTTGCTTATGAGAAAAGACCCTTGAAAGGAAGAGGTCTTGTTTACAAGACATCTACCTTCAAGAGGATTTCCTAAACAAAATAGCATTTATGAGACAAAGAGGGGGAAGAGAACAAGAATGCACCTTTTTAGCCCCCTGTTGCCCAATGAAAGAGGAATTCTTGATGAAAGGTGAAAAAAATTGAATCAAATAGTAAGGGAAGACGTTTATAATGAATATAGTTTTGCAAATAAGGAAGAGTTGATGATTGAGAACATACCCCTCCTATATAAAAGAGAATCCCAATCAAGACAACAATTCCTTATAGGAAAAGAATGTCGCATAATAGAAAAATTTCCACTGTACTAAGGAAAGTAGATCCTTATACAAAAGAGAAATAAATGTACAAAAAGTATTTCCCCTTGTTGTGGGTCCACAACACACACCCCATTTTTGGTCCTCTGACCATGGGGACCCCCCTTTTTTATCCTTTTTGTCTTCTTGTGTCTACCCCTTTCTTGGTCCCCAGCAGGTCAGTCCAATTGAAGGGTTGTAGGTTCATTAACACAGAGAGAAGACATTTTTTTGGCCTTTCAGCCCTTTCGGCCTTTTTGAAGGACCCAAGTCCCTAAAATAGCGAGATGGATGGAAGGCTGAAAACCCAAACTTTTAGTGTTTCGGCCTCTGAAAACACTGAAAGGCCGAAGGTGTTTACCTCCAAACTTTTAGTGTTTTGGAGGCTGAAAGTTCTGAAAGCACCGACTCCACCTGAGGGTTATAAAGTGGAAAAATGGGCTGCATTCATTCACTTAACTTTCTTTTTGTCGTATCATTTTGAGAGCTTGCAAATTTGAAGATCTTTCCCTCGCCCCTTGTGATTGATCACCCCTCACCTTCGAGTTCACTGTGTCATCCTCCTCCACTCCACACTCAGTCGAGGTAGGTTCCTTCCTTGTGCTTCAAATTTTTATTTCCTCTTCTAGGTTTATGTTAGGGTTTCTTTGCACCTGGTGCTTGTCCAGCCCAGTTTGTACTCACCTCCACCACTTCAGGTCTCCTAAGGCCTTGTGGGTGCCTTCAAACTCGGCAAGGAGTCCCTCCTTGTCGGGTCCAGTTGGATCTTTCCCATTTTTTAGGTTAGGGTTTTTGTGGTCTTCTGGTCATGGCCCTTGCCATAGGTTTTTGGCCCCTGCAAGGCCAAAAACCATTTTTTAGTCTGTCGCCTGACTATCCATCAGAGATTTGGCATTTTTGGCCTTTTGTAGGCCCAAAAGGTCTAAAACACCAACAAGTATGAATCACCAAAAGCGTTGGATTTTAGAATTTCATAGTTTATCCATTTCATACTTTCAACGTCCACAGAAACTTTTGGGCTTTTGCATTCTAAAATACCGACAAAGTTTTCTCATCAACAATTGCCTCTTTTGCACTTTCGGTCTTTTCAGAATCCGAACAAGTTTTTAGTGCCCAAAACCCTAAAAGGGATGAAAATGTGAAAGAGGTATTCTTGGCTACTTAAAGAGGTATTTACCTCTATCTTCTTAGATTAATCAATTTTCTTTATTTTTTTCTTCAATAAGATATTTATACTAGCATTCTCCTCGCAGGGATGCCTGAATAAAAGACATCTCCAATGAAATACCAATACAAGGGGAATCCCCCAGCTTCAAAAGTTGGGAACAAACATGTGGAAATCAATGACACTAACATCGGGAATGTAGATTGGGATCAGTTCTTGGTGCAATGCTCCCAGCCAGTAGGGAGATCCGAGGACTACACCGCACTAGTCCTATCTAGCCTGCTGAACGCAACAGCCCACCCTATAACTGTCTTGTCATCAGAGCTGATTATAACCTTGGCCAACCATTATAACTTAGATGAGAGAGTAGTCTGACACATGGAGGGGCAGGTAGTACTAGATATAATGCCAAATATCATAGAGGAGGTCTTCCACCTCCATAAAGACATCGACGAGTTCTACAACTTCTACATTGGAAAGGGCCTCTAGTGGTTCAACAAAATAGAAAAGGAAGCCTATGAAATTCTAAACAATGACTACCTCAAGAAACCTCTCCCAAAGAATAGGTTGGATAAGATAAACCTTCGATGAGGATACTTAAAGGATGACATCTAGGTGGCTATAACTTTGATAGGCTGAGTTTATGGACTTCCTTAATCTATCTAACTTGAACCCTAGATGATCTTACTAATTGAAAGGAACAGGGTCGTAAAGAAAGGTTTGACTAGGGTTCCATCATCATTGATAGATAGTTCTACATGAGCACATATATAGTATACCTATTGGTGGCACGGGAAGACTTCCCAGGTCTTGCCAAGAGGGGAAGCATAAATGACCCAAATTCTTGGCCCCACATTGTGTACCCTAAGTTAATAGAGTAAATATGCCAGAAGATTGCCTTGATTACAAGATAGTCAATGATGCTTTCATATTTGCAGTCATCCAATCCATTGAGGGTGATTTTCCAAAAAGGATGTCAGAAGAGGCAGCGGCCAAGGTAAGGGCCATCAGGGCCTATTATATACAATTTACAACATTTACTTACATCTAGGTAGCAGGATCAACCTTAAAACCAAAGAATCTACCCAGGTATTTGTCTGAGTGGATAATCATCTTAGAGATGGCCAGGAAGCTTTCAGAAGCTTACAATCATATAAAGCATAAGAAGAAGCATTGTTGGTATTTTCCTATCTCACTGAGCCCATATACCCTACAAGATATGAAGGTCTCTGAATCATTGGCCTTCGAACAAGATGACTTCCCTCTGTAGCTTTACAAGACAGTGTGGGCTCACTTCAACCCTATAGGCATGTACAACCATATTATTGGCGAGCTCTATATTCATGAACCAAGCTTAGAAGATCACTAGATGAACTGTATAGATGACCATGAGGTCAGAATCTGGGACTAGTGTAGAATGCCTCTTGCCCTAGAAAAGGAAGTCTTGAAGACTCCTAATCCCCAAAAGGTTTGGGAGTATGATTCAGATGAGGTCTTGGAATCCATTTATATAGACGACAAGATATATATGACAGGCCTATCATGAACACGGAGATTAATAAGAATGAAAATGATGATATTGATTTCCAGGCAAGGCATGTGATGAGAAAAATACAGAAAAGGAATAAGAGGCCCTAAAAAATGAGCCTGATACTTGTTAAAATATTGATGGAGCCACCCAAGAAAGTAGATAAGCAGCGAGGCGAGAAATCTATCATCCCCGAGTATAAAAAGGCACCGCTCCAAAAGCCAGGGACAGTATATGGTCATGAACGACCAATAGAATATGGTTCCAATCCAAGGCATAAAAAGACAAGGATTATAGGGAAGATAGATCCTCTAGTAGAGGTATTGCTAGCTCCATCAAGTGAAGGTCCATCCACCTCTGGCCATTCTCCTCTGACCACTGAAAAGGGGAAGAAGACATATAAGAGGAAATGAACTTCAGTCTCTCCACGACTGGAAACCATGCAAGAAGATCCAGAAGGGGAAGAAAAGGAAGAAGAGGCACAACTAGTCAGGAGGACTAGGTCACAAAGAATGAAATAGAAAGAGACTACTAGGAAACATCAAGAGGACCCAAAAGAACAGGATAATCCCTTGGATGCCTTAGGGTCAGAGGAGTTTCAAATATCTGATTTTGAAGGTCTAGAGGGCTTTTCAGATCAAGGGAAAGATACATCAAGATATTATATGAGAGCCCCATCCCTCTTTCAACCCCAAGTGACCCTCACTCCACCTCTGACCCAGTTCACCTATTCCTTAGTGAATGTGTCCACTATAGAGATAAGCTCCAGTTTAGCCCAAGGTACTAATACCCAAGATACGGGGGTAGCATAGAACATAGCAGCAGACAAGGTTATAGAAGTGAATTCAGCTTCTACTCCACCACCTCAAAACCCTACTCCACCAACTTCTCAGCTGCCTCCAATTCCTACTTCACCACCATTGTTCCCAACTCTAACACCAACTCCTCCCCCTTCTACTTCTACTTCCCCATCTCCTGTCCTAATCCCAACTCCAACACCTACTCCATTGCCGTCATTCCCTTTACCTTGCTCCACCATGACTCCCCAGAGGGAAGTAAGTATAGAAGAGGATGAAGGCCAAGACAAAGAAGAGGAAGGTAGAATAATGGAAGAAGATAAGGTAGAAGAAGGAAAGGGAGAAAAAGAAATACAAGAGGAAGGGATGGATGTAGGAGGAGATGAACAAGGAAAGGTACAAGAGAAAGAGGTAGAGGGAGGAGTAACCTCGGGATCTCAAAACTTAGTGCCTATCCTCCATGTTACCCCATATGAGCCAGTGACTACATCTGGTAAGCCTACATGGCTTACCAAAGAAATTTAGCTTAAGAGGACTTATACAGATGAGGTATAAGGGGAAGAAACAAGTATGGAATCTGTAGGGAAAGCCTTCCAACAAATAGAAATCAATGTGCCTGCAAGGATAGTATCGTATGTCACACAAGACACTAGACATCACTAGAAAGAACAGATAGCAATTTCTCCCATGATCACTTCTCAAACATCATCCATGTTGGAAGAATACACATTCAAGGAGATGGAATTGGGTGAACCTACTAGAGAAGGGAGTGAGACACTGGCAGCCTTAGGGCTCCAGCACACTCTAGGGTTCATGAGTAAAGATGAAGAAACCATAAAATCATTTATAGAGAAGAATGAGGCCTTGAAAATGTACATTCACAAGCTGGTAGGTCCCATTGACCCAAACTACCTAGAGGCTTCATTACAGGCCATGCTAGATAAAAGGGCTACACCAAATTTGTCGGCAGGATTAACCCCTTCCTTCATCCAAGCAAGTGTAGATTGGAGCAATGACTTCAAGCAATTTGGAGAGAAATCCATCAGGCTGGTATTCAGGCCATACATAAATATCTTGGTTGAGGCTAATATGTTGATTGATCTGGTTAAGAATGAGGGTGGTCTAGATTCTGAAATAAGTAAATGGCAAGCCGCCTTTCAAGAATTGGAAGTGATCCTAAAACAACATTTCCAGATTCTAGTCAAGATATATGAGGGGGAGGAACTAGACAACTTAAAGGCATGGATCAAGAGAATAGATAAGAAAATCAAGGTCTACAAGAGATATTTTTCCTCCTTATCAGGAAAGCATGAGGAAGTCGTAGAGTGGATAAAATAGATGGATGTCTTCTTTATACGGATTGGCCTCAACTTATATAGGGACCAAGAAAAACTTACCCTACGGCCATAAGAGGAAATGGTTTAGCAATTCAGGGATATACTAGTAGTTGTTAGCACCAAGGAGGCCTTACACTAGATGTTCTATCTAAAAGAATAAATGGAGAGAATGTCTGAGCACAAAGAAGAGATCAAGTTCTTCGCTTCTGAATTGACTATCTTCAGAGAGAAACAAGAATGAAAGGTAACCAAGGTGATGAGGAAAGAGATCAACTATGAAGAGGTCTAGGAGATAGTGCATAGGCTTAAAGAAGCCCATCTAGAGGTCTTTCCTAACTAAAATCACAAAGTCCACTTGGCAAGTCAGCAGGATAGTTTCTACACTTGGCCATTTTATACCAAGGAAAGTTCTTCATTTCAGCCTTTTGCCATTTTGACCCTCCAATTTTTTGGGCATTCGACATCCCAAATATTTTGGCCTCTTAGCCTCTAACAAGTCTAAAACTTTAGACTCCTCTGAATTGTGTTTTAAAACACTTAAAAGTTTTGGGGCACTAAAAGTTTTGAAGTAGAGGTTGGGGTCCTAAAATCTGGGTGTTTCCAGCGAGATCATATTTTTGCACACCAGTTGAACTCTAGATCAGATTGATGGCTAACTTGAGTCAATTTTGGTGGGACTAAGGTTACCCTATTATTATCCACTACTAGAAGAGCCTCCAAATGAATATTCCAAGAAAGACTCCAAGAATCAAGAAGAAGACTCCAAGTTCTCAGAAGAAACCCACCTTCTTTTCTCTTTCTCTTCTTGGCGAGTTTGACCCTCCTTGCATGGGAAAATTGATTGTAAATGGATTCAAGAATCCATGCAAGTTATCTAGTATCAGTTAATAATAGTTTCCTTTTAGAAAAGTTTTATTTTAGCTTATATTCATTAATTTTGACTCTCTGATGCCCTAATTTTGGGAATTCAGAGTATTTGATTAGAAGCTCTTTATATTGTAATCAAAAAATCAATGTAAAGGGTCAAATTATTAATACAATAAGGATACACATTTGGTGCTTCATTCATGGTGTGTGAATTTTTTCTACCTATGAGAAATTATTGAATGTATGCTTGCATTGTTCATTATTTTCAGAGAGCCTCTTGTTTATTATGTTTCAAATCCGCATTTCTTTAGTTGGAGTTTGCTGTTGTTTGCTTACCTTGCTGTGACAAATGCATGGAAGAGATCATCTTTGGGATTAACGATAAATATATCTTGTGGGTGTGCACATCTTGGTGGCTTCATGATCTGATGGATTTTCAATATCTTTCATGAGTGAATATATTTTGTCTCCAAATGCTTGCATCTGTGAGGTAGTGAATTGTGACTTTGTCTGATTTGTGCTTCATAAGTTTGTTCTAAATATCTCCATAATTAAATTTGCAAGGAAGAGTTTGCAATGGTTTATGTCCATAGGATTTCATTTTCAATCATTTGTTTTATTTTCTCATTACTCTATTCTCAATTACATTCTTCTTTCAATTCTAAAAGTCTAAAATCTTGGAAAAAATACAAAATTGCATTTTATTTACAACACCCATATATTTTAAAAATGGAAAATACCAAAAAGAACTAAAGTATGTTGAAATTTTATGTCTTTAATGAACTAGCAAAGGCCTCCTCATGAACATTCACATTTATCTTCAACTAAGTAACCAAGCAGGTTTTTACCCGACCCCAGAGAACCTTGGGAATAACTTCATTATTATTTCATGAGAGTAAATTGAGCCTCGAGATCCTAGCAAGTTGGCTTGTGTCAAAACAACTCTCAACAAAAGTGGTTCTAGAAGGAGGGCCTCAAGACTAAAAATCTAGATAACATTGGATCTTTCTCTCAAGAGATATTCAAGCGAGTGCTTAGATCATCTTCGAAGAGAGGAGAGTTCCTTGAACTCACCCACCATCATAGAGCTCACAATGACAAAGGGAAGACCAAAGAAAAATCTTCTCACCACCTTACCAAGTCTCATAACTCTCTTGGACAGCAGTCACATATCGCTGCCCCAACTGTCATAGCAACTATAACCAAAATCAAAACGTGCAAAATCAGAATTTTCAGCAACCTCGTTCGATGGCCTTTTTCACCAATGCAACAAGCTCACCTTTAAATTTTGTTGGACAGCTCTATGAGTTACCCAAAATCTAGAGAATTTTTGCACACGATTCATATATGGTGAATCAAGAATAGTAGAAGAACTCATCCATGCCTTCAAATAAATTTTTAACCATAAAGAGATTTCCCACCAAGACGTTGTTTTCCATCTATTCCCATACACTCTAGGAGAGTTTGCATACAATTGGTACCTAAACTTTCCATGAGGTTCTATCTCCACATGGAATGAATTTGAAACCAAATTCTTGAATCAGTTCAAGTTGTATGTGGACCCCACTATGACACATCACCAATTCATTACAACGAGGAAAGATCCAAAGGAGCCCATCGCTATGTTTAACCATCATTTTCACAAAATGAATCAAAATATGGAAGCACCTTACACCATACCAGATGAAGCTATTATACAAGTGTACCTCAAATCTTTGGACCCTTTCACCTCAATATTTCTAAGAAGGCTTCCCTCGACAGATAGAGATACAATGGAAAAGGTGTACAACTATCATATTTACCCAACAAATGGACCCACAAGAAGGAAGATATGTAGAAGTACCTACCATGGGTAACCTTTCTGTCCCACATCCATTTGCAGAAAGTAATCAAGTTCCAGCCACTCATGCACCTATGTTGAATCCCATTCCATCACAACCATTCATAGCCATACCCCATATATTACTTATCAAGGTTATGAGGCTCATAAAACAACGTTTGTAGAGAAGAGAACCGTACACCAAGAATAGCCTGCTACTCTCATGGCCTCTAAGTTGGACATCGTGAAGAAGACATTATTAGAACTCACCAATGAGCTCACCTAGATGAAGTTAAATCCATCCCAAAACCAAGGTGGATACCAACGAACACCTGATGGTCCAAGTACATATCCTCAGAATCCAAGCCAAAATTTCAACATGTACAACAACAAAAACACGCAAGAGAAAACATTTGGGCAGAAAATGCCAAACAAGCCATGGAACACCAGACCCAAAAATGGAAGCATCCCGATAGACAACATTAACACCTATGATGCATCAGAGGCTAATTTTGTTGGGACTCCAAATCCTTGCCAAGGCAATGATGGGTATGGAAACAGCTCCCATGATCACTACATCTAGAATCCAGAGGAGCCCCCAGTGCAATTTAATGCCATGATGTTTGATTCTTATGAGTCTAGAAAAGGGGAAGGCTCAAATGCCTTTTTAGGAGAAGAGGAGTTTGTGTTCCCCTTTAAAATAGAAAATGAACCTGAGTACTCCAAAGTGCATGCCTTCCAAAATTATCAATGAAACTCGTACAACCTTCAGAGAAGAAAGGGACCTCTCAATGAAGGCATACCTCCAACCAAACAACCAACCCCATCGGATCCCCAAGCTAGTAACAACCCCATGCCTCCTAAAGGTCCTAATACTCCCACAACCTCTACATCAAGTACATACCCTGGCTATAGAGGTGCGGCATGGTCAAATGACAAGTATAGCGCAGTCAATGAACTAAAGAAAAATAAAGAAAACATATCCATGTTTAAATCGCTACAAGGTTGCCCATCCCAGAAGGAGGCCCTTCTAAAATATCTAGACCATTAAAATCCCAGTCCATAAACCAATAATACAAGGACACCTACATCCAATATACACACATCTGAGGCTTTCCCCACCATGTACAAAGATAGGATGGAGGTCCCACCATTCTTACTCAGTTTACGGATGTTTGGAAAGAACCTACACAATTGCCTGATTGATTTTGGAGCTTCTTGCAATGTCATGCCCCTGTCAATCTACCAAAAGTTGGGAATGACACCCCATGTAACAAACTGAGTGGTCATACAACTAGATAAGACCGAGGTCAAACTAATTGGTGTGCTCAAAGATGTCCATATCTAGCTGGTAGCAGATCCCAGGATACAAGAAAACATAGACATGCATATTGTAGACATACCTGAGACTTATGGGATGTTGTTAAGTTGAGAATGGACCAAGTTCTTAAGAGGATGACTCTCCACAGATTTCACCCAGCTGTGGCTACCATGGAGAGGTTTGAACAACCAAATCAAGATAGATATGGAGCCTAAATTGAAAAGGATGATCACTGAGCACAATGCCCCAAAGGAAGTCCTATTCACCCAGATGGATTTGGGCACTTATTGGATGGACGACATCCTCATCTTCCAAATCCAAGAAGGTGAAGAGTCAGACCACAGTCCCATCCAAGGTCTCCTTGAGTTAAATATTGGTGATGACATCTTCTAAAGTTTCATCAACAACATGACAGCCAATTTATGACATCTAAGACAAGACGTAGACCCTAATATTTTGCTACTACCAGTGTAATGTTGACTACACTGGGCTAGCCATTCTGAGTTCACATGCCCCTATTCTCAGGCAGCATTATCATAGGTATTGACTCAGATCGCCCTATCGAGTAAGCTATCAGAAAATCTGACAATAAAAGAGGATATCCTCAAGATCAAAGACAAGAGTAACACCTGGCCAGAGATAGATAGCCTAGTTAATATAATCACTCCAAGCCAAGCTAGGGATAGTGGGTCAGAATCTGATGACAGAAGTCCTTCCTTGAATGTACTTAGTGACTAGAGTACCTTGAATGACGGGGCATGTCCCCCTTACAAAGAAATGAAAGAAGACATAGGTGCTGAAGGTGCTGAATTCCTCGAACCCAAACATACCCAAAATTTAGGACAGTTAACTTCTTTTGACAGTGATGAGGGGAAAGGAAAAAAATCAAGACCAAGGACCTTCCTAGAAAGAATCTTGCCAAGTAAATCTCCACTAAGCAACCCCAGATATGGAAACTATGCTATAATGGCTCCAAGTGTAAATAGGGAGCAGGTGTGGGAATCGAACTGGTAAACCCAAGAGGTAAGTATTTCTATGCCCCTTACAGGTTACAATTTCTATGCACTAACAATGTTGCATAGTATGAAGTGCTAGTCTAGGGAATCCTCTTAGCCCACTAAAAGGGGATAAAGATATTAATGGTGGAAGGAGACTCAAAATTGGTCATCAAGAAAATCCATAGTCAGTATAATTGCAATGATAAAAGGCTCTCGGCTTACCGGAATAGAGAATGGGACCTAATCAAGGACTTTGAAGCTTTTAACATCAAAACCATCCCAAGGAGAAAAAATGTTGTCACCGACGCCCTAGCTATATTGGCCAGTTCATTACATCTAATGGAGAAATCCAAGATAAAGAAATTCTCAGTTGAACTCATTGCAGCCTCAGCCATTCCAGACAATGTCACTAATTTTCAAGTCTTCCAAGATGATCAACACATCTTGGAGCTCATCATTTGTGTCGGTGTGTTCAAGAAATAGATAACAGACGAGGAAAAGGAAGGTGAAGAAGAAATTAAAACTAAAGATCATGCTAATCAAGGAATCATAAATCTGAGGACCAACGCCATACCCAAAGGAATGGTAGAACTAGAGAGGATTTTTTATAGTGACAAAACTATAGTAAGGAGGCACCCAGACATAACCCTTGATGGTAAAGAATGTGACACATACAACCTTGGCATGAAAGAAGAACCAAGAGAGGTCCACATCGGGAAGGTGGGAACTAAAGAAGAAAAGGAGAGAATGGTCCAGCTCCTCATGGAATACTAGAATGTCATAGACTAGAGATATGAGGAATTGAAGACATATGACACCTCGGTCATAGTACACAACATCCCCCTAAAGCCAGATTCCAAGCCTTTCAGGCAATGACAAAGACCAGCGAACCCTACCATGGAGCCCTTGATCCAAAATGAAGTCTAGAAGTTTCTTGATGCCAGAATCATCTTCCTGATTCAGCATTCTACTTGGGTTGCAAACCTAGTACCTGTGAGAAAGAAAACTAGAGAGATCAGACTATGCATAGACTTCCAAAACCTCAACAAATCCTCTCAAAAGGATAATTATCCACTCCTATCTCTTGAAAAAGTGTTGCAAAAGGTGTTAGGGATTTTTCTTGTATGAACCACAATGCTTGAAATGTCTAAATGAATCCTGTACCTTTTACTTCTGATTCAGAGACAAGAAAAGCCTAATTGCTAAGGACTGGATAAGGTCCTTCTTCATTTTTGAGTTCCACAACTACTCAGGCAGGTTTTACCTTTAATGATAGCTGTTAACATAGTATTTGTTGATGTGGACACTGATTAACTATGTATCTTTACTGAACCAACTTATGAATAATCTTGCTGATGATCAAGCATAACCATTAACAAGATATTACCATGCAAATCATAGC
>MU223224.1:4209842-4220471 GCA_018584345.1 Thuja plicata | reverse complement strand
TCAGCATCTCCATCTATTCCTAATACTCTGCAAAGAGCATAGGCATTATACTTGATATAAAAATACAAGTCCTTGTAAAAATATGGGTAAGCTCCAGTCTGAGGACTTATATGATCTCTTATTTCTTATGGCATATGCTTTTTCAATGAGCCTCTTGCAACACCAGGCTTATTGTTATATCTCTTTTCTTGTTTTTTCATGTCAATTTTGGTTGACATGGTGCTAAACAGGCCAAATGCTTGCATAAAAGAATTTCTATTTAGGACAAGCAAATTAGTGCCATCTTCTCTTTTGATGGTCTTTGTGAGTACATCATAGTGGTTAGCCAGTTCTAGAAATAGGTCAACATCAAGGAAAACATCAGGTACTAACAACCTACCCAGTCCAGATATCCAAGGGTTTGACACAGGGATAGGTTTATCAAAATTCTTGTAAAAGTAAGTAAACAGAGAATAACCTGTTGTTCCTGGGGTCACTGCATCTCTGATGTCTTTGAAGTCATCTTTGAAAGCACCAGCATCAATCTTTCTATTTTGAGTTGACCCTGGCAGCAGCTGGAGAAACTCATCTGAGAAGCTAGGTTTTCCTTTAGGATCATCTCCACTGCCTCCACTAGTAGACGCCATGCTCATAGCAGTACTCATCTCTGTAAGCTCTTGAATTCCTAACTGGATGATATATCTAAGCATAACTCTCTGTAATTCTTAAAAATCTTGATCACCCTAGAACACTGCAACAGCTCTGAAATATCACTTTTTGCTGAAACAACACTTAGCCCTGAAATTATAAACTCGGTAAATAGGAATGAGTGCACGATCCTCTATTTATAGCTAAAGGATTCAGAGTACATGGCTCAAAATTCAGAAATGTCAGTTCTGCAATTAATTTGATATGCCATGAAATGTTCAAAAACCTAGCCTTAGTCGCGCGAGGTGATAGGAAATCAAATTTAAATCATGAATATTTTGGCGCAATCATAAAACGGTTAAGACAGCTGACATGGCACTTTGTGATTTATCCTCTGTCATATATCTCAGCTACCTTTTGTACACAGTAATCAAAAATTCTTATATCTGATTGGCCGCTGGGTGATTTCCTCTGTCACGTCATCCACTTGGTGCCGCTTTTGTAGATCCTGTTATCAGGCGACCTCGCAACCTCATTAAGTCTCTTTTTCATGAGCACATTTCTTTAACCATGGTTTACTCTTTAGACTTGGCAACAATGTAATTCCTTTACCTCGGCTGACCCAAGTCTTTCCAGCGATCAGGCGACTATGCAAAAATATAAGTCGCGGGGAGTTAACCTTAACTCATCCATCTTCTCCAGACTTGGCGACAAAACCTTGTTTTTAACTTTTCATAGTAATCACTAAGTCGCTAGATGCTCATTTCTCTTTTCAAGACTTCACGACAACACTTAGTCGCTGAGTCGGGTGATAAGATCAACTTAACCTTATTATATAGCACATCCCCTTTTCTGTTTACAGTGACCTCGTGACATACCTTAATCGCTTAGTCGGAAGGAATTTTTTCCTAGGGCACTTTTATCACCAGACTACGTGACCACCGTCAGATCTTTTCATCTTTCCATCGTACGGCTGTCTTTTAATCGCTATACATTTCTTTATGCCCTTAAATCATCAGGAGACTTCGCGAATGAGGGCAAACATACCTTAGTCTTGTTATCGCGTGATCCCTATTCTCCTTCTGGCAACCTCCCGACAACTACTAGTTCTGTGACAGATGTCATCTTTTCTTTCGTCCACTTAATACATTCTGAAAAACTGAGTCATCACCCTGATCTGGTGACATCCCGATTGAGAGAAATCTCTTAGCATGAAACCGTTAGTCACTGAGTCGTGACTATTATCCACTAACCGCCAATTATCACGAGACCACATGACTAAAGCAAAGTCTTAACTGTTTGACTAAGCTGATCCAGCGACTATGCGACATGAAGTGAATCGCAAAGTTGGGAGACATTTCTTTGACTTACCATTTCTTCTCGCGATCACCCGACTAAGGCGGGTCCCATTCATTTTTAAAATCTTATAACATGATTTCAAGTGACAACCTGACCAAAGAAAGATCGCTAAGTCTCGATACACTAAGAGAATATTCCATTTCTTATCAAGACTACGCGACATAAAGCAAAAGCGAAGTCGGGAGATGCATTGGCATATTCGATCTGGGTTATGCGATCAAGCGACTTAACTTAAAGCACATGTCTTAAGTGACTGAAAAAGGTAATGACAAAACATAAGACATGGCTAAGGGTTTAAAATGCATCGTTTAATACTTGGCTTACTAGGGTTTTAGCAGGGTTTTGACAATTTGACAAGGTATAAGCATGAAAACCTAAAAATTTCACAGAGAGCAAGGCAGAGAACAAGGCGTAGCAACAAAAATAGGAAATACAACCAACAAAAGGTCAATGGGTCTCAAATGATGTCATTTCTAGATAGTTACTCTAGTTACAACCAGGTGATGGTGCAAGAAGAAGATAGGCTGAAAATGACATTCACAACCAAATGGGGAACCTTCACCTACCGACAGAAACCTTTCGGACTGATTAACGTTGGGGCCACTTTTCAGAGGGAAATGGACATAGCTTTCAAAGGACTAGTTGGGAGGTGTATTATCATCTACATGGATGATCTCATGGTTTTCTCAAAGTAAAGAGCTGACCACATAAATGATCTCAAAAAATGCCTTCAAAGATGCAGGGAATTTGGGATTTCCTTAAATCCCAAGAAATGCATGTTTGGGGTAACTAAAGGCAAGCTCTTGGGAATCATCATCTCTGAAAAGGGAATATCCATAGACCCCAAAAGGGTAGAGTCTATTCTAAATTTGACACCACCACATAGCCGTAAACAACTAAAATCTTGCTTCGAGAAGATCAACTTCATAAGGAAGTTCATTGGTGGTTTCACAGAGATAGTAAAACTGTTAAATGAAATGCTCAAGAAAGATGTCAAGATTGAATGGAATCTCCTAGCCAAGAAGTATTTTGAGGAGATAAAAAATGCCATCACCATGACACCAGTTCTTGTCAACCTTGACTACACCATTCCCTTCAAAGTTTACTCTTTTGCATCAGAACATTCATGCGTAGGCATCCTCACACAAAAGAGGAACAATGAAGATGAAAGACCCATAGCTTTCATGAGTTTCCCTTTCAAAGATGCTAAGATCAGGTACCCCAACTTGGACAAACAGTCATTTTCTCTTGTCAAGGTGGTAAAGAATTTTTGACACTATATCTTGAGGAGTGAAGTCATTGGGATAGTTCCCAATGTAGCCGTGAAGTCTCTTTTGATGCAGAATGAGCTAGGAGAGCGAAGAGGAAAATGGATGGTAATCCTCCAAGAGTTTGACCTAGAGATCTAACCTATGAAGCTAGTGAGGGGCCAAGGCCTGAAAAAGATGATCTATGAGGTTGAAGAAGGATTGGTCTACCAAACCTAAACTAACCAAGGTGTGATCACTGATGTATGGTATCAGGACATATTGTACTATTTGTTGCAGAATTGTTGCCTATAGGAGATGAATGGTTCCTAGAGAAGAGCTTTGAGAATTGAAAGAATCTCCTACATGTTGAAGAATGGAAAATAGTATAAAATAAATTATGAGGGTCTGTACCTAAGGTGCTTGGATAGACTCGAGGCAAAGCAAATCCTAGAATATTTCCATGACAGATACAAAAAGGGACGTGGATCCGCTGAGGCAACTGCTCACCAAATCTTAAGGGTGGGATATTTCTGGCCTACAATATTCAAAGACACCAGTGAAGATGTGAGATCTTCCCACACTTTCCAAAAGATCACAACTCGAGAGAGAAATCCCACAATGCCCTTACAACCAGTATATGAGGTACGCCCGTTTTCCCAATGGGGCTTAGATTTTGAACTAGAGTGATTAACCCCCATTCATCTGTAGGACACAAGTTCATTCTGATAGCTACAAATTATAGTACATGCTAGATGGAGGCTCAAGCACTAAAGAATTCTACTATAGAGGTCATGATCATATTCTTGGAGAAGCGCGTCATAACTAGGTTTGGAAAGTTGTTCTATTTGGTATGTGAAAATGCTCCATCTTTCTCTTCTGCCTCGCTCACAGAATGGGCCTTCAAAAACTAGGTAATCCTCAAATTCTCTTCAAATTATTATCCATAATACAATGGCACAGCAGAGTCTACAAACAAGAACTTAACGACAGTGATCAAACACCTCCTAGATGACAACCCCACAGATTGGCACACACAACTGAAATATGCCTCTTGGACTGATCGCGTAAGGATCAAAAGTTCCCTAGGGACATCCCCATACCAATTAGTATATGGCTTGCAACCTATTTTCCCTATGAACTTAAAAATCCTAATTTTGAGATTCATGGACCAAAATGTGGGAGGAGAAGATCGAGTGCAAGTCATGCTCATGAATCTTCTTAATCTACAGGAGAAATGAACATTGGCCCTTGAACATGTGTCAAAGAATCAAGTCATGGTCAAGAGGTGGTTTGACAAGAGAGCTACCATTAAAGCCTTCAGGATCTCTGACCTTTTTCTCATGTGGGATAAGGAAAAATAAAATCTGGGTGGCCACACCAAGTTCCAAAGATTGTGGACATGCCCTTACCAAATATCAGAGATCCTGGGGGAAAATACTTTTAGGATCAGCGCATTGAACAGAGAGTTGACCCCATTGCTAGTGAATTGACAATTCCTCAAAAATTACTTTGGATCCTAAATGGGGATGCCTTCATTCCCTTGTACCATAGTCCCTTTTGGTTTCTTTTTTTCTTTTCTTTTTCTTCATCGTCCTCGCTATCAGTCCTTTCTCCCATTTGTGGTTTCCCTTTTTCCTTTTGTCGGGGCTCATTTTTTGTTTTGGGTCAGTGTGTTTTGGGTCCATTCCAATGTAGTCCATAAATTGGAGAAAAGGTATTTCTCAGTCAAATTATCCAAGAGAATGTGCAATGCAAAGAACACTCCAAAAGACAAAGTGGTGACATTTATCATTGATTGACAAGAAGAAGTTAAAAAATCAGTCATCCTGATAACAAAAAACACAAAGAGATGACACTTGAGAGTGTTGGTTCCCTGAGCATTTGTTAGTTGTGACCAAATTTAGTGCATGGATTTGGGTACCCACCGATCCCAGAACCCAGGTCTGAATGGATGTGGAGGCAATAAAAGGAAGAAAGAAATAGCTAGAGAGAGACCAAAAAGAAGCACACAAAAAGAAAAGTGTCCCAAAAAGGTCACAAGTGTGGGATCTGGGTGGTATAGCCTAATTGTTGCTTGGATCAAATAAAAAAAGGGAAAGAGGAAGAAAATTAATTACTATCATGGACTTGAACACAAAAAAATACAAGAACACCCGGGACTTGATACATTTCAAAAGCACGCAGAACAAATAAAATGACTGTCCCAAAAATAGAACTCTCAATGTAGGAAAGCTATAGCCTAAGTAGACAGAACGGACTTGGGTGACTATGAAAACCTCTACCAGGGCTATGGATACTCAACCAGCAATAGAGAAAGGTTATACTTGGGATTTGGGGAAACATTTGTCAGGGCTATGAATGCTTGACTGGCAGCAAAGCTCTTTTTGAGAAACCCTGGTCCACTTGGCAAAGGTTGGGAGCAGCTGGAAAATGTTTTGGTTACCACAATAAAAAGTCAAGAAATAAATTCATGTGAACACACAGTAGGAAACTGGCAAAAAAGCCTTAGATTGGAAGTTAGTGAAAGATGGTCAGCACCAGCACCTCTTGGTTTCGCTCTGTTACAAAGCTACAACCCGGAAGAGTATTGATGATGAAGAAATGCCTTGGTCATTCCTCCTTTTGTCAGGGCTATTTATTGTGGGTCCACAACACACACCCCATTTTTGGTCCTCTGACCATGGGGACCCCCCTTTTTTGTCCTTTTTGTCTTCTTGCGTCTGCCCCTTTCTCGGTCCCCAACAGGTCAATCCCATTGAAGGGTTGTCGGTTCATTAACATAGAGAGAAAACATTTTTTTTGGCCTTTCCTCCCTTTTGGAGGACCCAACTCCCCAAAATATTGAGATGGTTGAAAGGCCAAAAACTTGAACTTTTGGTGTTTCGGCCTCTAAAAACATTGAAAGGAAAAAGGTGTTTACGTCTGAACTTTCAGTGTTTCAGAGGCCGAAAGGTCTAAAAGCATCGACTCCACCTGTGGACTATAAAGTGGAAAAAGGGTCTGCATTCATTCACTTTGTTTTCTTTTCTTCGTGGCATTTTGAGAGCTCATGACTTTGAAGATCTTTCCCTTTCCCCTTGTGATTGATCACCCCTCACCTTCGAGCTTCATCATGTCATCCTCCTTCGCTCCACGCTGAGTCGAGGTAGGTTCCTACCTCGTGCTTCACATTTTTATTTCCTCTTATAGGTTTAGGGTAGGTTTTCTTTGCACCTGGTGCTTGTCCAGCCTAGTTTTTTCTAACCTCCATGCCCCTGGGTCTCCTAGGGCCTTGTGGGAACCTTCAAACTCAGCAAGGAGTCCCTCCTTATTGGGTCAAGTCGGGTCTTTCTCATTTTTTAGGTTAGAGTTTTTGTGGTTTTCTGGTCATGGCCCTTGCCATAGGTTTTTAGCCCCCAAAAGGCCGAAAACCATTTTTTTAGTCTGTCGCCTGAGCATCCATCAAAGATTTGGACTTTTCAGCCTTTCGGAGGCCTGAAAGGTCTAAAACACTCACAAGTCTGAATCACCAAAAGAATTGGATTTTGGACTTTCAGAGTTCAGCCATTACAGAATTTCAAGGTCTGCAAAAACTTTCAGGCTTTTGCATGCTGAAAGACCGACAAAGTTTGCTCATCAACAATTGCCTCTTTTGCACTATCAACCTTTTCAGATTGTGAACCATTTTTTAGTGCCTGAAACCCTGAAAGGGCCAAAAATGTGAAAGAGGAATTCATGGCTACTTAAAGAGATATTTACCTCTATCTTCTTAGATTAATCAGTTTTCTTTTAGTTTTTTTTCTTCAATAAGATATGTATTCTCCTCGCAGGGACGCCTAAACAAAAGACAACATCTCCAATGAAATAGCAATACAAGGGGAATCCCCCAACTTCAAAATTTAGGTACAAACACATGGAAATCACCGACACTAACATTGGGAATGTAGACTGGGATCATTTCTTGGTGCAATGCTCCCAGCAAACAGGGAGATCTAAGGACTACACCACACTAGTCCTATATGTCTTGGTGAATGCAACAGCCCACCTTGTAGCTATCTTTTCATCAAAGTTGATTATAACCTTGGCCAACCATTGCAACTCAAATGAGAGAGTAGTCCAAAACACAAAGGGGTAGGTAGTACTAGATATAAGGCCAGATATCATAGAGGAGTTCTTCCACCTCCATAAATGCATCGATGAGTTCTACAACTTCTACATTGGAAAGGGGCTCCAGTGGTTCAACAACAAAAAAAAGGAAGCCTATGAAATTGTAAACAATGACTACCTCAAGAAACCTCTCCCAAAGAATAGGTTGGATAAGATAAACCTCTGATGAGGATACTTAAAGGATGATATCCAGATGGCTGTAACATTGATAAGCTAAGTTTATGGACTTCCTAATCCATCCAATTTGAACCCTGGATGATCTTACTAATTAAAAGGTTCAGGGGCCATAAACAAAGGTTTGACTGGGGTTCCATTATCAGTGATAGATTGGATGAGCAATTGGTGGCAGTAAAGCATAACCCCATGTTCTACATGAGCGTATATATAGTATACCTATTGGTGGCATGGGAAGACTACCCATGTCTTACCTAGAGGGGAAGCATAAATGACCCAAATTCTTGGCCCCAAATTATGTACCCTTAGTTAATGAAGAGAGAAAATATGCTAGAAGATTTCCCTAATTACAGGATAGTCAACGATGCTTTCATATTTGCAGTGATCTAATCCATTGAGGGTGACTTTGCAAAAAGGATGTCCTAAGAGGCAGCTGCCAAGGTAAGGGCCATTGGGGCCTATTATATACAATTTAAAACATTTACTTACATCTGGGTAGTAGGATCAACCTTAAAACCAAAGAAGCTACACATCTATTCGTTTGACTAGATAATCATCTTGGAGATGGCTAGGCAGCTTGCAAAATCTTACAAGCATATAAAGCATAAGAAGAAGCATTGTTGGGATTTTCATATCTCACTGGGCCCATATACCCTACAAGATATGATGGTCTACAAATCATTGGCCTTCAAATGGGATGACTTCCCTCAGTAGCTTAACAAGACAGTGCGGGCTTGCTTTGACCCTATAGGCATGTACAACCATATTATTGCCAAGTTCTACATTCATTAACCAAGCTTAGAAGATCACTGGATGAACTACATAGATGACCATGAGGTCAGCATCCGGGACTATTTTAGAATGCCTCTTTCCCTGGCAAAGGAAGCATTGAAGACTCCAATTCCCCAAAAGGTTTGGGAGTATGATTCAGACAAGGTCTTGGAAGACATTTATACAGATGACAAGATATATGATAGTCCTATCATGAATGTGGAGATTAATAAGGATGAAAATGATGATATTTATTTCCAGGCAAGGCATGTGATGAGAAAAACAAAGAAATGGAATAAGAGGTCATAAATGAGCTTGATACCTATTAAAACATTGATGGAGCCACCCAAGAAAGTAGATAAGTTGTGAGGGGAGAAATCTATCATCCCCAAGTATAAAAGGGCACCGCCTCAAAAGCCAGGGATAGTATATGGTCATGAATGACGTGTGGAATATGGTTCCAACCCAAGGCATAAAAAGACAAGGATGATAGGGAATATACATCCTCCAGTAGAGGTATTGTAGGCTCCATCAAGTGAAGGTCCATCTGTTAGAAACACTGAGAGTGGGGGGGGTGAATCAGTATTTTTCTATTAATTACAATTCAGCAATTTTAAACTTGAATAAAATAGATAACAAATGAGGCACAACACATAACACAAGATATGATTACAGGGGATCCTTGATTAGAGGAAAACCCTGGTGGGAATTAGTACCCACAAATTATTGTGCTAGTATAATGAACTTGTTAAAGTTCCTTTGCCCTGTTAGGAGTAGTATTTACAATTTAAGTACAATGACCCTGTGAGGAGTCTTTACAAAAACCCTGTTAGAGGTGGTTGGCTCACTGCCAGAGATTACTGCTCAATAAGATGAAGGCTACAACCTTCTGATAACTTATAAACACTATATCAAAAATGAACTGTTGTAATGACACTATTGTCTGATCAATTTTGTTTATGCGCTAATTTGTTAATCTCTTGTAGACTTCTACTTATTACTAGTTTTATCATATTGATCTTCTGAATATCTTCTCTACTTCTTTTTCATCGACACCCTTAATACAAAAGTGCATGTCTAGTATATATACATGCCTGAATAGATGCAACTAAAAACAAGACCTTAGTCATCCCAAAAACAACATACACAACACTTCCAAACTAATTGGTTTAAGTGTGTTTACATGAATTATTAAGACATAATTACAAACTTATTACAATAGGCACATAGCCTTTACAAAAAAATATATTATATGCTAATTCAAACTCTGAGGTTAGTTCCATACTTTGTTTTCTGAACTGTTGGTGGCACTTAATCTTCCTGTAACTTCTTTGTACTATCATTCCGTACCATGTGTTTATAGGGTAAACACAAAAACATATCTTTTCAGGCTTAGAATTGTCACCCTAACTCAGGCATTAGGGCTACACAACAATTCCATCCTCACAATGGAAACTTCCTCTAGCTGTGGGTGAATTATGGATGAGGAAGAGTCTCCAGATTCTAGGCCGGCTCCTATTTGATTCGGGATATCACCTCCTAATTTGAAACTTGATAGGGAAAGGGAAAAAAGAAACTTTAAAACTGGAAATAGATAGGGGTGATACACCAAGAATGAATTCAGACTTCACAAAAAGATGAATTTCAATCCCGACTCATGAATGAATACTTTAACAATCTAAATCTCTGTTCAACATATAGGTTAATAAATTCATGCTATTAGGGTTCTACCACAAATATCTTGGAGAATTAACAACATACATTTCTCATGCAAGGCCAAGGGGCAGCTAATTTTCTTGAGAAGGAACAGAATTTCATTCACTTCTTTTAGATAATAACCAATTTAACACTTGCTAGAAAAGATGAAACAGGATTCGATATTGAAAAAACAAGTACACAAAATGGGAGCCAAAGAATCTGTTTCATTTCTTCAAAAATCTAACAAGATGATTACAAAAATGGCCTTCAAAGCACCTAGGAATGATATATTCACTAATAATGCCCTCTCTCCAAAATCTACAACCAGATGGATACAAAAATGCATGGAAAAATGGTATAGGAACAAAGTAGTTCACTAAAACCTCTTTTCCACCAAATCTGACTCCTTACCATGAAAATGAAAGTCCTCTAAATAGCCCACATGGCTAATTTCGAAAATGACATTTCCCTCCAAACAGGTCTCCTAAACAGAAAGATCACCCCAAAAATAAAGGCCTAATCCATGCCTACAAATTAGCCTCCCAGAATTTCAGCTTGATCCCTAGTTTTAAGGCATAATTGATGCCAAATTGAAGCCCTAAAG
>MU223224.1:4190000-4202360 GCA_018584345.1 Thuja plicata | reverse complement strand
GTATCTTTGACAATAACAGTATCAATAGTGTTGAAATTTGTTACAGTATGCATGCACCCTGTAGCAACTTGTTATGTACTGCACACAACTCACATTGATATCACCACAGTTTTAGTCATTTTTCTTGAATCACAATGTTGAAATCTGCATTTGAAATATTTCTTTCTTTCCTGCACATTGAATATCTAGCATTCTTTCATTTTTTAATAATGCACATTCATGAAGTTTGAGCACGGGATCGTGACACTCACTGCATCTTTCCAATATAGCACATGATTTCATAAAGATGTGTTTGTTTGATGTTATTATTCCGTCAATGCAAATGTGTATCTTTCTCTTACATTGATATCATCAGTAAATATGCAGTTCAGGGATTTTGACTGATGCATGGTATCTTATAGGCTTTTATGTATTGCTTAGCTCCAATTGGATCTAATATATCTTTCACACTATGATGCAGGATTCAGGACTACATAAGACCTAGAGTGTAGGACAATTAGAGACAAGACCTAGGATATGAAGACTTCAGATGATGTAGATGAACCACTCCAGAAACTAGAAGACCTCTTAAAGGCAATACATAGACCCTAGACTCTATCATGCTTCCTTCTTTCTTTCTTTTTTGCATATGCACTCTAAGTTTCAGTATGCAAGATGTGACCTTGAAGGAACACTTGTCTAATACATTCAGTATGAATGCACAATGTAATGATCATTTATGAATATGAAAGTGTGAATTTTATCAAAACTTAGAGTACAAATAAAATATGATAATATGAATGTAATAGCAATGTATTCATTTTGCATTGGCTGAACAGTAATGTCAAAGAGATGTTTCTTTATGCAAATTTTTAAATGCTATGACTGCTATCCCGCATGTGAAAAATTTGGGTAACAATATCATAGAGCTTAATTATGAATGGGTATAGTGTGAATCAATCATACACACATGGAGTGGTGCTCTGATCAACTGGATAACTCTGTACTGTTCTATTTTGTGTACTTAGTCAATTTTTCTCTTCAAAGTTTATAGTCAAAACTTCATATGAATTTGTTTCCATAATGACAACACAAAATAATTCATATACACCCTGAGTGTCAACTTTCCAACAATCTCCCCCTTTGTCATTAATGGCAACAAAGGAACGTGGCCAAGTTGCTTTAAACTTTGACTTAACAACAAAAATTGTATATTATAACTTTGGCTATATAACATACTCCTTATATACATACATTTATCCCCCTTTGACATTAATGAAAAAGGTGTCAAAATTTGTCAAAATTTGTAAGTCTCTAGGTACTTACTCCAAGTAGACATCTAAATAAGCAATCTGAAGATTTGTGATCTCTTGCTTCCAGAATGCCTTTAGTGCATCAACTATCTGAAGATGGGTGCATAAGGCATATGTAAGCTTCTCCATCTTTGTTAGATCCATGCAGGGCCCTTGATCATATGTGGAAATGGTTGCATCTATTTGTTTTATGTTCTCATTAAAAATAGCTAAGGAGGGTGCAAGTGCATTTCTCAGTTGGGTCTGCCTGATCCTTATCTTCCTAATCTCTATCTTATCTTTTTCAATCTTGTCTATCTATCCTTGATAGATATTGTTGCAAATATTGATGTCTTGGGATGATGTTTCAACTGATTGCCTTATGTTATCAACCAAGATATCTACCTCCTCAATCTTCTTGATGTTCTCAGAATTGAGTTTGTCTCTATCCATGCAATTTTCTATTACTTTCTTGCCTTTTGATGCCAACTCTTTCAGAATTGTCTGACCAATATTTAATGAATTGAGATCTAAAGAGAAGTTATTTACCAATTCATCCAATCTTTCCTTTTTGTAATTTTCCTCTGCAGTTCTAGTAGTTGAGTCTACTAAACTTGTGAAGTGTGCTTTGAAGCTTGTTAAGATGCTATCGACATCATCAACTGACTAAATTTTAGCCACTTCCTTATCTACAGGAACTAAGTCATTCAAAATGTTCACTGACTCTAGAAAGAGAGGGTTTCTCATAACTTGTTTCTCTTTGGCTTTATCCATGGCTAAGACACTGATCTTGATCGAATCTTCTTCTCCCCATGCATCTAGGCTTGATGAGTCAGGAGTTAAACTTGACAACAATGAAGTTGATGGTTGAATAGATGGAGTGAATATAGCATTTTGACTAGTATCCATAGATTCACTTTTCACCGGGATCTCCATAACAGGTGGTTCATTAGATTGATTGTCTTCCTCATTATTCAAATCTGTTGAATCTTTAGGAGGAGCTTCATCTTGTTGTAAGTATTATCTGTGCGTACCTTCTCTGTCTCTTTAGTGCTGAAAAATTCTTTTTCAAATTTGTCCATGTCATTATCTAAAGCTGTCATGGATATCTTAACATCATTGATCACAATAGTCTCTTCTAAATCTTTGGTTGTATTAGAAGGTGATGAAACTGTGGGTGTTGAATCCTATAGACCTATCATAGGTGCATTTGGAATCACTAGTTCTTTATCCTATTTGGGAGGGACTCGAGTTACTTTAGTTGTAGGAATCATTGACGGATATATGTGCCTATCCAAAAATACTTGCTCAAATGCTTTCTGAGTCTCTTCACCAACCAGTTCATACTCTTTGTTCATAATATGAAGAGTTCTTGTTTTGGTTCTGAGATGAGGTTTTACCAAATCTAACAATATTACTTTCTCATCATGTGAGAAAATAGGGATAAGTCTATCTAATGTTTCTTCTCTAATCCTCATATCTTCCTCTATTGCTTGTCTTTTCAATAGGTCTAGTATGTTCCATACTTTGTCTGGTATGACTATCTTGAGTTCCATTACTGACCTCTTAAACTTGATCATATGAGAGATAATCATAGAGTGAATTTCTGATTTATCTATCTCTTGGTACTTTTCATAGACATTTTTAATAGAGTCTAGTCTTCCTTCATTAAAAATTATGTTCCTTAAGACTATTAGACTAGGTCTGAATCCTACCTCAGGAGGGGCTTGAGTGTTCTTTACTTTTCTCCTTGTTGTCCTTGAGGATGGGTGACCTGTGGGAGCTTGCTTCCTTCTTCTGTTCAACTTGCTTGGTACTAAAGGTGGAGAGGATTCCAATTCAATAGTAGTTGATGGTGCAGATGTACCTTCATCAAATTTCTTCTTCTTATTCTTGGAAATATTATCATATTTTTCTATTTTTACTTCTATAGGAGTTTGTTTAAGCTCTCTTGCAATTTTAGCTTCCCTAGCTTTGTCTAGGTCTTCTTGTGTGACCCCATGAACTTTTAGGATATTGGATGTAATCCTTGATGCCTTCCTTTTGTTATCTGCACTGTATAAGATAGAATCAACTTGATTTGTCTTCTCTTTGTATGTACCTCATCTTGGCTCATTTGGATCTTTAGGCGGAGACAAAAGAACCTTCCAACACATGTTCTTCAGCTTCATAACCAAGTGGATGAATCCATTTTGTTCTTGGCTCAACTGCTTCCATGCAAGTATAGTCAGTTTCCACCATGAAGCATATGGTGTCCTTGTATTTATCAACTATCTTTTCTGATATTTTGAACCTCTTCTACATCTTGATCCTGAATGTTTTAATCTCCATGTCCATAGAATAATTTACACTGCTTTTTGATGTAACCATTAGTGAAATTTGGGACATAGTAGGATTACTCATGTCTAGGTAAAGATTAGATATTTCATGTGGAAGTATAGGTAGATGATCAAAGAGCCAACTCTGAATATTTTGCTCTTGTCATGCTTTATAGCTCTAATTTTCTCAATTATTTGTTCATGCAATATCTCATAGAGATTATACTAAGTGTTAGCTTTTACCATCCTTATTGCTTCCATAATAGTAGCTGCAACCACACTATTCAGCCTGCTTGCGTACTGAAACTTGTAACCAAGTATCATTGTGACGAGTTTGATTTCTTCTTCCACAATGGGATCAACATTCATCCCGCACCTATCACTTTTGGATAAGCATGCTTGTTCAACCTATTTCTTTACATCTTTACCAGTGGGAAGAACTGGTCCAACCTTAGGGAGTCTGGTCATCTTGTGAATAAGATCAGTAGTAATGCGGATAGGAACTTCACCAATCCAATACAAATCATCATGTATCCTACTAAGTAGGATTTTAACCCATTTTGGTTCATAGAAATCATGCACATTTGAATACTCAAAGATAGGGTTATCAGTGAGATGCGTGTATTCATCCTTGAATAAATAATCTGGTTTCATCATTGATGCCATAAGAGTTGCTATGCTGTTATCCACAACATTTTCATTCTTACAATAGATGTATGCGTGAATGTCCTCTACATGCATGACTCCTAGTAGAGTCTTGGAGAATGCCCCTTCTGCATCATCTGATACAGACTTGAATGGATGCTTCTTAAACACATATCTCTTCTTCTCAGAGATGTCAAACATTGTAGGAGTAGCCATTACTTACTTGTTGCTTGCTTAAGTAGGGTTTCCAAATATTTTGTAATGACGCGTATGCTAGGGTTCCATTTCAATTTTGATTCATCTTTCTAACCAACCAATGATTATCTATTGATGATTTGATGCTAAGATCTCATGTGCTCTTTGAATGCTCAATCTCGAATGCAAAAGTGAAGATGAGAGATCTCTTTACTAACTTATATAAAAGTTATTGCATTTAATGCTTTTTTTCATAGAGTAGTTTACATTGAGAATTTCAATCTTTGCTTCTGTCAAAGTTCAAGATATGCATCCATGCATAATTCCTCAATTCATCACTAAATACATGATTCCATAGGTACATACTCAGACATGAGTATACCAGCCACGCACGGGTTCAGAGCAAGAATAGCTCCCCCTAAGACCATGAGGATCATCTAACCAGAAGTAGAAGGTGTGTCCACTATGGATGCATCTACTACCTTGTTCTCATTATTATCTTTCTTTACTTCAACCCATATTTTACCTGTTTCTTCTGTAGCTTTTACAAACTTGACTTCACCAGATTCTTCAAATAATGATTCTTTAGGCTTCTCTTGTTTTTGAGTGCTATATCTACACAACCTTGAGATGTGTCCATCTTTGCCACATGAATGACAAATTATTGGAGGTATATTGATATTGTTTATCATGTTGCACTTCTTGGCTATGTGTCTATTAGTTACATATTTGACATGTAATCATCTTATAGTTTTTCTGAGGTTGAGTTCTCTTATTGTGTGGATTCAGATTTCTTTGATTTTGTTGTGACTGATTTCTTTGACTTGTTCTGCAATGAATAGCCCTATGACCAAATTTATTATAGGAATAACAATATCCATTGAAAGGTCTTACCTCTTTACAATCTCTTTCCAAATATCCATGCTTGTTACAGACATAAAAAGTTCTGTTAACTTGCTTGAGTTCATCTTTAGGTGGTTTTGTTTTAGCCTCTACAAGATTCTTAGTTTTCTTTGCTTCTGCAGATATCTCTTGTTCTTTCTTTCTTTCTTTCTTGCATTGAATTGATTTCAATTTGAGATACTCTCTATCCAACACCAGTAGTATCACCTTTTAGCCTCTATGCATAAAGTTGTGATTGAATTAGATCAAAACTTGTGTGTAGTTTATCAATCTTATCTTTTGCTTTTGTTAATTTAGATTCTATCTTTTTCTTGATGTTTTCCAACTCCAAGATTTTAATGTTTCCTTGCATAAGTTCATAATATAATTGTTTACTTTCTTTGTTCTTTTCTTCAATAGCTTCTAGGCTATCTATCAGCTATTCATTCAGATCTTCAATCTTATCTTTCAAAGACATGTTCTCTTCATTCAGCTTTTTGACCATTTTTCCCAAATCATTTGTAGAGCAATCTTTCAGATCTTTCCCTAATTTTTTGATAAGCATTTGAGAGCCATCAACTTTTAGTTTTAACTCTTAATTTTATTTTTTAGATCTATCAAGATCTTCAAGGGCTGCTTCAAGATTCTTTTTTAGATGTTTTACTTCTTTTGAATCCATGATCTCCTCAAGTGGTTAAACTTTCTTTCAGAGGACCAAAGCTCTGATACCAATTGTTAGAAACACTAAGAGGGGGGTGAATTAGTTTTTTTCTATTAATTATAATTCAGAAATTTTGAAATTGAATCAAATAGATAAAAAATGAGGCACAACACATAACACAAGATATGATTATGTGGAAACCTTGATCAGAGGAAACCCCGGTGGGAATTAGTACCCACAAATTATTATACTAGTATAAAGAACCTGTTAAAGTTCCTTTGCCCTGCTAGGAGTAGTCTTTACAATTTAAGTACAATGACCCTCTTAGGAGTCTTTACAAAAACCCTGTTAGAGGTGGTTGGCTCACTGCCAGAGCTCATTTCTCAATAAGATAAAGGCTACAACCTTCTGATAACTAATATACACTATATCAAAAATGAACTATTGTAATGACACTATTGTCTGATTAGTTTTGTTTATGCACTAATGTTTTAATCTCTTGTAGAATTCTACTTCATACTGGTTTTCTCATATTGATCTTCTGAATATCTTCTCTACTTCTTTTTCATCGACACTCTTAATACAAAAATGCATGTCTAGTATATATACATGCATGAATAGACGCGACTAAAAACAAGACCTTGGTCGGCCCAAAAACAACATACACAATGCTTCCAAACTAATTGGCTTAAGCATGTTTACATGAATTATTAAGACATAATTAAAAAATTATTACAATAGGTGCATAGCCTTTACAAAAAAAAATATTATACACTAATTCAAATTCTAAGGTAGGCTCCATACTCTATTTTCTGAACTGTTAGTGGCACTTAATCTTCTTGTAACTTCTCCGTACTGTCATTCTGTACCATGTGTGTATAGGTTAAACACAAAAAAATATCATAGAGCTTAAGTATGAACACACATAGTCTGAATTGACCGTACACATGTGAGCTGGTGCTCTGATCAACTGGATAACTCTGTATTGTTCTATTTTCTGTACTTAGTCAATTTTTCTCTTCAAAGTTTATTATCAAAACTTCATATGACTTTGTTTCCATAATCACAACACAAAATAATTCATATACACCCTAAGTGTCAAATTGCTAACACCATCCAACTCTATCTAATCTCCTTTGACCACTGAAAAGGGGAAGAAGATGTATAAGAGGAAAATAACTTTAGTCTCTCCACGACTAGAAACCGTGCAAGAAGATCTAGAAGGGGAAGAAATGGGAGAAGAGACACAAATAGTCAGGAGGATTAGGTCACAAAGAAGGAAAGAGAAAGAGACTACTAGGAAACATCAAAGAGGACCCAAAAGAATAGGATAATCCCTTGGATGCCTTAGGGTCAGATGAGTTTTAAATATCTGATTTTGAAGGTCTAGAGGGATTTTTAGATCAAGGGTAAGATATGCTTGGATATGATACAAGAGCCCCATCCCTCTTTCAACCCCAAGTGACCCTCACTCCACCTCTGACCCAGTTCACCTATTCCTCAGTGAATGTGTCCACTACAGAGATAAGCTCTAGTTCAGCCCAAGGTCCTGAGACCCAGGATACGGGGGTAGCACAAAACATAGCAGCATACAAGGTGGTAGAAGAGAGTTCAATTTCTACTCCACCACCTCCCAACCCTACTCCACCAACTTATCAGCCGCCTCCAATTCCTACTCCACCACCATTGTTCCCAACTCTAACACCAACTCCACCACCTTCTACTTCTACTTCCCCATCTCTCATCCTAATCCCAACTCCAACACCTATTCCACCGACATCATTCCCTTTACTTTGGTCCACCCTGACCCCTCATAGGGAAGTAATTATAGAAGAGGTATCACCCTTCAAGACCACACTGGAGGCCATGACTAGTCTTAATTAAGAAATGTTGATCAATTCAACAAAGGATGAAGGCCAAGACAAAGAAGAGGAAGGTAGAATAACAAAAGAAGATAAAGCAGAAGAAGAAAAGGGAGAAGAATAAATATAAGAGGAAGGGATGGATGTAGGAGGAGATGAACAAGGAAAGGAACAAGAGAAAGAGGCGGAGGGAGGAGTAACCTTAGGATCTCAAAACTTAGCGCCTATCCTCCATGTTGCCCCATATGAGCCAGTGACTGCATCTGGTAAACCTACTTGGTTTACCAAAGAAATTTATCTTAAGAGAAGGACTTATACCGATGAGGTAGAAGGGGAAGAAATGAGTATGGAATCTGTAGTGTAAGCCTTCCAAAACACAAAAAAATTTGTGCCTACAAGGATAGTATCTTATGTCATGCAAGACACTAGAGGTCACTGGAAGGAACAAATAGCAATTCCTCCCATGATCACTTCTCAAACATCAGCCATGTCAGAAGACTACACATTCAAGGAGGTGGACTTGGGCAAACCTACTAGATAAGGGAGAAAGACACTGGCAGCCTTAGGGCTCAAGCACGCTCTAGGGTTCATGAGTAAAGATGAAGAAACCATAAAATCATTAACAAAGTAGAATGAGGCCTTGAAAAGGTACATTCACAATCTGGTAGGTCCCATTGACCCAAACTTCCTAGAGGCTTCATTATAGGCAATGCTAGACAAAAGGGCTACACCAAATTTGCAGGCAGGATTAACCCCTTCATCCAAGCAAGTGCAGATTGGAGGAATGACTTTGAGAAATTTGGAGAGAAATCCATCAGGCTAGTATTCAGGCCATACAGAAATATCTTGGTTGAGGCTAATCTATTGATTGATCTGGTGGAGAATGAGGGTGGTCTAGATTTCAAAATAAGTAAATGGAAAGCCACCTTTCAAGACTTGGAAGTGATCCAGAAATAATGTTTCCAGATTCTAGTCAAGATATATGAAGGGAAGGAACTAGACAACTTCAAGGCATAGATCAAGTGAATAGATAAGACAATCAAGGTCTACAAGATATATTTTTCCTCCATAGCAAGAAAGCGTGAGAAAGTCATAGAGTGGATAAAAGAGATGGATGTCTTCTTTACAGGGATTGGCATGAACTTATATAGGGACCAAGACAAACTTACCCTACGACCGTCAAAGGAAGTGGTTCAGAAATTCAGGGATATTCTAGTAGGTGTTTGCACCAAGGAGGCCTTACACCAGATGTTCTATCTGAAAGATTAAATGGAGAGAATGTCCAACCACGAAGAAGAGATCAAGTTCTTGATTTTTGAACTGACTATCTTCAGAGAGAAACAAGAATGAAAGGTCACCAAGGTGAAGAGGAAAAAGATCAATTATGAAGAGGTCTAGGAGATATTGCATAGGATCATAGTAGTCCATCTAGAGTTCTTTCTTGACTAAAATCACAAAGTTCACTCGGCAAGTCAGTAGGACAGTTTCTACACTTGGTCATTTTCTACCAAGGCAAGTTCTACCTTTCAGCCTCTCAGCCTTTCGGCCCTCCAGTTTTTTGGCCTTTCGGCCTCCAACAAGTCCAAAATTTTAGACTCCTCTGAATTGTTTTTTAAAACAATTAAAATTTTTGGGGTACTAAAAGTTTTGGAGTTGAGGTTGAGGTCCAAAAATCTGGGTGTTTCCAGTGAGATCATATTTTTGCACACCATTTGAACTCCAGATCAGATTGATGGTTAACTTGAGTTAATTTTGGTGGGACTAAGGGTCCCCTATCAGTCTCCACTGCCAAAAGAGCCTCTAGATGACGATTCCAAGAAAGACTCCAAGAATCAAGAAGAAGACTCCAAGTTCTCAGAAGAAATCCACCTTCTTTTCTCTTTCTCTTCTTGGCGAGTTTGACCCTCCTTGAATGGGAAAACTGATTGTAAATGGATTCAAGAATACATTCAAGTTATCTAGTATCAGTTAATAGTAGTTTCCTTTCATCAAAGTTTCAGTTTAACTTATATTCATTAATTTGGACTCTCTGATGCCCTAATTTTGGGAATTCAGAGTATTTGATTAGAAGCTCTTTATATTGTAATAAAAAAATCAATGTAAAGGGTCAGATTCTTAATACAATAAAGATACACATTTTTTTCTTCATTCGTGGTGTATGATTTTCTTCTACCTATGAGAAATTATTGAACGTATGCTTGCATTGCTCATTATTTTTAGAGAGCCTCTTGTTTATTGTGTTTCAAATTCACATTTCTTTAGTTGGAGTTTGATGTTGTTTGCTTACTTTGTTGTGACGAATGCATGGAAGATATCATCTTTGGGCTTAACAATAAATCTATCTCATGGGTGCGCACATCTTTGTGGCTTTGTGATTTGAGGGATTTTGAATATCTTGCACGAGTGAATATATTTTGTGTCCAAATGCTTGCATCCGTGGGGTAGTAAATTATGACTTTGTCTGATTTGTGCTTCATGGGTTTGTTCTAAATCTCCCCATCATTCAATTCAAAAGGAATATTTTACAGCGGTTTATGTCCGTAGGATTTCATTTTCAGTCATTTGTTTTATTTTCTCATTACTCTATTCTTGATTATATTCTTCTTTCAATTCTAAAACTCTAAAATCTTGGAAAAAATCACAAAATTGCATTTTATTTACAACACCCATATATGTCAAAAATGGAAAATACCAAAAAGAACTAAAGTGTTTTGCAGTTTGATGTCTTGAACAAACCAGCAAAGGCCTCCTTGTGAACATTCACATTTATCTTCAACTGAGTAACCAAGCAGGTGTTGACCCAACCCCGAAGAACCTTGAGAATAACTTTTTTATTCTTTCAAGAGAGGAAATCGAGCCTCGAGATCCTAGCAAGTTGGCTTGTGTCAAAACAATGCTCAACACCCCCCAAGTGTGAAAGAAAGATATAAGATACTGTTAGACTTAGGAAGCACTAAGAGGGGGGTGAATTGGTGTAGAAGTATTATTAACTTTCTTAATCTAATAACAAAACTTAAAACCACAAATAGCTGAAAGTAAGTAGAATAAGATGAACACACATAACATCATAACACCATGATTTTTTTTTGAGGAAAAAACTATTAAGGGAAAAACCCTGGTGGGGATGGTACCCAAAAATATCTCAATACTACAGTAATAAGTTCCCTGTTAAAGGTAATAGTACATATAAATGGGAATGCACATGCATTCAGGATTACAACCTAGAGTTTACAACTCAACTCAAAATAGAAATTTGATCCTCATTCGGGTGCACTGATTAATTACAATGGAAAAATGGATAGGACTTACTATCCCTAAACTAAATTGGAAAACAACATCAACTATGCCAATACAATTCCAATGAATCTCTGATGAATATCACTATCTGATTATTTTCTCAATCTTCACAATAATATCACAACATACCATATCATATCATGTCACTATCACCATCACATCCAAAACTTGATCTTATATAATTGATATTATCTCCAGAATATTACCTCAGTCGACCTGACAAGAATATAATGAAATGTGTTGAAGATTCCATTATACCTTGACTAAATCAACACATAATAACTTTCTATTCAAATAGATTATCCTCCATAGTCATCCCTTACACTAAAAATAATCAAAATTCTTGGATTAGTGATCTAGTAAGATTGGTGATCAATCCAATGTACTACTAACTCTAGATAAGATAGTTCTTTTTCATTTGTATACTCATAGTATCATATCTCCATCATACTCCATCACTAAAACATGTGATCATTAGATTAGACATATCATAATGTCTACTAGACATCTTTACCTTCACATAATATAATACATTATCCTTTGTCCATACTAACTCGATCTCTGAACCTATATCCTACATTATTCTTCATACTTAGATACTTTTCAGCACCCAAAAAGTCATGAGAAAAAATATCTGATAGGTGGTCAAGAGTAAGGTGTATAGTTACCATCAATGAAAACATATCATCATTATTTTGTAACATAATTTTTTTTCATGGTTCCTATTTGACACCAAATTTTCCCTCTATAAATTTCTATACAAGTAACAGATACTAACCATACCTTTTTTTGTAGGATTCATTCCTTTGATGCACCTCAGATATGAACTACCTCAATACTCAATGTGAAAAGGCCATTTTTGTAGAGCTCTCCCACACCACCATTCCTAAATGAAAATAAACATGCTTGTCTTAGAAAATAATATTTTCCATGTAACTTATGCAAACAACATTATTGTTACCAAGTAGATCTTTAAATAAAATAACGCCTCTCTAAATGTCAAAGATATACAAGAGTATTTTTCCTTTAAAGATCTTCTTGTTGTGTTTTTGAGATGTTGTTTAGATTTTTCATATATGTTGTCATGCCTCGCAAGGGAACCGGGGAAGAGAACAGAGATTCTCTTTAAAAAGAAAAAACCTAAGTAAAAATTCATGAAAATTTTTGAACTTTTAAAAGAGTTATGAGAGCAAAACTTTAAACTTAGATTCTTCCCAAAGTTCCCTTCT
>MU223224.1:4167542-4179817 GCA_018584345.1 Thuja plicata | reverse complement strand
ACATGGTGGTGATAAAAATGTTCTGAGAGCCAAGGCAGAAAGCCTTAGAGGAAAGTTTGATGATCTCAAAATGAAAGAAGGTGAAAACATCACACAATACAACACAAGAATCAAAGAGGTAGTCAATACTATCTGAGGAGTTAGAGGTGTACTAGAAGAAGATACAGTGGTAAGTAAAATTATAAGAACCTTGCTTCCTACTTATGCTATTAGAGTATCTATCATACAAGAAATGAGAGCAGTAGAAAATAACAATGTTACTTTAGATAGTTTGATTGGAAGACTGATTTCATTTGAGATGAATAATTTTGATAATAGTGTCTTACCAAACATAGAGTCTACATTAAAATATTCTTTGAGAATAAGTAAATCAAGTCATAAACACACTATGAGAAAAGATAGTGATAGTGAAAGTGAAGAAGAAGATCTTGATGAAATTGAAGCACTTATGGAAAGAAGAATGCAAAGAGGAAAAGGTAAATACAAAGGTAAATTACCACTTGTGTATTTTAATTTTAAAGAAATTGGAAACTTTGTTGCAAGATGTCCTAATAGAAGAAAATATGATAGAAGTAATGACAAGTCATTTGAAAAGAAGTATGACAGAGGTGATAACCGAGATTACAGAAGAAACCAACAATCAAAAAGAAGAGATACTCGAGACTACAAGGACAAAGGAAAGAAGGCCAGTTACCTAGATAAATGCAAAGATGAAGATACTGACACCAAATCTGATGAAGACATCAAGATGGTGTTTGTGGTAGTAAAAGATGATTCAGATGATGATGAACAAAGGTATGTAGAAACTACACTCATATCTAAAGTTAGAAAAAATGATGTCTAGATCATAGATAGTGGTTGCACTCACCATATGACCGGTGATAAACAAAATTTTAATACTTTTGAATACTACAATGGTGGTTCAGTAGGAATGGGTAATGACTCACCTTGTCTAGTTGAAGGTAAAGGAACTATAATGTTGAATAACCTGATAAAATGTGAAAATGGTTATTGGGTGAAAGTATTGAATTATAATCTATTGATTGTTTCTCAGTTGAATAATTTAGGTCACAGAGTAGCATTTGAGAATAAGAAGGCAAAGATCTTCAATAAATCAAGAAGTCTGATTGGTACCGGTGAGCAGACAAAAGGAAACTTATTCTATCTGAATGATACTAACACCACTTGCTTAATGGCTATAAATGAAGACATATGGTTATGGCATAAAAGATTGTGTCATGTAAACTCTGACAACATGATAAAGATAAGAAGAAAGAGAAATGTAAGAGGCTTACCGATGATGATTAAGCCAAACAATATCATGTGCAAAAATTGTCAAAAAGGTAAGATGACAAAGTCTAGTTTCAAAAGAAAAACCCATACATCTGATGTCATTCTAGAATTAGTCCATACTGGTCTGTGTGGACCCATGAAGAAAAAGAGTTACTATGGTGATAGATATTTTAATCTCTTTGTTGATGATTAGTCTAGAATGATGATAGTTATGTTTCTAAAAGATAAATCTGAAGCATTCAAGATGTTTAAATGGTACAAAGAAATGGTAGAAAAACAAAGTGGTAAATAATTGAAATGCTTAAGATCAGATAGAGGAGGGGAATTGATTTTAGATGAATTCACTAAATTTTGTAATGAGCATGGAATCAAAAGACAGGTCTCTGCACTGAGAGCACCACAACAAAATGGAATTGCTGAAAGAAGGAACATATCCATTGTTGATTGTGAAAGGACACTGATGATAGAGAAAGGCATCACCCAAATCTTCTAGAGGGAAGCTGTCAGTACTGCTATTTACACATTAAATAGAGTACAATTGAATAAAGACACCAAAAAGATACCCTATGACCTATGGTATGGTTACACACCCAATGTAAGTTACTTCAAAAATTTTGGTAGTCAATGTTATATCTTAAAAGATGATAGAAATGGAAAGCTTGACTCCAAAATTGATTAAGGAATCTTTCTAGGGTATTCCACCAAGAGCAAGGTTTATAAATGTCTCAATAAAGCCTCCAACAAAATTGTTGAAAGTGAAAATGTAAAGATAGATGAATTTGCAGAGAAGAATGAAAAGGAAAGTACAAAAGAATCAAATGACTACAATAGGTTTGTCTACAATGAAGAACCTAACACTCTACCTGAGAAACAATGTGTTGCTCCTGAGCAACAGATTATTACACTCGAGCATCAAGGTGCAAATACTAAAAAATAAGGATATTGCTCAAGATGATGTACCAAGCGATGGAGATTAGAATGAAGGACACAATGATGATCAAGATGATAGACAAAGAATTGAACCTGTACTTTCCAGATATGTAAGAAGGAACCATCCATAGAACCATATCATTGGAGATATAAAGGCTGGTATGAGAACAAGAAGTAAGTCTCTAAACACAAGATGTCTTATTTGTGATTTTGAGCAAAAATCTATCAATATTGCACTTGATAATGATGAATGGATTAGTGCTATGAATGTGGAAATTGAGAAGATTGAGAAAAATAAGACATGGACACTTTTACCTAGACCATATGACAAGAATTTCATCGGTACAAAATGGATATTCAAGAATAAATTGAATGAGAATAGAGAAGTCACCAGAAACTAAGAAAGACTAGTATGAAAGGGTATGCACAAGAAGAAGGGATTGACTATGGAGAGACCTTTGCACCTGTTGGTGACTAGAAGGAGTAAGAATATTACTTTCTTATGCTGCATGTAAAGGATTCAAGGTATACCAAATAGATGTCATCTGCATTCCTAAATGGAATACTTGAAGAAGAGGTAGACATTGAACAACCAGAAGGGTTTGTTGATCTAGAAAAAAGTAACATGGTATGTAGACTACACAAAGACTTGTATAGATTTAAAAAAGAACCCCGAGCCTGGTATGAAAGACTTCAATCCTATCTCACAAGTATTGGATTTGTAAGAACTAGTGAAAACAATAATCTTTATTTGAAGGAAGATATTGATGCTAACATTTTGATTGCTGAGATATTTGTTGATGACATCATATTTGGAGGCAATGATATGCTATGCAAATAATTTGCAAATGAAATGAGAAAAGAGTTTGAGATGTCTATGTTTGGAGAGATCAAGTTCTTTCTTGGTCTACAGATCATGCAACAAGATGAAGGTATTTTCATTACACAATCTAAATGCATCAAAGAAGTGCTGAAAATATTCAAGATAGAAGATTCCAAGCCAGTTGGAACACCGATGGAAACTGGATGTAAGCTGGAAAAGGAGGACAAGCCACCTGAGGTAAATCATATACTTTGTACATATCAATGATTGGAAAACTCGTGTATGTTGTACATACTAGACCAGATATTGCACATGCAGTAGGAATAGTTGCAAGATTTTCTACTAATCCCAGGGATTCACATATGACTGTTGTGAAAAGAATCCTAAGATATCTAAAGAATACCAAGGAATATGGCTTATGGTATAGAAGAGAAGGCAAATTTGAACTTAAGGTCTTTACCAACGTTGATTGGGCTGGAAACATTGATGACTGAAAGAGCACAACTAGAAGAGCATTCTTTATGGGTGACAGACTTGTCAAATGGATCAGCAAGAAGCAAGGATGTATCTCTTATTCTACTGCAGAAACAGAGTATGTTGTTGTTGCTACAAACTGCTCAAATATTGCATGGATCAAAAAATTACTGGAAGGTATGCATATGAAAATTCTTGAACCAATAATTATCTATTGTGACAATACCAGTGCAATAAACATTTCCAAGAATCCAGTCATGCATGCTAAGACAAAGCATATTTCTATCAAGTATTATTATTTGAGAGAACAATTTCAAGAAAAGGAGGTGATACTTGAGTATGTTTAGTCAAAAGAATAATTAGCCGATATCTTCACCAAGCCACTTCCCAAGGATGCATTTGAGTACTTGAGAAAAAGACTAGGGGTCAAACCCTTGTCTACTGGTCAGTAAAATGACTAGAAGGTTGCATCATCCTACATATTATCATAATATCATTCATGTTGATGCAAGCAAAGAGATGGAATTCAAAGATACATCTGTACACAACAAGGTATTTATCTACTCTGAGTACCAGAGTTGTTGTATTGCTGATGGATTGGGAAATTCAAGGAGTATATTATGGATAGAAAGGATTGTTTGGCATCACTGTCAAATATTTGTTTGGCATTGTTGTCAAAGGGAGAGATTATATCCATTATCACACAAGGAGAGATTATATTAGTAGAGATTATATCCATCACATTATCCAAAGGGAGAGATGTAACCAGAAAGGGAGAGTACATACAAAGGGAGAGAATGGCTGACAAGAGACATCAAAAGGAAAAGAGAATAGTGAAAGGGAGAGAGTTTGACACAAGAAGAGAACACATCACATTAGAAGAAGAAAGATTCTGCATCTATCCAGTGAAGGGATTGAAGACAGAGAGAAAGATGCAAGACTCAAATCCAAGCTCTCGTAAGCTTACGGAGGACCAGATATTTGTATCAGTTATAGTACATAAGATTGGTAGTTTGATTAAATTTAACTATTATATTTCATGTTGTATTAGTGATAATATAGTGTGATAATGTAATGTGTTTCCATCAATGCCAAAGGGAGAGATTGATGAACTATAACTGAGTGAATGTTTGAAGATGCTAAGTTGATGATCACCAAGTCATAGAAAGTTTATGAAAGACATTAAATTAGCTAATGTATTGTATTTTCATTGATGTCGACTTCATATAATCTATATGGTCATGGAAATACTACTAAATAATTCAAAGAACTGATGAATCAAAGGCTATGCTATCAGTAATGCATATAAGTCAAGTATTCTCAAAGTGACTATAGACACCGACGGCCAGAGTAAATCAATGAGAGAAAAGTCAGTGTTACCCGACAAGCAAATGCACAACATTACTAACAAGAAAAGTCACAGTGTTTCCTGACGAGCAAAGCACAGTGTAACCCGACGAATAGAATTACAATGTTGCTCAACGGATAGAGATCCTGAAGACAAATGAAGTCACACCAATGGAACGGTCAGTTATCATCGATGACTAACTAAAGTATTGACCGACAGAACAGAGAGTTTAGAAATGACAAAATGCTTAGCTATCAAGAGATAAAAATAGACTTAACTGATACTTATCTTTGTTTTAATCGACAAGATAAAGCTGGAGATAAGTAAAGGATTTAAAGCTATATTGTCCAGTTGGCAAGAATATCTCTATGAGATAAAACTAGATTTTTTCTTTAAATCTAATTGGTGAGAATTATGGATCACGCCAAGATCAAGAAAGCCAAGAAATGGTGAAATCATGTCTATATAAGAGACAAGATTATTCATTATGAATAAGGTGAGTGACAAGATAATAGATTCTCAAGAGATTCTAAAGGAGAAGAAAGTATTCATTCAGACCTGATAAATCAAGCTGAGGAAAGAGATAAATTCTGCAGACACCGACGAATAGTGATACAGTATCAAAGAATAGAATAGTGTGGAGCAAAGGTATTGAATTGATAACATTGATCAGAAAGGTAATGCACTTATAATAGATCTAAAAATGTGCAATTCAAGTTGTATATGTGAACAGATCAATTTACTATTTCAGTTTAACCATTGAAGCATCAAGTCTCTTAACCGAGTAGGACTTAAAAGTCTTTTCTAATTGAGATACATCCCAAGGAGTATCCAAAATTTTGATCATACAAAGTAGCATTGGATATGCCCGATACCTATTGACAGACCAAGTGAGTGTTTGATCAAGGATGGTAACATTAGATGCCAGATACTAAGTGATAAACTATCTATTTAAATCCTCTAACAAGGTCACACCTAACAGTGTGTTTGTAACCTTTAACAGGGTTGGCTCTTAACTGAGCTCACTTCAGAAGAGTGAAAATTTGGGGTATTGGTCCCAGTGGTTTTTCCCTTAATAGGGTTTCCACATTAAAAATACATGTGTTAATGTGTCTATGAGCCATTACTTTATTGTTTTGCATTTCACATAAGTAAATCTGGATTGATCGATATACACTAGTTATTTACTATGTTTCGGTAAATAGAAAGACTTCTTATCGGTAAACATATAAAAGAAGGTTTTACAAAGCATTCTGACATGTAGTAATTTGACATAAGTATTTCAAGGCATTCATCTTATAGGACTGAATATAACTAGAGGCTTAAAAATGGTAATATGTTTAAAGGGTTTATTTAAGGATTAATTTTTGAGGCAACTGATTCACCCCCCCCCCCCCCCCCCACTCAGTTATTACTAACATAATATGCATCAGTATAGCGTTCCTATAGATCTTTCATTCTTCTGGATTGATGTTTTTGGTGGATACTTCTTAGGGGGATTAGTGTGCAGATAATATTTCATGAGGTATGTTGTTTAGAGATGTTTTCTTGAGAGATTTTTTTTCATACATTTGGCCTTTATGACTTAGTGCATACATGTGCCTTTGTCATTGATGTCGAAGGTGGATAGATATTCATTTGAAAAAAAGAGATACTTGGGAAAAGATATTCTATATAAGAGATAGTAAAACATAGATATCATATTGCTGGTATTATTTTTGATATTTTTTCTTTGTGCATTGATTGAATTTTTCATATCATATGTTGTCATCAAGTCAAAGGGGGAGATTGTTGGATTATTGAGATGTTGTTTAGATTGTGCATATATGTGTTTGATTTTGAATATCTCCAAGGTAATCTTGGGGTGATTTACCCTCCTAATCAGAGCTAGAGATTCATTAAGATGCATTAGTCTACCGTGTCATCGTGCCTATAGATATTTCATTATTTTGGATTGATGTTTTTGGTGGTTGTTTCATAGGAGGAGTAGTGTGCAGAGTGTATTTCATGATTTATGTTGTTCAGAGATGATTCCTTGAGACATATTTTGTTCAGATTTTTTACCTCTATGACTTAGTGCATACATGTGCCTTTTTCATTGATGTCAAAAGGGATAGATATTCATATGAAAAATAAGAGAGATTTGGGAAAATATATTTAGTATAAGAGATGGTAAAACAGAGATGTCATATTGTTCGTATTGTTGTTGATATTGTTTCTTTGTGCATTGATTGAATTTTTCACATCATATATTTCCATCAATGCCAAAGGGGGAGATTGTTGGATTATTGAGATGTTAGTTAGATTGTGTATATATGTGTTGGCATTAATATTTTATTATTAATGTCAACTTATTCCTAATGTTAGTGACAATGTTCTTGGTATGTTCAATTAAATGATTTGATCGATGTGCTTAATTCATTGAAGATCTAATGATGTGATCATACAAATGTGTTTAGGGATGTTTGTACTTTATTCAGTTCAAGTTGAAGAGGTTCAGATGATGATTTGAGAGAGTTGTGATGGATTGATCAGAGACAAATATTTTGGTTATTTTGTCTACGATAGTGTTTCAATATTTGGATCGATGTGGATCGGTTTGGAAATATTATTGGTTTCTAACCTGGTGGTGAGTTAAGGACATGGATGTGTGTCCTCATCTCGAGTGGTTTTTGATTTGGATGTAGGCAAGTTATTTTTCTTTTGTGATAGTGGTTGTTGATTAGTATTCCTGATGTGCAGAGCAAAGAAGTGAATAAATTCTATGAAAAAGATGTTGGTGATGATGTCTTCATATTTCACGTTACTTGCTAATGTATCTTGATCATGTTATATTCATGTTTCTAGACCGCGTTGGAGTATGTGATCAGGTTTGAAGATTTTTCTTGTGACATGTAGATGTTCTTGGATGACTTGGTGATGTAGCACGTTGCAAAGGTTTGTGGTGTGATCTACAGATCTAGAGAATGTTTGAGGATGTTGTTGTGGATCATTGTTATGTATTAGTCAGCATTCAAGGGATCACATTAATTATTGAGATATAATGAATTAATTTTTTTCAATTAGGTCCCTAGCTGACCTAGTTGAGATACATTAATGTAATATGTACATATATATAAGCATTTGTAATTGCCAAGGTGTGTGAGAGTATGAGATGCTGAAGAGAATAGGTATGAGTGGAATTTTCAATTGAGGCAGAGATTTTCTACACTTCATTGGAACTATTTTGGTATATCAGAGATGTTGTTCCATAGTTCATGAATATGGAAAATGTGTCCTCTGTGATTTTTAATTAGAGATTGTTTTAAGGCAGTGAGCCTTCCATAGGATTAAGATCTTTGTTGTATTTGATCAGTGAGCTCTAGGAAGTGTGCATGAATGCATGTGAATTCCCCTTTGTAATAATCCTAATAGGATATAGTGATTTTAACATAGTACATTCATCTTGTGGAATCCATCCCCATCATGGTTTTTCTCTTAACTAGGTTTCCACATCAAAAATATTGGTGTTATGTATTGTTTACTTTGTTAAGATCCCTTTTACATATTTATCATTCAGATATGTGATTAAAGTTTGTAATTTGGTTGAAGGTTGATGATATTATTACACAACTGATTCACCCCCCTCTTAGTTGTGTGTATTATCCTAAGGTCTAACACTTCTTTATGACAATGACCAAATTGATGGATAGCCATATCTTTACAATATATTTCACACCTTTAATTTTGCACTTTGCACACACCTCTACATTGAATATTTTCATAGGTAACATCTTTCATTTTAAATAGTTCCATGTTGCAATCTGTGTTCTATCCTTGTCTCGTAATATCCACAATGTGTGTCTCTACAAATGTGATGTACACATATTGTAGCAACTGCAATACAAAAAAAAAAACAAATATGCCAACTTACCTTAGTCAAGCAATTTTAGGTATACAAAGAAAAATTCATAAAGATTTTCTTACTAAATACTTATTTTTTTGCTAAATAATTTGTATAGCGTGCAAAATTAAGATCACAATTTTTATTTGAGTAACTATCACATAACTAGTTGCTTTTAAGCTGAAAAATTTTTGGTCTCTGAAGGCCATTCTTTGCCAATCACTTTCCTTTTCTTATTGAGAAAGAAAACTCTAGATTTTACTATGCTCACTTATAAGTAGGATGTTGACTAATTTTGAGTGATTTCTAATTGTAATATTGAATCATGACATGATTATATCATTCTCTGTCATTCCTCCCTATTACTTTGAGTACTCCAAAATTTATCAAACCATTATGTGGTCATGTTGCATTTATCAATTACAATAGTATATTTAATGCTCATACCCTCCATAATACAACACCAAGAAATATAATAAAACTCAAAATTTTGGATTGTACCACAAGAAGTGCACTCACACTTGCTTCTCCAAAACACACAAATTCATGAAACATAGTGTTTTAGGTAGCCATGAACATTTATTTATAATGTTTTCCATTGTGAAATATTTTTACTTTATCTCATACTTGTTTCCTTCCAGGTATCAATATGGTTGTCCTTACCATTCTAGAATTGGTTGCCAACATGACATTCCTCCTAAATGATTTTGGTATATCTTTAATTATATCCGAACTCAAATACACTGATTGCAACAACATTAACTATTATACACTAAATTTTGCACCTTGCCAGGCACTTGAGCCTAGAAATCTAGTATAACATGGGAATCACTTCTAGGTTGTGGGACCTCTGCTACATAAAGTGAAGCCTCTGGGTTCTAGGTCAGTTCCTCTTAGATAATCACCTAATCTTCTCTTGAACATGAAAGTAAACTTGGAAGGAAAAGGGATAGAAGGAATTCTTGGAAGGAAATGACTGAAAAGCAAATTATCCTACTAGGTGATACACTGAAGGTAACATGAATCATAACATAGTGACCAAACTAGCATGAAAGTTCTCAGATCTAATAGAACATAATATTTTTGAATAGGCTTACATAAGTATTTCACAGTGAGGTCTGAAATGGAAAGAGGCTATTCAAGGGAAGGAAATATTCCACAAACAATAACTTTCCCAAGGGGATAGACACAGACTGTGACCTGCAAGCAGACATTCACTTTAGAAAATAGGTATAGGAATGAGATAAAATAACCAGGGATGAAAAAAATCCACAAGATTATCTAGATCAGATCACACATAAGAGTACACAAAGATGCTGAAAGAAAGAAAGGCTTAGGAACTCCAAGACTTCTCTAATGTAAGCCACTATATTATATTCTGTAAGAGAAGTATAGATAAGGAAAAGCTTGAGGGCAGATAAAATGTCACAACAAGCTCATACAGAATCTGGAAATCAATGAGAAGTTCCAACAATAAAAGACTTGAGGGAAGAGAAAATGCCACAGAAAGCTTGCATCTGCTTAAAAAATACTTCCTAGATAAGAAAAATCCACTTCTTCTAAGCTCTAAAAGCTTCTAAAACTACTTAAATACATACTCCTCTAGCACACATGCTCAAGAGTCAATCCAGAAATCCAAATTAGGGTTACAATAGATCTGTTTAAACAATTTAGAAACCCTAAGACTGTCAATTCTGCTCATCAATGCATTTTTTAAATATCTTAGTCGATCAGATACAGTCTTGAATATCTTTCCCATCACCATAAATGTGATCAAAGAAGTTAGCTTGACCCATCCTTCTATCTACATCTTGAAAAAATGTGCCACTTCCATGAACTCTGAGATCAGATATTTTGAATATTTAATTATTTAAATGTTAATGGTCACAGGTGGCGCGGGTAATTGTATCAACTGAAAAAATACTTGATCTCTTGTTTTAAACATGGTCATCGATCCTTCATCTCTAGCTTTGATCTTGAATCGTCTTTAACCTTGGATTATTAAATCCTTCATGTTGCTAAGTCACCAAATCATTCTATTAACTCTGAGTTTATAACGAGTTTGTACGACCACCACAGGATCAAATCTAAGATCTATTATCAAAGCTTAATCTCCAAACTATAGAAGAATATTATGTTTCCTTATGAGAATAAGTGACCACCGTGAGATCAAATGAAATCAACAGTGCATATCAGATCATTTCAAGCTCTGAGCTTTACTTTACTTAACCTTTCTTGACCATGGTTTCATTTAGAGACTTGGCGACTGATCAGTCTCACAATCTCTTATCATTCTGCTTAACCATGGTTCCCTTACGAGACTCAGAGACCACTATAAGATTACCTTTACATCAATGGCTCACATGAAATCTCTCTAACCTTGTTAACCTTTTGAATTTCTTTGGAGACTTTGTGAAAACCACACGATCTTAATGCAATCAACGATTGGCATGAAATCTCAGAAGAAAATAATCAACCCTGATCTCTTACAAAGATCATGCGACTTAATAAATACAAACCAGACTTAAACTCCTAAATTTACCATGAGCTACGAGATAAACTGATTCTGGAAGTCACTAAACCCAAACTTAACCATTGATTTTATCCTAAGATTGAATGCCAGGTACATGATCTGAATCTGAACTTAACCCAATCCTTGGTCTGCATTAAATCTCAGAAAGATTCAAGCATATTCCTTTTTTATGTGAGATCATGTGACCTCTGCAAGATGGAAAACTTGATCTACAGCCCACGTCAAATCTTGATGACTTAAGAGAATATTCCTTTTCTTAATGAGATCACATGACTGAAGGCATTTTGAAGTCACCAAGTAAAATGGAATATTCATTTCCCTTTGCATGACTAAAATATAGGCAAAGATGATTAATGTGGACATGACTTATTAAGGAATTTAAGTCATCTGAAAAGGTAATGAAGAATTAGAATATGCCATCAAGAGCTAGGGTTTTATCATGAAATGCTTAGGGTTCTTGTACTTAGGTCTTTTCCATGAACAAGGGTAAACCAGAGACCTAATACAAGTGTAGATAACAAGATCAAAACCATAGAAACATTTTCATAATCTTACAAGTTGGGCTCTACCCTCGTGGGAGCCACATTTTCCTCCACTTGTAGCCATAATTCTCATAATATGGGAAAATAGGGTAACATTTGTTGGAAATAATCAAGACTAACCAAGTTACTGAGAGGGGAGGGGTGAATCAGTAACTCTTAAAACTTTAAATCATTTCTGCACTTGTATATACTTTAACCATTCATTCATCTAATCTACTGCAATCATGAAAATATAATCATTCATAACACATAAACACAAAGATTTGGTGACCCAGAAACCTTCCAAATAGAAAGTAAAACTGGGGTGGGGATGGTGCCCACAAAACTTTGGTACTACAGTATAAAGTTGGCCGGTTAAGGCTTACATTGATCACTTCTGATGATCTGCCCTGTTAGAAGCAATTTGGACTGCTAGGTCCACCTTGTTAGAGGATTTACAAACATACAAT
>MU223224.1:4093831-4107764 GCA_018584345.1 Thuja plicata | reverse complement strand
TGTTTGAGGATGAAGGTTTACAATACTCTGATTAAGGTCTTTCAACCTAAAGATTTGATTTGATTTTGATCTAATGCTCCAAAGGAAGGATGATGATGGAAGAAGTGGAAGAATGATCTAGAAGCCAAGTGTTACCTAATCATATTATTCAAGTGTGACAAAAGCTCTGTTGAGTGAAAACTTAGCCATGAATTTGCAAATGTTATTGTTGCAGATGATTTTGTCAAGTTTTTCACGATGTTCAATACCTTGTTCGATGGATGTTGCAATGTGTTGGAATTCCTTAGATTTATGGGTGGTTTCCTTTTTCTCTCTAAGGACTGGAGACGTAGGAAGTTTAACCTTTTTTTGTTTCTTAAAACTGGTCATGTCATGGAAAAATTAATTTTGGCCAAGTGAATGAATGATTTAGGACAAATTATTCTAGGGTCCTGATGGTCAAGTTTTGGTTATCTTGGCCAATTTTTGAAGTTCACTATTTTGAAGCAGAGACGGTAGTCTCAGATAAAGACAACAATCTTTGCAGATGGCTATCTACGCAAACAGTGATCTATGCAAATGGCAAATCCAGAGTGGAGATGACCGACTGTGTCTAAGGTAGTGTGTTAAAATTCTAGGCAGATTTTTGATGTTCAGTCTGATTTTGGGTAAATTATTCGATGGCAAGAACTAATTTTAAGAATAAGCAAATCAGAAAATAACAAACACACATCTCAAAACAATCCAACAAGGGACAAAGCAACCTTGAGGGATACAATCAAATGTGACATTAAAGGATCTTGCTTTAACTTTGTAACATTCTGATTGTGTATGTTCAAGTGATTCTTTCAAACCACTTATGTTTTTACCGGGTCTAGCACATCGAAAAATAGTTCAAATAGTAGCTACCTTACGGATTTGGCTTCACATGAAATATTATAGGCCCATTTCTTGGTAGTCCTTCAGCTCACACAACATGTCACCCCCGGAAGGGCACCCGTGTTTTTGCCTTTTTCCAAGTATTGTTGTCATGCTACGAAAATCTCTTTCACAACATAATACCCTGGGACACGTATGATGGAAATCTTGGGGGGGATATTCTTCCCTCCCCTTGCACTATAATAAATCACCGTTCAGAGGTGAATCAGGTAGGCTACTAGTTTATGGTTGCTAGTAAGGTTTTGTGGCATCCCCGCAATCAGTTTGTATGGCGTGAGACACTTAAGTCTCTAGTTCAACCATGCCAATATGCTGAGGATATTCACTCAATATGGACTACCATTGAACACAACCTGCCCAAGCTTGAAGGGATAAAGCAAACCTTTGGGTCACACCTTTTTTCTATACCGGCCAAAGGGATTACCGGTTTGAGGTCATCCTCTAAAGGGGAAGCACTCCCTCTAGACAGGTCTCTCTAGAAGCTTAAGCTAAGCTTTCTCTTCACCCAAGATCCATGAAGGCGAGGGGAGAGAATACAACTATAGTTTAATCAAAGCATCACTTAATTTAAAGGGTTTTAACTAATGACAAATAGATCAAAAGAAGTGTTGAGAAACACTTCTTCAAACACACCAAGAAGAGTTCATTTCCAAATTGAACCTAATTAAAACAACTCAGTGTTTTCTACCTAAGCAAAAGACATAATAGTATGGTTAATCATTCATGTTCAATTCATTTCCCACTCAGCAAAAAGAAAATCTTAGAAAGTGTGTTCATTTGCCTTATGCCATTCAAGATTTGTGAGATTCATTCCTTTAACATGTAAGATTGAGTGAGGTTCATTTTTAAGCAACATACATTCCAAGAAAAGTGATTAAACATACAAGTTCATTAAATAATATCCTTCACAAAATCAATCACAGAACTTGCATGAAATAGTTACTAGTTTGGAATCTCAAATGTGTTAAAAAAAACAAAAATCAGAAAAAACAGGCATAGACGGCAGATTATTGCAGATGGTGATCTACGCAGACGGCGATTTGCGCAGATGGCGATCTGTGGAAATGGTGGAATACCTGCACAGACGACAGAAAATAGACAATTAGATTTTAATAAAAAGAAAATAGACCTATTAAAACTGAGAAATAACATTTTTATCAAATTACTCAGCATTTAACCCTTAAAAAGTTTATCTCTGTCAGAAACCAGAGAGTTAAAAATACTGAAATTTAATAAAAAACAATTTTAAAAGCACAGTTTGATAAGTCTTTTTTGGATAGGTGGAGACAGAAAAGATTCTATGCAGATGACCAAGTTTCGCAGACGACCGAGTTTCAGAGATGGCAATTTGCGAACACAGTGACTCCAGAGCGAAGACGGGTCTGTGTTAGAGTTCTCTGAACTATGAAAAAACTGCAAAAAATGTCAGAAAATAAGAGACGTGGGTCCCATCGGGCATGCCAAAATGTATATGCTAGAAACCTACCTATTGGGAGCACACTCAGACATGCAAACATTAGAGATATAAATCATTTAAACTACACTAACATGTCTAAAAAGAATACTAAAACAACAATGGCTTCCATCACAACCTCCGATGAGCTGAACAAGAGCACCCAATGCCTTGTTGATTTGCTCTTAGAGATGTTATGTGGGTGTGCTCTCCTAACACAATATCATAATCCCACTATAAAATGCATTAAAATGATGAGCTAATCACTCAAGAAACAAGTATAAAGAACTTGCCTCAAGCTTTCACTATGGATGAAAATGCAAGCTTTAAACTAGAATACTAATGCAAGATCTAACTAAGATGATAAAAACTAGATTCATTCCATATTAAAACTAAGATTTAATAGCTAGATTCAATAATGAAATAACATAAAGATGAACTAAGATGAATATGAAATGCTATGCTAAATTTCTTAGAAATCCTAGAAACAAACTAGCATGATAACAATGCAAAAATAAGAAATGATTTGCTCTTGAGAAAGGCCTCTATTTATAGAGTTTTTGGAGGAGAGAGAGGGCTTGGATGAGGTGGAGCTCATGTGGCATCCACATAGGTGCCACATGAGGGACACATAAGCCTTGCAAGATGCCCACTTTGCTCACACATGTGTGAGCAACTTTGGATGTGATGGGTCAAAGTGTACTTAAAGTACACATGTGAAGGATCTTGTACACATGTGAAGGATCTTGTAAGAAGGTGTAAGAGAGTGTAAGAGTTTTGGGCCAATAAAACACTTTTAGAAAGTGTAAGAAGGTGTCATCATGGGTGTAAAAAACCTTGTTGGCACCAAATAAGGATTATTTGGAAAAGTCAATTTTTGAAAATTTTCTCACACGTGTGAGCAAATAATTAGGACTAATTGTTGTAGGAATCAAGAAATTAGCTTAATTAACCTTAGTTAATTAATAAATAGATTTATTTGGTGAGACTGATGTGAGATAGGGTAGGATCTAGGTTCAAATTAGCTTAATCCAAATTAGATTTAGATTAATTATGGTTTAGTAGAATTTAGTCATGTGAAGGAATAAATAAATTAAAAATTTATTTAAAGGGAATCAATGAGGGATAATGTATTAAATAAGATTTAATACATTAAAAGGGGTAGTAATTAACTTAAATTTAAATACTAAGGGGAATGAATTATATTTAATTAAATAAATTTAATTAAATAGATAGAAGAATATAACAAATATAATTAATTAAAATTAACTATAATGTTATGGGAATATTAATTAAATTAATATAAGGATGATTTTAGACGTCTACACTCAGTGGCCGTAATGATGTATTTGTGTCCACTTGAAGAATTAGGATATATTTTTCCAACCAAATCAAAGGCCCATTGTTGAAATGGCCAATGTGTTATGAATGGTATGAGTTCTCTAGCAGGAGCATGGATGAGATTTCCATATGTTTAGCATTTATGACATGTCTTTGAAAATTGAATAGCATCTTCTTCCATTGTGGGCCAATAACAGCCTACTCTGAGCAGTTTCTTAGCTACTGAAAAGCCATTTGAGTGTGATCCACATACACCTTTATGGACTTCTTTTAATGCACGATCTGACTCTTCGTGTTTTAAACATCTAAGAAGTGTACCATCAATACCTCATCTATATAAGTTATTAGTAATGAGGACATAACGCGATGTTGTCCTAATTAAGGCTCTTTTTTCATTTTTAGATAGATCATTAGGTATGGTTTGGTCAGTTAGGTAAGCAATGATCTTAGCATACCGAGATTTGTCTTGGGCGTTCAAAGCATAAATTACTGGCTATTCAGGTGTATCAAAGGCTGGGTAGGATAATTATTCCACCAAGAAGTCATAGTAAAATTGATGTTCCTCCAATTGTATCATGGATGCCAGTGTAGCCATAGCATCTGCAACTTTATTCTCTGTTCTGGGCACTTGCTAGAATGTGATGAAGACAAAGTACTTTAATTCATCAACTAGTTTCTTGTAGGGCATCAACTTCTCATCTTTATTTTGATAGTCTCCATTGACTTGATTGATAATGAGTTGGGAGTCATCATACACATGTAACTCTACAATTTTCCATTCCATGACAAGTTTAAGACCATTTATCAATGTTTCATATTCAGAAATGTTATGTGTGCATGGAAACATCAATTTGTAGGACTTGGGTATTTTATATCCTTGAGGAGTTATAAATAGAACCCCTACTCCAGATCCTTGTTGCGTGAAAGAACCATCAAAGTACATCTTCCATGGATACTCAGTTAGATGCATAATTGTTTCATCTGGGAACTCAATTCTTAAAGTTCATCATCTTGGAGTGGTGAATCAGCTAATTGATTTGTGAGGACTTGTCCTTTAATATCCCTTCTATCCACATACTCAATGTCAAATTCACTTAGAATGAGGACCCATTTTTCCAGTCATCCTATTAAGGTTGTCTTGTTTAGGAGGTACTTCAAAGGATCTATTTTTGCAATGAGCCTTACTGTATGTGATAGCATATAGTGTCTCAATTTCTGTGATGCGAAGATAACTGCTAAGCATTCTTTTTCAATTATGTTGTAATTGAGTTCATAATATACTATTGTTCTACTGATGTAGTAGATTTCTCTTTCATTTTTAATGTCATCCTCTTGCACTAGCAATAATCCTAGTGATGTAGCTGTAGCTAAAATATATAGGAGTAATGGCCTTCCATGAATGAGTGTCATAAGAATAGGAGTAGCCAGGTACTCTTTTAATTCTTTGAAGTTGGCTTCATAATGTTCATCCCATTTGAAGATGACACCTTTGTGTAGAAATTTGGTAAAGGGTTGTGCTTTATTTTCAAGTTGTGACATGAACCTCCTGATTGAGATAGAGTCTCCCTTGTAACGTTCTCATTTGACTAATGTTGCATGGAGAAGTCATTTCTAGTATATCTTTGACTTTTTTAGGATCTACCTCTATTCCTTTTGCTGAGACAATAAATCCTAGGAGCTTTCTTGATTGGAACCCAAAGGCACATTTCTTTGGATTGAGCCTGAGTTGAAATTGTTCCATACAATCCAATATCTTTCTCAAGTCAATAATATGAGTAGTCCTTTCTTTTAATTTAGCTAAGGTATCATCCACGTAATCCTCCATCTTTTTATGCATCATATCATGGAATATAGTGGGCATATCTCTTTGGTATGTAACACCTGCATTCTTTAACCCAAACGGCATAACATTCAAGCAAAAGGTTCCCCATGTGCATGTAAATGCGGTCTTCTCTTGATCTTCAAGAGAAATTTTAATCTAGTTATAGCCTGAGAAACCATCCATTAATGAGTACATTTGGTAGCCTACTGTGAGATCTATGATCATATCAATATTAGGCAATGGACAATCATCTTTAGGACATGCCTTGTTTAAGTCTCTAAAGTTTGTATAAATCCTGATAGATTTATCTGATTTAGATACTGGGACCACATTAGAAATTCATCCTATGTAAGTGATGACTCTGATGAATCCAGCTTTCAATAATTTTTCTAGCTCCGCTTTTACTAGTAATGCAACATGAGGATGGAACTTTCTTAGTTTTTCTTTCACGGGTTTGATCCTAAGAGCTATAGATAAATGGTACATTATTAATTCAGGATCTAATCTAGGCATATCCATGTAAGACCATGCAAATTTGATCTTTTTCTCTTTTAGGAACTCGGTGAATTGTGTCTTCTCCTCATCTGGCAAAGATTGTGCTAGGTGAACAAATTGAGGAGCTTCAGTTGTGCCCAAGTTAACCGGTTGTGTCAGTTCTATCAAAACTAAAGATCTTTCTTGAAAGTGTTCAGGGAGGATATCAAGAATCTTATCTTTTGGCACCTCTGAGAGGTTTTCACCATCAGATACACCTTTTTTTTTTACTTTTTTAGAATCTGACATTGGCACAATGTGGTTTTCACCATCAGTTCTTTTCTTCTTTTTATTTTTTAATTTGTGACTAAGAAACTTGATATCCTCCTGTGACATGTTCACACTCCTTGCATTGGTGGAAGAAGGGTAAGGTTCAAAAGCATTTAGTAGAAAGCCAAAGTATAGTCATTAGGGAATTCTAGGATAGGAGTAGAATCTATATTACTCCAATCAATTAGGTCTGGGTTTATTAAAGACAATGAGTAGGTTTGTGGGAATGATAGCATCATGTCAGTGTCAAGAATATTAACTAACATGACATGTTTTTTTAATTCTATCTCTTTGATGTTTAGTTCAATAAGAGTCAGATCATCATTATCAAAGTTGTTGTTAGTCATATGTAGACTGAACTCTAGTGACAAATCAGTGGAACTCTCATCCTCATCTCATCGTAGGAGGAGGCTCCTAGCTTGTAGCCTCTAAATTTCTTCTAGGTCTAGGAAAATACCAGTTCCTTCATCAATGAGTTGGGGAAGTAATACCTCCTCTACTTCGGGAATATCAACATTGTTAGGAGTAGTGTTAGAATGCTCTATGTGTTCTCACGGAGCTGCAAACATGTGAATCACATCTATTTCAATGTCCTATGTGGCAACAGATAGATCATCCCCCTCATAATCATGGGAGTCTGTTATTTCATCATCAGACCTATTCAAGAATTCAAAAATAGTTACCTGATGTACTCTATGAGCCCCTTGCAGATCAAAGTGTGGTAAATCTAGGACATGTGTGATTTTCACCAACTTTCCCCAATTAGGATGTGAATTTTGTGGTTGGGGTGTGTCTTCAGTAGTTGTTTCTATCAATGGAACCTATGGAGTATCTTATATTGTTTCTTCTACCTTTTGAATAGTAGCTTGTGTTAACAAAGGGATATGAGTGTCTTGTGGCATCTCAAATCTTGGTACATATCTTTCTCCTTGATATTCGGGATACTCTATACCAATATATAATAATCCCTCATAGGACCATGGTTCTAGTTCTGTTTCTTCTTCTTCATCACTTCCTTCATCAAAGATCAAAATATCTACATAAGTAGGGTCTTCAAATTTATTATTGAAACCTAACCTTGTTTTATCTTTAGTATCCCTTAATTCCATGTGTACAGGTTCAATAAGTCCTTTTACTTTGTCTCCTAAAGGTCCTTTTCCTTTATATCCCATTTGTTTGAGGAGATTGTATCCTTTACCATACTTCTTTGGGGATATTTCCAAATTTTTTACCTTACTTTCCTTTGGTTCACACTGGTAAAGCCAGGCCAAGACTGCTGGTTCTTCAATGTCATCCCCTTGAGAGGTAGATGCTTTAACCATAGTAGTTGCTTTGTGAATTTTTGGCTTTTCAGACATAGTGGGTGTGAAAGATGGGGAAGGCTTCCCATAGGATTTTGGTGACACTGGAAGTTTTTTCAATGACTGGGTCATGTCCAGCTTGTATTCTCCCATCCTAGTTTCTTCAAGTTTTAAGGTCTTTCCAAAGATTTTTATAACCACATCTTTGGTAGTCTCAGGTAGAATTTCTTTTGGAACCTCTTTGTTATGTGATACCATACTACATGCTTTAATATTGTTGCACGTATAACTGGCATCTGCAAGAATTGTCACTTCCACCCCATTATGTGGGAATTTGATACGCTAGTGGTAATTAGATGGTACTGCTTGCATTTCATGGATCCAAGGTTTCCCTAATAGTATGTTGTAAGCCAAGGGTAGATCTAGAACTTGACATATGACATTTCTTTCAACTGATCTAATTCTCATGGGTAGAACAATAAGACCTTTAGAATATCTTTCTTCCTCATCATAAACTTTGATAGTGATTTTTCTTCTTGAATCAATAGTTTGTTCTAAGAGACCCGACTTCCTAATTAGATTAAGGGTACAAATATTTAACCCTGCACCTCCATCTATCAATACACATCTAACACATGATTTATGAATTAGGACTTCAATATGAAGGGGTTGACTATGTGGATGTGTTAATGATTTATCATCTTCTTCTGAAAAAGAGAGGTAATGCGACACTGAGATATGATTAACCATTGCTTGGAATTTGTCTACATCAAGGTCCTTGTGCACATTTTCTGCATGTAGAGCTTGTTCAAGAATTTACCTATGCACTGAGGAGATTTTAAGTAACTCAAAAATGGAAATTTGAGTAGAGGTTCGTTGTAATTGATCCACCAAGTTATAGTTCATAGTGGGAATGGTAACTATTTGTTTTGTTGTTGTCGGTTTGGGAATAGTGACAATGGGTGCCTTGGAAGTTGTTGCTGGTTTTGATGAGGAATTAGGTCCTTTGATCATGACTTGTGCTTGAATTTAGGTTACCGCATTTGATTGGGAAGATGTGTCTTGAACACCTTTGATAGTGACCACATTGATTGATTTAGTTTTAATGTCTATCATGTTGATTACATTATCATTATTAGAGTAGGCATAGTTTACATCATTTCCTTTCCCTTTAGATGCTTCCCCTTTCTCATAATTCGGGAATGGCTTGTTAAATGTCATATGGTCTTCATCAGTGGTGTGCCCTTCCAATTTGATCTTACATCCTTCAATAAGGTCTTGGATAACATGTTTGAGTTTAAGATAGTTATTAGTCTTGTGTCCCTTGTTCTTGTGAAAGACACAATAAGAATTGTCATCCCACCATCTTGGTTTGACTTCTAGTTCCCATGGTTTTGAATTTGGGATCGTGAGAACTTTTTTATCCAAGAGTGTTTTTAGAACGGTCTCAAGAGGTTCTCCCAAAGGAGTGAATTTTATTTTGGGTTTGGAATTCCATGGTCGACCCTTGTTGTTCTCATTTTTTTCTTTAGGTAGGGAGGTTGTTACCTTGGCATCTTTACTTGCTTGCATGCTATTCGTCAAATTGAACACTGCTAGTTTAGGATTAGCATTAGACACATCTACCACTCCATCGTTAACAACATTATTTTTTTGTTTCCACCATTTAGGCTTGTTGTTGGAGTTGGTAGATTTTTTACCACCTTGGAGAGTAATTTCCCCCTTTTTAACCATGACTTCTTCAATACGAATGGTATTCTTGATCATCCTGTCAAACCTAGGGGAATCTTGAATTTGCAATGCCTAGTTCAACTCAAGTATCAAGTTATTAACAAAGATTTCCATCTTTTCAGATTCAAGAATAGCTCTTGAATACCTTGCAAAGATCTTCCTCCACCATTGTAAAAAGTGTGTAAAGGATTCACCGGTCCTTTGTTTTGTGTTACAAAGATCCATCATGGTTACATCGTGTTGTATATTATAGGAGTAATGTTGGATAAACTGTTGAATTAACTCCTCAAAATTTTTTACCTTAGGTGTGAGTTTTTAGAACCACTCCATAGCATTTCCACCTAGGCTTCCCAGAAATAGCCTCAAGAGGTATGTAGGTTCATGCATGTATTCTATGCTTAGAGCACAAAACTCTCTCACATGGTCATGTGGGTCAGTCCCTCCTGTATACTTGTCATATTTTGGCCTTGCCATGTTGGGAGGAAATAGAACCATATTAATACTCTTGTCAAAAGGAAATGGACAAATGGAGTCCAAAGAGTATTTTGTCTTGGGTTTAGCCTTCTCTTGTTTGAGATTTGAAAGTTCAGTTTGCATCAAGGTTAGTTGTTTGGCGAGAATAGAGATAGGAGTTGACACCTCTTTTTCTTTTAGTTGTTCAACATCATAATCTTTAGGTAATTTTACTCCAGTGGATGCTAGATGGAGAAAGTATTTCTCTTTGTCTTCGCCGATTATCTTTTCCAATGTTTTTTAAAGATTTTTTTCTCTGTTTGAGTTTATTGTATTCTTCTTCAGTAATGTCTTCCTCGCTGTCTGAACCAAACAAAGGACGGTCAATATTTTGTTCTTCTTCACCATCACTATCTTTGCATTTTTGGTTTTTGTCATTTTTCGTATTCCTCAAAATCCTTACTACATTCGTGAGTGGGTCTTTCCATTTCTAGGGAGTCTAAATTGAATAGGGAGTTGCGAGGTGTTTCTCCTTTTTGAAAGTGTAGTGATCTTGGAGGTACTTCTAGTTCTTTAGAAGTGTACTTGTTGCATCTTGTGTTAACCATGTATTTGAGTCTCAACTTTGTCAAAGCTTCCTAATAGTGTCAAGTGGGGTCTCAAATTGTTCAAGTGAGTGTGTCTAGGTAGAAGTATTGTTTGTGTTTTGGTAGAAGTAAATAATTCTAGCATCAAAGGGTTAGAATGCCCTAATAGTGAGTTGGGAATAAAATTGTTTTGAAAAGTGAATAGACCACACATATTGAGACAGATTGTAAGAGTCTGATAGGATATGCAAGGTAGACATCTGAAAAAGTATTTGAAATAGCGACAGAGAAACCAAAAAAGGCAACATGACCAGACTAAGGAGCCAAAAGGGTATCCAATTTTGCTAAGGTTTTCTGAGAAACAAATCTACACATGCCCACTATCCTAGATGCGAGCCTTTGTATGTGATTTTTTGAAAAACTAGATGCGAGCTAGGATTGACCAGAAATGATTGTCTGTTGTTCTGTTAATATGGTGTCTGATTTGTCTTGAAGTTTGTGTAAATTTGTCTGATAATAGGGTGTGTTTGCATCTTTCTAGTGAGTGAAAAATATTGAATGTAGCCAAAGGATTTAATTTTGTTGCTTGTTTGAATGATTTATCTTGTTAATGAACTTTCAGACACATCAAGAAAATTTACATTGTTAGGGGTGAACAGACACATCCTTACGCCCTATTTTCTAAGTAGAGGATGAAAATCCTTGCTCGTAGACTTAGGTACACACTCAAATGCTAATCAAAACATGGCCATAACCAAGCACACAATGGCTCCACTCATGATGCCATATTAGCCTACTCTAAATGCAAGTGAGGGCACGATATGACGAGTGTCTTGGGGCAATTAATTTTTTCCTTGTACAAGGATTATCACTCTTTCAGGGATGAATCAGGTAGTTTGACTACAAAGTTTGTTGTTTATGATGGGATAATCCATTCAAAACCGTCTCCCATAGAATTACAGAAGGAAAAATTGAGGCGTATAGCCCTATGAGTACTCAAATATGTGTAGTCTTGCAAGAAAGATTCAAGCAGCTCAGCTCTACACATACCCAAGCATGTTCAAGGAATGATGTCAAAATTCCAAGAACAAAACTGATTCTGTCTTCCGACGCTTTGGCATACGAGGAAGAAATTATTTATAGTGAGTTGGAAGGGTTGGCATAAAACCTGTCCTCACATGGGTCATTCCTAGGAGATTTTTTCCATAACTAAGTCCCTCTAAAGTTTAATAAGCATACAAAGGATTGGTGAGTGTAGGATTTCTAGATTTTTGATTCTTTGAAATAAGAAGAGCATACTCTCCTAGTCCATGTTGTTTTCTCCCAAAACACTTCAAGCAAAGATCCTAAGTTAATGAAAGCATAAATACTTGAAAGTAAAGTTTGTTTTTTTAGTTTCCCCAAATTTAGGTGATTTTCTTGTTCAATTACTATCCAAAATTTAGACAATGAAGTTTGCTTTTTCAATTAACCATAATGTTTAAATGATTTGTGTTTTCCAATTTCAGATCTAAAGGGAATTTAAAACAGTGAAGCTTGTTCAATTATCCCACAAGATTAGTGATTTGCTTTGTTCAATTTCTAATCCAAGGGAAGTTTAAAATAGTGAATCTTGTTCAATTAGTCAGTGAGTTAAACAGTGAGTTTGTTTGCCTTGTCCATTTATCTCCAAATTCCTTCTCAAGTATTAAACCCACTTTTGATTTTCTGATTTTCCTTCAAGGAAAAGAGCATAGTAATCTGGTTAATTTAACAAATGATTAGAAAATGTGTTAAGTGTTTAAAATTTTGAACAAAGAAATAAATTTAATCCATTCAAACACCTGCAAAACATGTTAGGCTGCAAAAAATATGATCAAAATCATGAAAACAACCAAGTTAGCAAATTAGCAATCAAATTTATCAATGAAAGAACTCTGTATTTTCACTCTCTAGAATCTAGATGATAAATGAGAGACCCAAAATGATAAAACCCAAAAATGATAAAATTTTGACCCCAAATGATAATCGTTATCCAAAATTATAACCCTTTTACGTGAAATGATAAAACATACCCAAAATGATAAAGGGGTTACCAAAGACGCATTAAAGCTGAATTTTTACCTTCCAGAAATGATGTCATTGAAGCAACATACAATATCAAAATTATTGGAGATGATGAAATATTTCCCACAGATGATAGATCACTCCCAGAAATGATGTCTATTTTACCCAAAATGATAAACTGCCTACAAACTTCAAAAATGTTAAGAACAGAGAGTAGAATTTCATGGAAATTTGAGGAATCAAGCCCCACGGTGGGTGCCAGAAATGTGTGTGTGATTTTATGCACCTGTTAAGAAAGACACAACACTTCAATAGATCATTACATTAGTGAAACAAGGGTTAGCAAAACATAGCAATCACCAAAATTGACCTATTGCTTCCTATCTAGGAGTATGAAAAATGCCATAATTTCCCTTAGATTATGCATTTATCAGTGACATATACAACCTAGAATGAAAGATTTGAATGAAAACTAATCTAGTATGCTAGAGAAATGTCTATTTTAAATCCAAGATGAAAGATTATAACAATACAAGTGATAAATAAGATAAAATGGAACATAAGTACGTAAAAACATGAGCAACATAAGTTTTCTCTTTCAATTCTCCAAATATGGGCAGCATAAGGATGCTTTCAACTCTTAAAATTCAGGGCCACTTGAGCTCAAAATCCATCCAATTTATAGAAGAAATGGAGAAAGGGGAGAATAATTTAGAAGGGAAGCCATTAATGAGGATGTAAGACTCATTAATGTGGAGTGTGGAAGAGAATGTGTAAGAGCCATTAATGCTTCATTTATGAAAGCATTAATGAGGTATGGGTGAGGGTTTAAGAAGCATGAGTGAGGGTTTAAGGTCAAGCTTTGAGAACTTTGAATTTTGAGGGAGGGTTGTGGTGGTACCCTAAATTTTGATAATTTAGAAGTCCCAATCCATTATCAAGAAGCATGTTTCTCCATAAAAAAAAATATCAAAGGAAGGAATCTTTATGACACAAATAAATAGAACTAGCTAATCAAAGCCTTCAGAAAATGCTGGAATTTAGACCTGCTACAAAGCTGATTTTGACAGAGGATAAAGATGGTCGAATTTTAAAAATCTAAAAATGGCCTAGTTTGGGAAATCAAATTTCCTATCTCCAGCAGAAATATTAGCTTTTCATGAGGTGTTTTGGATTTTTGACCAAAGCCAAATCTGAGAGTTAGGTAGTTATTTTTTAGTTAGTTTATTATTTTTTCAAAATAATTTGTAATACGAGTTGTCTTTTCACCCTAAAAAGGTGTGAAAGCCACTCAAACACATATATATACATAATGTAAAATGTAAAGAGAGGGGAATACACTATAAAAAAAATTTCACATATTTGGATAGTTTTTAATCAACAAGTATAACATGGACCTGGATATACTATTTTTTCAAAATCAATAAAGATAAGTCATTTTTCTTTCACATGTGTAATAGTTTCATTATCATTTTAC
>MU223224.1:4072056-4091754 GCA_018584345.1 Thuja plicata | reverse complement strand
GAAGAGTGGTCAAATTTTTTTCTCAATGCACCATGATAAACAACTTGATGGATCAATACATACTCAGGGGGTACTAGATGAAGAAGATGATAAATTTTAGGAATAAAATAATGGAGATGAAATAGAATAGCGTGCAACATATGAACACAAAGAAGTATCAGATGAGAGCTCTCATGGAGATATGCCCGACTTATCTATATCCTTGAATCCATTATTTGAAGAATATTTTATATACAATATAGTCCATAAACATCATGATAAAGACAATGGGCCTAGTGATCATTTTGAAGATCATGGAACTCAAAATATGTATGGGGAAGTGTATTCAAAAAGTGAGACATGCAATATTTCATCCTATGAGAAGAAGTTGTATCAAACATGTGAAGATGAGATGGAATCAAACACACATAATGAAGATAATGTGTTGAAGATTAGTTCTAAAAATTGTCCGAGTATCCTATCTGATCAAATTTTTGATAAGAAGGAAGTTCCTAAATGTGAGTTATCTCCAAATCCTTTTTGTGAAGAGAAACAACATCTTGAGTATAGGGAAGATTGTGTACATAAAGGAATCCAATTAGAAGAGGTTATTCTAGTTACTTGTAGGGTTGATAAAATGCATGAGGATATTCTATTTAGAAAGGACTACAGTGCACCTGCTGAATTTTCTAAGGGTAAACAAAAGTCAAAGTGTGCTAATAAAGCAATGAATGTTGTCCACGAGAATGGTGGCATCGTATTCGGGAGACCCAAAGTATTACATGATCATAATTATGTGTTTGATAAAGGAAAGTAGCAGTGTTCAATTTTTTGGGGGGAGGCCTGGGGCCACCCAATTTCACTTTGCATTAGATTAAGTGTGGATACTTGGTCTGCTTCTCCAGAGATAGCTGAAATCTCACTATGCTCACAAGGAGCATATGTCCCCAGAAAGAGCCATTGGTGGTACCCTAAATTTTGATAATTTAGAAGTCCCAATCCATTATCAAGAAACATTTTTCTCCATAAAAAAAAGATCAAAGGAAGGAAGCTTTATGACACAAATAAATAGAACTAACTAATCAAAGCCTTCAGAAAATGCTGAAATTTAGACCTTCTACAAAGATGATTTCGACAGAGGATAAAGATGGTCAAATTTTAAAAATCTAAAAATGACCCAGTTTGGGAAGTCAAATTTCCTATCTCTAGTAGAAATATTATCTTTTCACAAGGTGTTTTGGATTTTTGACCAAAGCCAAATCCGAAAGTTAGGTAGTTAATTTTTAGTTAGTTTATTGTTTTTTCAAAATAATTTGTAATAAGAGTTGTGTCTTTTCACCCTAAAAAGGTGTGAAAGCCACTCAAACACATATATATACATAATATAAAATGTAAAGAGATGGGAATACAATATAATACAATTTCACATATTTGGATAGTTTTTAATCAACAAGTATAACATGGACCTGGATATACTATTTTTTCAAAATCAATAAAGATAAGTCCTTTTTCTTTCACATGTGTAATAGTTTCATTATAATTTTATAATTAGTCCCTCAGATAAACCAATAGAACCTCTTCAAAGTGATAGTTTGATGTGCATGCTTCCTGATTTGATTCATATTCTATATTTTCAATTTGTTTTCTCATTTTGCATGGCTAAATTCTATTGATTGAGGCCTTAGTCAATTGGTCTATCATCTGAGAAGTTTACCCATTTGAAATATCTCTGAATTTTTTTTAGGTTGCATGTACATTCCATAACACCTTTGAAGTGATAAGTTTTCTTGTAAAATTGTCTCTAAGGTTGAACATAAGATTGGAATGATCTTCACTCTATTGCCCATGGTAGAATAAGGCACTGGTCTAATCATTATTTGGATCATAGTTGTTCTATTCATTGTTTATTATTTTGTGCTATCTTATCTATCTATTCATTTCAAATTACATACACATTTACTAAACATTCTTTCAATTACTTAAAGTATTTTAGTTTATAGTTCACGATATATTGTTTTATGTTAGTTTTCTTTCAAGTTCCTTGCCATACTTGAGAGAGAAGGTTGAAGTGTTTCTTATCTGCTATAAAAAGCCTTGTAACTTGAAGGATAAGTCAAGGTATAGGCCTACCAACCTTGGTTTTACAGAGCCAAAATTTTAGAAGTTCCAACCTTGTCTTGGTTGTGACTTGTTAGTTGGCAAAATCACTCGGGTTTCCCAATATTGGATTGGCAAGTCCATAGGAAATCCAATCTGTCAATTTGAGCACCAAGAGGTTGAATTCCTAATCACAAAATTAGGAATGTGACAAGCTTAAGGGTAGCTTAGGATTAGGACTAAGGCTTAAGATGGGTGATTAAGGAGATAGAGATGGGAGGAGAGAGAATGAGTGGAGGGGGATTAGCTAATTAAGAAGAATTAGCATGTGAGAAGGGGTTGGGATGAGTTTGAACTCATGGTTTGGTAGTTGAGATTGGTTAGGTTAGAGGGAAAATTAATGAAATGAATTGTTGTAATAACATATTCACTCAATAATAGGGATTTTAATTAATTATTTAAGCTTTTGATTGCTTTGTAATAATTAATTAGGACTATAGCCAAATTGAATTAATTAGGATAGGGGATTGATTTTGCAAGTGATGAGTTATAATTAGAATTTCATTTAATTCCTTTTAAATTAATTACCTTGGCCATGTTTTGATTGAATTGAATTGATCTGATTAGATTGGCTAAAGAAATTAATGTAAATTAGTGATTAAATCACTTAGGAAATTCATTTTGATTTTGATGAATTATGCCAGCTGATTGAAGAGATGTCTTGACATAATTGGGGGTATGATCACACTTAGGGAAAATAGAGTCTATGGTCATAGCAGACCAAATTAGGGTGGTTATAGTCATCTGTTCTTGAGGAGCTCTTTTTTATGGTTGTGAGTTGCTAAACCGAAGATAAATAATCTCATTTATCCTAAAAATATTTACTTAATGATTCGCCTAGTCTATCCCATGAATCAATGGAACCAACAGTTAACGTTCTAAACCATTCTAAGGCCTTACCTTTGAAATAGGCTTTGAGTAGCTTGGTAGCCACATCTTCTTCAGTGATATGATGAACACTGCAAATGGTAGCCACATCCCTTATGTGCTCACAAGTTGTTGTGTGTCCTTCTCCTATGAAATCTAGCAGACTTTTGAGTGCTGCTAAGGGCACATCATGATGTTGGAAAAATTTTAAAGGACTCCCTTGATTGAAGGGTACAAAGGAAAATTGTCTAGCCATTTCAGGAACTGTGATTTGCTGAGCAGTAGTTGTGTGATTTGTATTTGGATTGAAGAGTGGAGTTGAAACTTCTTGTAGCTCTCTAGTTAGAGATCTTCCTCTTCTTCTTGAGTGGAAAGGCCAAGATCTCCTTTCTGAGGTAGGTGGTGTAGACTGTACCCTCCTTTTATGGGATGTTCTTTGAGATGATCTGTAGTAATTTCTTGTTAGAGGTAGCTACAAGAAGTAAGAAGGATTTGAGCTCCTTGTTTCTATCTTTCTCATAAACTTTGAACAGGACTGGATCTTGTTCTTCAAACCAATGGATCCATTAGATATGCTTTGATAAGAACCTCCTTAGGTCAATAATATGGAATCAACATATCATAGATAGCGTAGCCTTGCAAATGAACTTCTTTTGGTGTCCCACTGGGTGTGCTATAATTTTTATACAATAATTTTGCACCCTGCCAAGCGCTTGAGCCTAGAAATCTAGTATAACATGGGAATCACTTCTAGGTTGTTGGACCTCTGCTAACTGAAGTGAAGCCTCTAGGTTCTAGGCCGGTTCCTCTTGGATAATCACCTAATCTGATCTTGAATATGAAAGTAAACTTGGAAGGAAAAGGGATAAAATGAATTCTTGGAAGGAAATGACTGAAAAGAAAACTATCCTACTAGGTGATACACTGAAGGTAACATGAATCATAAAATAGTGACCAAACTAGCATGAAATTTCTCAAATCTAATAGAACAAAATCTTTCTGAATAGGCTTGCATAAGTATTTCATAGAGAGGTCTGAAATGGAAAGAGGTTATTCAAGGGAAGGAAAGATTCAACAAACAATAACTTTTTTGAGGGGCTAGACACACACTATAACCTAAAAGAAGACATTCACTTCAGCAGATAGGTACATGAATGAGATAAAATAACCAGGGATGAAAAAAATACACAAGATTATCTAGATCAGATCACACACAAGAGTACACAAAGATGCTGAAAGAAAGAAAGGCTCAAGAACTCCAAGACTTCTCTAATGTGAGCCACTATATTATATTCAATAAGATAAGTACAGATCAGGAAAAACTTGAGGCAGAGAAAATGCCACAAAAATTTCATACAAAATATGGAAATTAATGAGAAGTTCCAACAAAGAAAAAATTGAGGGAAGACAAAATGCCATAGAAAGCTTGCATCTGCTGAAAAACTACTTCCTAGATAAGAAAAGGCCACTTCTTCTAAGCTCTAAAAGCTTCTAAAACTACTTATATAAATACTCCTCTAGCACACCAGCTCAGAAGTCAATCTACTGATCTGAATTAGGGTTACAATAGATCTATTTAAATAATTTAGAAACCCTAAGACTGTCAATTATGCTCATCAATCCATTTTGGAAATATCTTAGTTGATCATATATAGTCTTGAATATCTTTCCCATCGCCACAAATGTGATAAGACAAGTCAGATCGACCCATCCTTCTGTCTACATCTTGAAAAATCATGCCACCGCCATGAACTCTGAGATTAGATCTTTTGAATATTTGAATATTTAAATGTTAACGATCACAGGTGGTGCGGGTACTTGTATCAACAATCGAGAAAATACTTGATCTCTTGTTTAAAACATGGTCATCAATCCTTCATCTCTAGCTCTGATCTTGACTCATATTTAACCTTGGATTACTGAGTCCTTCATGTCACTGAGTCACCGAATCATTCTATTAACTCTGAGTTTATAACAAGGTTGCACGACCACCACAGGATCAAATCTAAGATCTACAATCAGAGCTTAATCTCCAAACCATAGAATAATATTATCTTTCCTTATGAGACTAAGTGACCACCATGAGATGAAACACAACCAATGGTGTAGATCAAATCATTTCAAGCTCTGAGCTTTACTTTACTTAACCTTTCTTGACCATGGTTTCATTCAGAGACTTGGCAACTGAGCAGTCTCACAATCTCTTATCATTCTGCTTAACCATGGTTCCCTTATGAGACTCAGCAACTACTGTAAGATTACCTTTACATCAATGACCTGCATGAAATCTCTCTAACCTTTTTGACCTTTTGAATTTATTTGGAGACTTGGTGCAAACCACAGGATCTAAATACAATCAAAGATTGTCGTGAAATCTCATAAAAAAAGACTTAACCCTGATCTCTTTCAGCGATCATGAGACTTAATAAATATGAACCAGACTTAAAATCCTGATTTTACCATGAGTTGTGAGATAAACTGAGTCTCAAAGTCACTGAACCCAAACTTAACCATTGAGTTTATCCTGAGATTGAACGCCAGCTACACGATCTGAATCTGAACTTAACCCGATCCTCGGTTTGCATTAAATCTCAGAAAGATTTAATCATATTCCTTTTTGATGTGAGATCACGTGACCTCCATAAGATGGAAAACTTGATCTACGACCCATGCAAAATCTTGATGACTTAAGAGAATATTCCTTTTCTTAATGAGATCGCGTGACTGAAGGCATTTTGAAGTCGCCAAGTAAAATGGAGTATTCATTTCCCTTTGTGCGACTAAGACATAGGAAAAGAGGATTAATGTACGCATGACTTATTAAGGAAGTAAAGTCATCTGAAAAAGTAATGAAGAATTAGAATATGTCATCAAGAACTAGGGTTTTATCATGAAATTATTAGGGTTCTTATACTTAGGTCTTTTCCATGAACAAGGGTAAACCAGAGACCTAACACAAATGCAGAGAACAAGATCAAAACCCTAGAAACATTTGCAAAATCTTACAAGTTGGGCTCTACCCTCATGGGAGCGACATTTTCCTCCACTTATAGCCAGAATTCTCATAAGATGGGAAAATTGGGTAACATTAACACATAGAGATCATTGCCCATATTGGTCCAGGTAACATTTTTTAGTAATTTTAATATTAACATTATGATTACTATTTATTAGTTTTTAATTATTTATTTTTCAAAATTGAATACATAGTGTGGACTAGGTACACAACAAGAAATTGCATAAATGATGACATGTTTGTGGAACATATGAATTTGGAAAATTGGGTGGCATTGTTTTTTCTACAAAGATAGGCACATATTGTTGATAGTGAATTATTGAGAAATATGGATGAAAACATGCAAGTCAATAAGTAACTACTTTCTCCTATTCATGTCCATTTTCTTTACACTATTGAGTCACCAAGAAAACCACCTTGAATGGAATATGTAGCTAAAGGAAATAAAATTGTATACACATACTTTTAATATAGACACATATTATAGTTCTAATAACTCTACTAGACATGTAAAGTACTTTGGTAAGATGTTATTCCATTTTTGCATCATTATCATTCTGTGAAAATGTTATGGTCATCACAATTTTCTATTTGTTTGTGTAACACACATCATCTTGTTTATTTGTTTAAATGTTCATTTTAAACTATACTTCTTTATTCCTCTATGCATAACGATAAAAAATTTTAAGAACTTATTTGTTAAAACTATGTTTTTGATTTAAAAAGAAGCCAAACCAAGGGGACTGACCCAAAGAAAACATAGCCAGTACGAGAAGTGCAAACTACCAACACACTACCAGAGTCAGCAGACCCTCAGCCAATCCCTTTTTTGAAAATCAAAAACTAAAAACTAAAAAAAATAGGCCCCAACTTCACCATGAAGTTGGTAACCAGCCTGTTAAAACCAACAGATGCCAACTTCACCATGAAGTTGGTAACCAGTCTGTGCAAGTTAGTACCAACAGAGTTTAAACCAAAATCAAAGTAGTAAACATCATTAATACAGTCAGAAGAGTTAAACATAGAAACAAAAAGGGCCAGAGCGTCCAACCAACGAAACCAGCCAAAAAAGCTGAGCATCAAAAAGGAACAGAAAAATACTTGGGGTTATTACCCACTCCACTAAGAAGCAACTTGATCTAATATTCCATAAGAAATTGGAAGATTTTATCATCATTCTAATCCTCCCCCAGGGTAACCACTTTTTCCATGTGTAGTAGTTGGAGGGTTGCTATCACCGAATGCATGAATTTGACTGCAAACCCAACCATTCTATTGAAACTTTCCCCTAAATCCTTGATTTCCTCCTTGACCTCCCAAAGATCCTTCTTGGAGATAGAATCCAGGAAGGAGGTCTATAGCCGCTTTACATCCTTCTGCAATTGAACAATGTCCCCAACAACTTCAATCTTACTCTCAGCCTCCACCTTGCTTTCCTCCGGGACCTCCTCCTTGGTACCATCAGTATCCTTCTTAGTATCTATCTCCTCTTGGTGGTTGGGCAAAGAAGTAGCCGTGAGCGTCGACTCCAATTTCTTACCCTCAAAAATTTTCTTATTAGACAAGTCAATGGTGGGTAATTTGAAGCTAGCAAAAATTTGGGACGAATCATGGCTCTTCTCGGCCCCCTCCAAAGATTGGGAGACCTTGTTGTTTTTATCATGGCTCCTCTCATCCTTCTTTATTTTCTTCCCTTTCTTATCCTCTCCACTTCTTTCCTTCTTCTTTTCCCCCTCCTCCTCCAAGTCTCTGTCTTCCTCATCTTCTTCTAGATACCTCTTCCTAACAGCTTTTTGTTTGTACCTAGTATTAGAGGCAATTCTTTGGGACCTTCTCCTACTATCATTATCATCTTCCTCCTCCTTTGAATCAATATTTATTTGGGCTCCACCCGCCAGACTCTCTTTATCAATCTTGGCCTTACTATGCACAAGGGTTTTGGAGGATGAAGTGGGGTTAGAATGAGAACCCATTAACTCTCTGGGAGCATTCTCAGAGGGAGAGTTAATATCTTGCATATTGACATTTCTTGGTGGGCATAAAGCAAGGTAAAAATTGAAAAGGCGTAAAATCAAGCCCTGATGGAGAATGCAGTAATTCTACCTAGCCTTTCTCTTCTCTCTAACATCCATCACTGAGGCCTTGAGAGAGAGTGCAACAGTTATAAGGGGAAGGAAATGGCATCATTGTAACGAAAGTGGTTGAGTAGAGGGAAGAGGTAATTATAGAAAGTGCCAAACTAACCTTCCAAAGTAATGTACTTCATCAGAATGAGACATACCTCATTCCAGGGATCGGGCAACACCTCCCATTTGAAGCCCCCATGAATGCAGATCAGTTCCTCTATCTTTTTGAAAAATCTCATCATACTGGAGTCATCTTTGTTCTTTGTTACCTTCTTCCATTTTCTCACATTAGTGGAGAGCCTCATGGCATGGGCAATGACCTCTTCATTTATTTCAAAAAGTATGCCATTGATGGTGACCTTGCGTCATCTAGGAATTCACCAACTGCATCGATATGAGTTCATTGCTTCCCTCCATGGCTTCCATATAGGGATAGAACCCACCCTCCTTCAAGTAAGTAACAACGCAAGGGTTTTTGAGGAAACTATCCTCAAATTTTGAGGGCTCCACATGGACCATATCACCACCCATATCCAAACTATGCTCAGAAAGCTACTCCACTTGAGTCTCCAAAGACATCACACCCATTCTACAACCACTAGATCAGCCTTCACCATAGCCCAGAAAAAAACACAGACAACCCAACAAGGATAATCAGCGAAGCGATTGATAGATAACCAGTTAGGGAGAAAATCTGATGCCTTAATGATTTTAACCAAGTGGGTACAAGTCACATGGGTGACCAAAATGAAAGAAAATCCATAGCGTGAAGGGAAATGATTGTGGATCCTTAGTTTAAAATGCCAATTAAGCCTAGCCATCTTATCAGGGATTCCAAGATGTGTGCCAATCCCCACGTCGGCACAATTTTTGAAATTGTCTGTACTTTTTCTAGATTAGGCAATAAAAGCCCATCTTTTTAGAATAATACTAAAATTAATTTCCTTTCCTATTGCAATTTTAAATTTTGAATTAGCTCTATTTCTCGTAATACTACAAGACACCTTACTCGTGGCCGCCAGAGCTCTACAATAGCATTGCCCTCTCTGTAAATGTGTTGCAGTTTAAAATCATCTAACCTAGGGAGCAGTGACCAGATGACCTACAGTAGATTGGACATATTCCAGCCAGCTCTAAAGTTCCCTTTGACCATTTCTATCACAATTTTTGAGTCACCCTTGATAATCAACTTTTTAATCCCTGAAGAAACTGCCACCCTCAGTCCCCAGAAAGGGCCAAAGATTTTTGCCACATTATTAGAGCCCATTCCAAGATGAAGTACATAAACAATAATCATCTTCCCATGGTGGTCTCTGATAATGCTGCCTCTAGTAGCATTACCTTTGGAGGTCGCCCCATTGAAATTTATTTTGGTAAAAATTTCCTCCAGGGGGGACCACTTTGTATTTCTCGTCGCAACCACCTTAGAGAAATCAAAAGCATGGAAGGAGGTAGGCAGCTTCCATACCTTAGCCAACTTACAATCTAACTCCTTAGGGGGGAAATGGGGAGTAATCCAATGGCAGGTATCAATATTTTCCTTCAGGAGATTCACAACCATTCTCACCATTCCTTCGGAATCCTTTTCCTCCCCTCTAAACACTCAATTATTTCTTTCCTTCCATAGGCTCCAACAAACATGTGGGGGTAACATTCTCCAAAGAAGCTTAATAAGTGGGTGCTTCGTAGGGTAACCCCAGTTGCAAAAAAATTGATCCATATTCTCCACAAAAACCCAATCCAACTGCATTCTACTCATCATTTTAGACCACACCAATGTCACATAGGGGCAATGGATAAGGAGATGGTTAATAGACTCAGCATTTTCTTTACGCCAAAAGCATCTGTTAACCAACTAAATGCCCCACTTCTGGAGGTTGTCCAACATAATAATTTTTCCATGAAGAACCATCTACCAAAAGAAATTAATTTTAGGGATCAATTGGGAAATCCACACCTTTCCCCAATTCTTCTCATCAGCCATAGTTTTTAAGTTGGTTAAATACATAGATTTCTGTGTGATTTCCCCCAACTTGTTATGGCACAATATAGCCTTGTCCTCAACATTAGAGAGAGGGATCCTAATGCCTTCCAAAAGCTTATGAATCTTATAGATGTAAGGAGGAACAATAGCCTGGGTATGGTAAGCATCTTCCAGAACTAGCCATTTCCTGTGTTAAGAAATGTAATCACATACTTTACTCTCAAAATGAAGGATCATTCTTTCCCTAATTAGACCATACTTCTCCTGACCAAGGGGTTTATCCCCCACCCACCAATCCTCTCAGAAGTTAATCTAAGCACCATCTCCCACCAACCATTTCAATCCCTTAAAAAGAGTTCCCTTACTTCTAGCAATAAAATTCCAAATTTTAGAGCCAGAGGGATAATTTTGACCATAAGGGAATTGGGCATCATTGAAATATTTTGCCTTCATAATTATACTCCATCCAGTAGAGCCTCTGAACAGCTACCAACACAATTTGGAAATTAGAGCCTTGTTTAGGTCTTTAATTTTCCTAACTCCCAGACCGCCCAAAAGTTTAGTTTGATAGACTATATCCCAGCTGACCAGATTCATTCTAGCCTTTTCCTCCATCCCCGTCCATAAAAATTTTATCTGTATTTTTTCCAACTTCTCTGCCATTCTATCATTGATTTTGAATAAAGAAAGGAAGTAAACAGGTATACCTTGTAGGGTTGTGGACAACAATTGAAGTTTCCCCGCATTACTTAGGACCTTCCCTTTCCAACCAGTCAGTTTTTTCTGCATTTTCTCCAAAATGGTGTTCCAAAAATGGTATGAAACCTCCTTCACCATGAGCGAGAGCCCAAGGTATGTGTCAGGTATCTTTGCTCCCATACAACCAAGGAATTCCACAATCTTCAGTTGGATTCTTTGTTCATTATTGAAGAAATAAATTTTACCTTTATTGTAGTTGATCACTTGACTAGAATCCACCACATAGGAGTTTAGGAGAGATTTCCATTCCCTGGCTTCCCTGATATAGGCTTTTCCAAAAAGGAACGTGTCATCAACAAACTATTGGATGACTTCCAGAGGAAGAGTGGAGGATGGCTTGAATCCAGCAATAGATCCAATTCCTTCCAACCTTAGCAGGTTTTGGGCTAGCACCTCCGCAACCAACAAGGATAGATAGGGGGATAGGGGGTCCCCTTGATGTAAAACCCTCTCAAGCTTAAAAGACCCCCAAGGTGCACCATTGACCAAAACAACAATGTCAACCATTTCCAACCCCACCTTTATGATTTTGATAAATCTTTCATGAAACCCAAATTTCCTAAGCACCTCATACAAGAAGTCCTAGAAGACTTTGTCATACGCCTTAGATATATCCAATTTTAACGCCATACCAACATTCTTTCCTCTATCCATGGAATGAAAGATCTCATGGGAGATGATAACCGCATCTAAGATTTGTCTTCCCGACATGAACCCCTTCTAGTTGGGGTCAATGATTTTTCCCAACAGAGGTTTGATTCTGTTGGTGATAATTTTGGAGAGGATTTTATAAAAATTATTACAAAGGCTTATGGGGTGGAAGTCACCCATGTACTGAGGATTCTAAACTTTATGAACTAGAAAAATATAGGTTTTGTTGATTTTCTTCAAAATGTTACCAGTTCTAACAAAATCATGAGCTGCGTGCACAAGATCATATTTGATAACCTCCCAAAAGTGCTGGAATAAAAATGGGGGAAAGCCATCTGGTCTAGGCGATTTATGAGCTCCCATAGAGAAAAATACATTTTTTACCTCTTCCTCGGAGACTTGGGACAAAATAACTCCATTATCCTCCGCATTAATAATATTAGGGATAGCCTTCAGAAGATTATCAGTGGCAATATTCATCCCCCTCTGAATCAGGCTCCTAAAAGTATCTTTAAAGAACACCACCGCATACTTGCCAATGTCTTCATTCTCTGAAAGCATTTGATTCCCTTCAACAACTAAAGATTTAATGGTGTCCCTTCTTTTATGAATGGAGGCAGACCTGTGGAAGAAGGGCAAATTCTGTTCACCTTCTTTGAGCCATTGGACACGCGGCATTTGCTTCCAGTAAATTTCCTCTCTCTTGAGATTATCTTTCCATTTCCTCCGCCAGCCTTCCTCCTCACAATGATCATCCCAAGAAGAGACACCAGAGGCCATTCCCCTTGGAAGTGCTTAAGCTTCTCCTCAATTTCTTTTTTGCATTGGAAGATATCCCTGAACTTGGTCTTACACCACCTTTGGGCCTCCCACTTAATTAATTGCAATTTTTTAGATATTCTGAACATGGTCATCTCCTGAATAGTAATGCTCCACAATATTTTAATACATTCCTCAAAATCAGGGTGGGAGTGCCACATAATCTCACAGCATAAGGGACATGGCCCACACCCCTTCCAATCCTCCCAGTCAAGAATCAAAGGGGAGTGATCAAAAACTGTCCTCGTAAGGTGAGAAAGGCTGATCAAGGGAGTGATATCCCACCCACCCAATAATATCCATCTGTCCAACCTAACCTAAATAAGTTGCCTCCCCTTTCTGTTGTTGGACCAGGTAAACCCCGTATTCTGCAAATCAATATCCACCAAATCATTGTTCCTCATAAAGTTTGCCAGCTCCTGCATACTTTTTGAATAATCTTGGGTACCCCCAATTTATCAGAAGGATAAAGGGGGGAATTAAAATCACCCACACACATGGTGGGATAACAATGATTAGCCGCAATAAGGTTAGAAATTTCTCCCCATATCCTACCTCGGTCACTTCTAACATTAGGAGCATAAATATTATACATGACCCAGGAGACATTATTCCAAGTAAACAACACGACAAGGAATTTTTGAGAAAAAGCAACAGTGTTCCAAGATAACTTATACAGGTTCCAAAGAGTAGCCACACCACCAGAGGCTCCATCAGCTTCACTATAGAGAAAGGCAGCACCCAGCCATATTCTGTCCACAAGAAGAACAAAGTTTTGATATTTCATCTTAACCTCCTAGATTAGAACCACATCAAACTTGAAATCTAAGATATAATTCTTCATAGCATACTATTTCTGGGGGCTATTCATGCCCCTTGTGTTCCATGATAGGAGCTTCATCTTTTATTTTTTTTGGGATTGTTCTAGGGTTAACTTCTGTCCACTTGCAATTGCCCTTGCTGCTTCTTTGGCTCTTACCGCTCTCACCGTCTAGCGACCAACTTTGGCATCATTTCCCATGTCCACCTTCTTTTTGTTATCGATTCCTTCTTCCGCCTTCTTTCCCCCTCTGGTTTTCCTTTTAGGTTCCGACCAATCAAGGACACTATTTGATGGTGACAAAGGGTTTGGCCTCAACTTTACCATTTTGTTTATCACCTCATTTGGGTTAGGGGAGACAAAATAGTCTCCCCCAACTATTTAAATTGCACTCTTCACCAGCTTCACCTTTAGTCTTCTTGCTTCCAGACCATTGTTCCTTACTCACCTCACCACTTCCTTACCTTTTTTCCCCCACTTGGGCTTATCCTATAAGAGTTAGAAATGTCCCCTAGGACCTGCACCAACTCACCTTCTTCTAAAGCCTCTTCTGCCTCAGCCTCTTTACCCTTATCATCTTATTTCTTCTCATCACTGTTAAGGTTTATTTATTCCCCTAAAGCAAGAAGGATTTCCCCTTTTAGGGGCCCTTGGCCCGCCATTGCTAGCACTGTACCCTTTGCCCGGTCCCCCACACCAGTGGCCTTGTTAAAAGATAGTGCAGGGAGGTGCTCAAGAATTTTCTCCTCAATCCTAGGGGTTCCCTTACAGTTTGTCACCACATGACCATGTTTGTCGCATTTTTGGCAATGGATAGTGGCATTTTCATAAACAATGTCCTGATTCCAGCTTCCCCATTTGGAATTTACAAAGTTAGGGAGGGGTTTATTTATAGTAACATTAACACAGAATCCTATGAACACCAGCCTCATTTTTTTGCAAAGTAACAGAGTCTGCAGTTACGTAACATCCAAATAAGTTCCCAATCCACTGGAGCACCTTTTTGTCCCAAAATTCTAGTGGAAGCCTTGGGAGCCGGACCCACACTGGCGCTTCTTTTTGTAGCTCCTCCTCTGGGTTAAAACCTGGCTTCCACTTTGCTATGAGCAGAGTGTGTTTCCCATAGCACCAACTTCTTGTGGATACAAAGGTGTAGTCTTCCTCAGCATTGAAGTGAAAAAGGAACGGGGCCCCATACATTGCCGAGACAGAGAGGGACCCTTTCACTTTCCATTTGGCAGCACATCACCTACGCACCATATCTATGGTGGGCTTGAAAGCAACGAATCTCCCTACAACAGCAAGTTGGAGAGCAACAGGAAAAGCCTTCAACCACCCCATCCAGTATAAAAATCTCTGGGCCAAACTCTCCTGCGGAGCATTCAGGAGTATCATGGGCATCAGGAGACCCTTTTCCCAACACCGCCTTTTTCCATCCCCCAGCAAGCTCTCTTTGTCCTCCCCCACTATCTTGGGGCTAGACAAAAGGGAATGCCCATCTTCCAGATTTTGTGAGCAAGAGGAAACATCAAAAAATGACACACCCTCGCCCGTGAAGTCAAAACAACAGTCACTACCATCCCTGCAGGACAACACCAAGAACAGGTCAGGACAGAGGACCTCCATGCTCCCCGGATTCCCCGGCAGAGCGGAGGTTGAAGCCAACATTCAAACAAACCAAAACGGGCGGGAAAGTTGCAGAGCTACTTGCTACATAAAAAAAAAATTGGGTTTTCATTTGTTAAAACTATGTTTATATTATATGTTTCAAAATTATTGTAAATAATATTAGATTCTAATATTAATGCTTCAATTTCAAAATGTCATCTCTAACATTTTATATTTAATTCCTTTGTATTTATTTATCTTTATATAAATTTAACAATATAAAATGTTAATACAAAATTTATATTAGAGATATACAAATTGTTCATGATACATGTTTTTATATAATCACAAATAATACAAGATACTAATTTATTAAAGCTTCATTTTAAAATTTATTCTTCATTTGACTATGCATTACAATATAAATTTTCAACAACTCTTATGTTGCAAGTAGATTTATATTTAACAATGTAAAATATAAATACAAAATTAAAATAAGATATATACTAATTGATCATGATATATGACTTTATATAATCTCAAATAAGACAAGATACTAATGTCAAAGCTTTATTTTAAATGTGATTCTTCATTTCAAAGCTTCATTTTAAATGTTATTGTTCATTTATCTAACCATAAGAATATAAATTTTCAACAACAGCTATGTTAAAAGTATATTTATATTTAACAATGTCAAATATAAATAAAATTTTTAACTTAGATATATACTAACTATTCGTGATTATGATTTTATATAATCCCAAATAAACAAGATACTAATATCAAAGCTTTATTTTAAATCTGATTCACTATTTCACTGTGCAAAAGAATATAGATTTTCAACAATTTCTACATTAAAAGTATGTTTCTATTATATGTTCCAATATCATTGCAAAAAATATTAGGTTCTAATAATAATCCTTTATTCTATTATGCAAATTCTAATATTTTATTTTTAAATCCTTTATATTCATTTAACTTTAAATATACTTGACATTATCAAAGACAAATATAAAATTTTAATTAGATATATATTATTTTTTTGAGAAAAAAACACATCTACACTAATTAATGTCTTTCTAAAAATTGCAAAGTGTATCACTTATTCACACTACTACAAAATACCTCCCATGAAAAATTACATAATATAGAATATATTATCAATAATATTAACATTCTAAATAATTCTTTACAATGATATCTTTTATACACTATATCATTATATACGTTTAACAATTTGACTTCCCATAAAAAAAATATTTTAACAAATATTAGAAAACATGCTCATGACTTACAAATGTTATCATAACATTATTGACAAAAAAATACATATCTCCACCATTCCTAGTATAAATAAACCCACAAGACAAGACACAAACTCCAAATATGAAAAGTAAGTACTAAAAGTAATTATTTTCCACTTTGATACGAATTATCAATTTTACATCACCATAAACTTAAAATACTCATTAAAAGTAATTTAGTTTGGTGTATGTGGGAAAGAAAGGCCTCATTTGACTCTTTATATAGAATTTATATATTAAAAAAAAAGGCCTAGTTGACTTGCCACTTGATCTTGTGGTGTATATTATTCTTATATAGAATATGAAAAAGAGAAAGCACGATAGTTTATTGGGTGGTATTTGTAACTCCACATATAAACAAACCAACCGACCAAGATACAAAAAGTGTATTCATGCCTACCTTTATTATGATGGGTTCATATATATATATATATATATATATATATATATATATATGAAATGCATTCTTTGAGTTTTAATTTTTGTGTTGATTATTGTAATGTATTTTGATAGAATATTTTAATATAATGATATATTAATAAATGGTATATTTTTATGTTTATTTTGGGTGGTTGTTGATTCTCTATTCATATTTGTTTCATTTTTATTTGCATCAATTTCTATAGATTTGTCTTTGACCTATCTTAATTTCATATCTATTTCTATTTATTTTTATATAACCGCTCTTCGTATTTATCTCATAGTTTATTCCTATGTCAATCAAGATTGATATAGTTAAATATCAAGACATGTTGATTTTTCAAATTCTACTATTTTTATAAGTTATATTTTTCCGTTTTCTCGACATTCCCTTTGCTTTCCAAGCTTCGCAAGTTTAATTGTGGAATGTGGATTTGACCAGGATTGAGAAAAAACTTGCTTACTAGATTACCAAGCCTTTGTCTTTGGATGGTGAATTCTAGATTTGTTCTACGGTCCTGGCGACTACCATGTGTATTATTCATCTTGATGGTTTCCCTCTGAAGCTTCTTATATGAAATTAGAGAAGCTGCTATGTGATTTTTTGTGGGCCTTTAGCATTGATTCACATGGCTTTCACAGAGTTGCCTGGGAGCATTGTTGCCTTCCCAGCGACTCTAGTGGTCTCGATATTCTCTCCACCCAGAAACAAGGAATAGCCTTGTTTGCTAAATGGATTATTAGGGCCTTGTCTGGGGATGAGTTGTGGAAGATCATGTTCAAACATTGCATATCTTCTAGATTTCTTGTTCATCGGTCGGCCTAGAAGGCGACTATTCTTCATACCCTTCTTATTATGAACGACCTAGGTCAAATCTAGGGAACTTTTTTTTGTGAAAAGCATCTAGAGAGCGTGAGAAGTTGTTAAACCCTGGCTTAGATGGGTTGGCAATGGTTTTAGAGATGGTCTCTCTTCCAACCAACACAACATCTATTGGTCTCCTCTTTTTCATCAACAAGGGCTTCCTCTTGCTAAGATCTAGGGTATCCATGCTCTATTCTTCCACAAGCGTAGAATCAGAACCCCCAAGGACCGTATTTCCAGAGCTACTATGAGAGATCATTCTTGGGAAGATCTTCAGGTGCAATTAAGGCTATCTCACCCAAATTGGCAGACTTTTGACCTTGTGGTGTCAGCCTTACCTCCTCACTTGTTGCACAAGCTTGGCATTCAATCTGTCAAGCCATGGTGGAAGGATTGGAAGTGGTATCCTTGGACTCCTCTCACTAACTACAAACCCAACATGGGTTATGCCTGGTTAGTTCCCCATCTGCCAATGGTTGACACTCGTAACCACTGCTAGCACTTGGCTTCCTCTCAAAATACTTGGCAGTTGTGGTTTCTCACAATTTGGTCTGCTATTATAGAACCCAAAATTGATCATTTTTCCTAGTGTGTGATCTTTCAAGGTTTTCCTTTGGGGCCAGGCTTAGACATTTGGGTGTTCCTGATCCTCAGTGCCCTTTCTGTGGCCTCCCATAAACTTTCATGCGTATTTTCTAGTTTTTTCGTCATGCTCAACAATATTGGAGCTGGATTCATGATTTTTTAAAGCCTTTTAGGCCATATTCCTTTTCCTGGCATATGGATTTACTGTGTGACTCACCCAGAATCCCTTTTTGATACACCCAGATTTGCCATGCCTTCAGGATGGAGATTTTGTTCACTCTTTGGAAAGATAGAAGTGTTGTCCTTTTTGCTCAGAGTGATCTTAATATTAATGTTTATATGTACACTAAAGCTTGTATTTATAATAATGTCATGATGCAAATTCAAATACAAGATGGTAAAGTGGCCCTTGAGGTAGGGCATATGCAGGAGCTTTTGCAGCATTAGGGCAATGCCCCTTGTACAGCTGCCAGAGTGCTAGCGGACTCTCTTTATGCTGACCGCACTCTACCCTATGGCCACCACTATGGTCATAGCTCTTCTGCTAGGCATTCCTAGAATCCTCGGTCTCAAAACCCTCACTGCTCTTATGGTGGCAGAGATACTTGGAGGCATCGCTTTGCCTCTTCTCGTTGGAGTTTACTCAGCGGTTGGCCTTCTACTATTGTTCCTGCTGCTGATGTTGGTTGGCCTCCTTCCAGTGGAGATGTTTCATGGCCTCTTTCACTTATGATAAATTCCCTTTCCTGGCTCTTTTCATTTATCCCCAGCAGGAGGAAGGAGAATTGAAGGATAAATAAGATGAGGATGGGTAGTTTATTATAGACCTGCCCCCTCGCCCCAATGTTTGGGGAAATCTGGATGACAGAGATCCTCCTCCCTTGGCTGCTACAACTTTGGCTACCTGAGGGGTTTTTTTATGAATAGTTAATGTTTCGGGCTCTAGTCGTGTGACCTCACTAGTAAATTTTACCCTATTTTTCAACGAGGAATAGTCAAATATTTGACACCCATTGGTCGCACATACGACTATAACTATTGTCAAACTTTTTTCATCGCTTATTCGACCGGACAACAAGTAGTCAAAACATCGACCTACTTAGTGGTTGAATTATCAACCGAATCTTCGCCGACAAAAATTTCCTGAAGCTGGAAGAATTGCAGATCAAACCTTTATCTAATTGATCAACTTGCTGAAATTTTGACCACCTTTGGTCGCAATTAACGTCGAACATATAGCAATCTCATCGAAACATCAAGGATAGAGTGTCACTTTGTCAAACACAGTTGGCGAGAATCAACGTCAAATACATAGGCGTCACGTCGAAACATCATAAACAGTGTCTCGTTTCTCGACCAAAGTTTGTTGCCAGTGACGTTGAACACATGGCATTCTCGTCGAAACTACTATTATTAGAATGTCGAAAAAGAGACCAATACAAATTTTTGTTTAAAATATATATATATATATATATATATATATATATATATTATTAATGGGTTTAGTATAGTCATGGAATCACATACATAATTTATAGGAGCGTGCATCACCATTATTATGCAAAGAGTGCATCATGCTTTTGTCTCCATCAAACAGAGAGGAATTCTATGCATGTTCACTTCACACTGATATATATCACTCAATTCTATACATCCTATATTCGACATTACATACATCAAATAGACCATTTCATCCAGTATCAAATACACCATTTCACCAAGAAGCATGCATCACTGA
>MU223224.1:4034451-4065404 GCA_018584345.1 Thuja plicata | reverse complement strand
AGATCATATATAACTTGTTTGACACTGTTGGTGAAGTGGTGTGGGAGAGATAGAGGTAGAACATACTGCAATATTTGTAAAATGATCTTATCAATATTTTATAAAAGAATGCAATAAAAACTACATGCTGTATACAAATATATAGTGAATACAAAATAACATGAATTACCTTAATAAATGTATGTCAATCATGTGTTTTCATCCTTGGCCCAAATTCACTTTTCTTTGATATGAGATTATTTATGTTCGCAGCAAAGCCTGTGGGAAATCATATTTTTTTGACTTCTTTTATAGCATTGCTCTGCTGCTCTGACAATAACCAACTAAGGGCACTTGTATCAATCTTCTCTCCATTGTTATTTGATCGAATGACATTTTTCATTGCATGAGTGGATTCTTCAATGTCACTACAAATTTTGACAATTTTGTCTTTGTCACGCCTTCCTTCCAAGATTTTCCATAATGTCTGTTACATTCTTTCCAATATGCATAAGATCAAACAAATGCATGATTGGGAGTTGCTCATAGTATGAGAACCTAATAAATTGCCTAGGATAACTTTTTAGTCCTTTTGGAAGTTGGTCATTAATGCCTTGACGACCTTCACAAGCATCAATTACATCATCAGTAAACAAAACACAATATCAAAATATAAATTTCAAACAAAAACCATCAGATGGAATGACATTACCTCGACGATTTATTTTATTGTATGCCAACTTCCATAGGTGAGGTGTCATTCTCCATGGCTTTGATGTAGTCTCTTCTTTCCCATTGAAAAGATGTTTTTCGGTAATTCGGTACTTATGATTTCTGTGGAGAAAGTGTCTATTCTCATTGAACACTTGCTTTCCTAAACTTTTTGAATGATGAGATTTCATCTTTGGACCATAAACTGAACATGCAAATTTTCCCTTTGTCTGAAGACCTACAAGATCGTGTATAATTGGATTAAATATGTTAACTTTGTGTTAGTGCTATAACATACCAAAACAGAGGTGTTAAGAAGAGAACATACTAGAAAAATGTGTTAGCCCAGGAGCATCATGTATTGTCCATACAAGCATTGCATGGAATTTAAATTGTCTTTGTCCTATTGATCTAGAGATGTCATACATAGTGACCCCATTCCATAACACCATCAACTCATCGATAAGGGGCTCAATATATACATTGATATCTTTAACTTGGTGCTTACCTAGTTGAATGAACAAAAATATTACATAATTATTATGACCATTTTGATAGATTATTTATAATAAATTAATTTAGATGACTATTAAATGAAAAAATACCTGGAACAATCAGTGCCAAAATTGTGTGCTCCCTCTTTATGGACATCCAAGGAGGAATGTTATTGTTGATAACAAAAACAAGCCACACTGAGTAAGTAGATCTCATCTCTCCAAATGGATTGACACCGTCCGCTGCCAATGAAAGCTTGAGATTACGAGGTTCTTCTTTAAAGTGTGGCCATTTTTCCTCTATTTCCTTAAATTTCAAACCATCCATAGGCATTCGCATAACGTCATGTAGACTTCTATTGCGTGCATGGTAATCCATAAATTGTGCCAAGCTATTGCACCTGAATAATTTTTGCAGACGTGGAATAAAGGGAATAAACTGAAGAACCTTGCGAGTCACCTTTTTTGTTATTCGATCTGATCGATATCTACTAATATGACAAACAGGGCATTCTGTTGTAAATTCATGTTGTTTATGATATATAATATGATCATTCGGACATGCATGTATTGTTTGATAATCCATTCCAATATCTTTCATAATGGCAGATAATTCTCGGTATGAGTGAGGTAGAATGTTTGATGGTGGTAGCAAACACTAACCTATCAACCTATGACCAAAAATATAATTTGTTAATTTATAGAATATTAATTGCTACAAGATTCACCCAATGTTAATTGTAAGGGAATTACGACTAAAATAATGAAAAAAGATGACATACCTTAACATACGTGTCATTTCTATGTTGGATAAACCATTCATAACCTTCAAGTTGACCAACAACAATACAACGGCAAGAGGATTTGTTTGGGAGCCTTCATATAGGGGCTCGTGTGCCTTCTCAGGTATAGGTACATCAAGGTCTGCATCAACATCATCATCATCATCATCATCATCATCATCATCATCATCATCATCATCTTGATCATCGTGATCATCTTGATCATCGTGATCTTCTTCATCATCATGGTCTTCTAGTTCCATGGGATCATTACCTTCTACTTCTATATTCACACCTCCATGTTCCCTCATTTGGAAATCCACTTTTTCTGAATTGTCATGGTCCATAACATGAAACCCAGGGTGGTTGACCTATATGAAAATGATGACCTTATATTAACCATGACCATGATGTCATCATCAAATCATGTCATATGTATCTTATAAATTATTAAAATACATACCAATGGATGAAATTTGTTTCCCCCTTCAATGTGACCATGTTGCCTACAATGTTCCTCAGTTGTTTTAATTAGATATCTTCGAGTCTCTAAGCCCTTACAAATTTTGCAAGGACAATAACATTTTCCATCACCTTTTCTTTTTAAGTTAGACCACAGTCTAGAAATTGTCTCCCTATTTTGTTTTGCATTGATATCGTCAGACATGGTCTTTCTTGACGTTCCAAGAAGAGCAATGCTTGGAACGTATACCCGATCTGAAAAAATCAGCAAATAAAAACTAACATGCAAAATGTTAAATTGAATGACATTTTATTATAGAGATAAATGTGTTGTCTAGATTAATACATTTCAAAATTAGTGAAGGAATAGTAAGAAAGAAAGAAAAAAATGCATCCAAGATCAGAATGGTATAACTGTTAATGTATGATCAGACTTGTAGTTATGGAGAAGCAAATGATTATTTTATTGATCTTTGATCGTACAAAAAAAGATATACATGTAAAGGATCCCAAAAGGAACTGATCTAATAAGGCAACTGAGTAATCATCTTTTTCCTACAAGTACATTCATTAAGTTTACACAAGAAATTATCAGCACAGGAAGTCACTTCTCGTGCAGCTTCACAAGCCATGGCCGCAGTTGCACAGAATATTATTTCTCCAAAAATAGCCTATGAGTTTGAGGCTATGTGGAAAGGATTTTCAAAAGATCAGTCTGCACAATCAGATCTACTAAAGGTTCATTAACAAATGGAACTTAAGAAATAATTTCTCCTTTTATGTATAAGAAACTTTTGTTGGAATCTATATCATTAGTCTCCACACTTATATGTTATCATTGATCTAGGTTATGGCTCCATCATCTTTGCCGAAAGTATTTAAAGATGCTTTGTCAACTCCTTTATTGATGGAGATCATCAGATGTATTTTGTGTTTTTTCATGTAAGTTTTTAACTCCTAGATTTTCTCAGAATATATGATGAATTTCTTATAAGTTATATTTCTTACTTTTCAGTTGAGCTAATGCTCAATTTTTATTGACAGGGAGAATCTTGATTTTTCTCTTCACTTCCTAGAAAAACTGACCAAGGTTGACCGATTTGACATGACCATAATGTGCCTTTCCTCGATGTATAGTAGATCTGCACTATCAATTTTTTACTCTTCTTTTTCCACAAAGCTAGACTTGTTTGACTCAATGTCACTTATGCTTGCAATTATCGAGGACGCTATAAAATTATAAAGTTGATACGGTAAAAAGCTCTTTTAACCAAAACCTATAAAGCATCTGCACTATCAAATTTTACTTTGTGTATTACAACAATAGCTCTTTTAGTCCAAGGACAAAGCCGGTATGGTATACATCTCATTCAACCAAAACCTATAAAGAATCTACACTATGAATTTTTACTCTTCGTATTGTTGATCAAGTATTACACACTTATTACAACAAAAGCTTGGATTGTTTGAATTCAACATCACTTTGGCTTGCAATTATAGAGGATGCTACAGATTTATAAAACCCATATCAATTTTTTAGGCTTAATAGTTTTTCAGGAAAAGTTATTCTCTATGGAAGGACATTTCTTGTGCTTCTGTTTTATGGTCTTTGCCTCGTTTGACACTCTTGATGGCTTACATGGAGTAATTATAGCTTAGTTTGATGGTTTCAGATTTTCTTGCATGTATGGGTAATTTTATGGGTGTAATATTCATCTATGTTCAAACAGGCCTCATCATAGCAATATGTTCATGGTTTCTAAGTAGAACCTTGTTCGATTTTTTCTAAAACTCTCCATTAGAATTTGAATTGGTATTATCTACTATGATATTATTCTAAGTTTGCCCCACTTCTTACTAATTAATATTATAATGAATCGAATATTCTTGTCTAATATTAGAATCAATTGCAATAATGAAGGGTTGTCATATATATCTATGAATCAATCCATTCTTAATGTAAACACCAAGGATTTATAATATATAATACCTAGTTTCATAATGGACTGCCAGTCTTCTTTAATCTCTGATATCTTTGAACACCAAATGGTGATTTTAATGCTTTCCCAACAAGAACATAAAATGGTGATTTTAATGCTTTAATGATTTTAATCTCTGATATCTTTGAACACCAAATGGTGATTTTAATGGGATAAAGCTATTTTTAAATTAGTGCTCATCTACACCTAGTCAAACAAAGGACATGGATTGAGTAACTAATGTAAGAGCTATTAGAATTTTGATGTACACTATGGTGTATGAAATATAATGTGTTGTCCAAGTAGAAATTTTTTATATATAGGAAAACATAATCCTAAGGTATAGATTATTTATGTTAAAGAAATTAACCCTAGCATGATGCAATGAGAATAGTGTGTAAATAACATATTCATAACCTAAAGATTCAAAAAATTATACACATTTATGGACAATTATTATTATTATTATTATTACACACACACAAAGATATTATTTTCTATTGCATTGAACTTCTAGTGACTATTGGTTAATCCGTCTTATAGTTCCTCATAATTTATTCCAAACTAATTTGTTACTAATTTATAATTCAAATATCTTACTACAAGCATCCTCTAATTTCTTAATATGTTGGTTTATATCCAATAAACCATTTCTCCACTTTCAATCATAGCTGGATTATATTTTCTTATTCATATTTCACTTTTATTTGTTTCTTAATATTTTACCATTATTACTTGTTTCTTATCCATATTGTTGATATTGAATCGATTTGTCTCTATAGTTGTTGTTGTATCATTTGGATCATGTTCTCCATGTCACTTTCTTGAAAAATATTTTGATGTATTAGATCATTTTTTTATTGATGGAAAATATCTCTCCTAAATTTATCTTGTATATTTGTGATATCTATTAACTTCAGTTTTATTCCTTAATTATTATCATTATTTATGTTGGTTACTTCCATATGGATAAATATTACTTCAGCATTTTATGAGACCACTCAATGATAATTTTGGTGGAGTGATCAATTATTTTGATGCACTATGAAATAAGATTAAATCAGGGAACTACCCTATCCACCAGTTATCTTGATGCAGAGTGGTAGCAACTAAAGCTTAATAGGCCCAATCTACTACACAACCGATTGAGAATGTCACTTTAAACTGTGAATAATGGTTTCAACTAATTTTGACAAATTCCTTAGTCTTTGAATACCTCCAAATTTAGGGAACTGTCCTATCCACCAATTGCCTTCTAAGAAACTCTGTTATTCCCTTTTACAACTGATTAGAATAGAATACTCTGATAATACTCCCCAGTTATATTTTATGTTTTGGTCTCAATCTTCTACAATTACCACTTCACAGTCCAAAGAGTGAGTGACCAATTCTATCCCGGCAACTTCAAATTAGTTCAACACAAACCCTAGGTGATCAAGCTAGATTTGGGTTTAATGGATTAGTTCAAAGTTGGGTGTTTGGAATAGCCATAGATGATTGGGAAAGTTTTTGTGGCCTTCTAATGTCTTGGCATGGTCGACTCCTTGACCTCTGTCCACCACTGACTGTAGATTTTTGTTCCTTCTTTCTCCCACTGGCTAAACATGCTAAACTCGATTAGCCTAGGGCATCAAACTTGAAGTGGTTCGGCAACCTCCGTAGCTCTGAGTGTTGGATAAATTAAAGCATATTTCCCTAATTTGATTTTCATCCAGCGACATGGACAATCCAATGGTGAAAATACAAACTAGGTTGAAACAAATTAAATGAATTCGGGAGGACAGTGTGCATCAATGGACTGGCAGTGGATGTTAATTCATCTAACAGTTTGCGGTAGACTAATATAATGAAACACATAAACTGTTTAAATGAATGAAAAATACCGAGGATGCATCAAAAAAAATTACACCATGAAGATGTATAAATGAATTTGCAGGGTTAATAAGCTATCTGTTTATCACAGGAACGATAGTGCCAAAAATAGAACAAGAGAAGACAAAAGGAACATACTCTGAATTGTGACTCTTTTGTATTCCAAACAGTGCTTCCCCAAATAGTGCTTCCTCCTTCACACTTTTCCCTTGATCAAATTTTTCGTGCTTCCCCAAAAAGTGCTTCCTCCTTCGCGCTTCACCCTTGATATAATTCGCCATGCTTCCCCAAATAGTGTATTCCAAATAGTGCTTCCCCAAATAGTGTATTCTAAACAGTGCTTCCCCAAATAGTTCTTACTCCTTCCCACTTCGCCCTTGATCAAATTTTCCATGTGTTAAAAAATGAAATGTGAAACCTTTTTTTTTTAAATTTATGCCCGTGTTGGTCAAAATTTCGACCAACATAGGTATGGATTAAAAAAAAATCAAAGCTTTCGTTCTATAATCCAACCAAAAAAAACCTTTTTATTTGTTGGTCGCATTGTTTGGTCGAAAAATAAGGTCAAATGTACTAGTGCCTTTTGCGGGGTTATCTTGTATCCCCCGACCTTTTTTATGAATAACGTACTCTATATGTTTTTATATCAATGGAAAAGGCATCTATTCATCAAAAAGACTTTCCTATTTTATGCAAGTTTTTGTTGTCTAGCATGTCTATTTCACATTTTCTTAGATTGTGGGCATGGTTATTTTACTTGAATAACTTTAGGAAACCTCTACAATATCCTTTTAAAATTTTTGATATTATTTCCTTTTTATCATTTATCTTTTTACTTAAGCATGCATATTTAGGTAGGTTCATAATCCTACTAAAGTGGGGGTAAAATATAATGTCAAACATCGCATAACCATACAATTTCACATGATGTTTTTGTGTACTTTTGTGTTGAATCCTTAGTGTTTTCTTAGATTTATTTTAGACCTCCCATTATCATTTCTCCTCCCTGATGTTCTTAGTTCTTATTTCATGTTCTATGGTCAATTTTTATGTCAAATTTGTGCTAAAATTGTGTTTGCTAGTTTGTCATCTCTTTTTATCCTAAAAATATTTTAACACTAGCATAATGTATGGACATCCATGTGATGAGATAGAGTCTTGTGATGATTTCTTATTTGGTAGCCTTTTATGAATTTTTCCACTGGTAACTTGCACAAGTAAATGGAAAGTGCTCAAGATAAATCTAATCACATCGTCAACCTCTTCTTCTTATCTTGAACATTTTTTAAATAATTTTTTTTTTTTAATTTTCACTATATTGGCTCTCTTCTTAGTACTCTCTTGATTCTTCATGCTCACATGGATCTTTATTCATCTCTACAAGTCTTTGCGTCACTTTCATAAAAATCTTCATCTCTCTTGTTTCCTTGGCTTTTGTTGTGGGTCCACAACACACACCCCATTTTAAGTCCTCTAACCATGGGGACCCCCCATTTTCTTTTTTGTCTTTTCCTCCTTTCGTCGTGTCTGCCCCTCATAGAAACCCAGTCAGCCACCACAGATGATCGTTAAAACCCAACCATAGGAAAGGAGAACCCTTTTTTCGGCCTTTCGGAGGACTTAGGTCCTCTAAAATGCCGAAATGGCCGAAAGGCCAAAGACCAGACCTTTTGGTGATTTCAGACTCCAAAAACAACAAAAGGCCGAAAGGTTCTTGGTCCTCCTTCAACATTTTCAGCCTTTTGAGGTATGAAACCCTAAAACCGCTGACGTCAGCCCGCGGGTTATAAGAGGGGTAACCTCCCTTTTTCATTTCACTTTGCATTTTTATGTGTGTGTGCTCTCGCTCGCGTTCTGTCTACTTCTCCTCACTGACCTCCTCCTCTTCTAAGCTTCCTGGTTTCCCTCCATTTGCTTGATCATTCAAGGTAGGCTCTCTTCACTCTTCCTCACTTGGTGCTTTCGGGTTTACTTAGGTTTAGGGTCTTTTCAGTGCCCCTAGTGCCTGTCCAGCCTAGGGCACTTCATTTCGTCACCTTTTTGGGCTTCTGTGTCTTCATGCATCGATAGGGACATCCCTCCCTATCAGACCTAGGGTTTTCTGGTGTCATTAGGTCTAGGTTTAGGGTCTTGTGTGTTTGTCAGTCGCGGCGCTTGTCGTAGTTTCTCGGCCTCCGAAAGGCCAAAAACTAGATCTTCACTTTTGCGAAGTGTCGTTTCAGATGTTTTGGCCTTTTGAACATTAGAAAGGTCTGAAAGTTTGAAAATCCAAAAGCGAGACCTCCGATCAGTCCATCTAGGTTCCTCACCATGTTTAGATGATTTGGCATTCTTGGGAAAGCCCTTACCAGTTCGGTGTCCAAAACTCTGAAATCCCCGATAGACTTGGCACTTCCATATGTCTGTTCACACTTTCAGACTTTTCAGTCTCCAATCTAGTTTTTGGTGTCCGAAACACCGAAAGGCCCGAAAGTGCGAAAACATGCACTAAGTTTTTTTTATTTAGCTCTCTTTGTTTGCTTTCCTAGTTTAAATTGTTTTTTTTGGCTTCGTTCAATAAGCTATTGATATTTGTCTTTCTTGCAGGAATGACTGAACCCAAGATAACATCCCCAATGAAGTATCAATATAAGGGGAATCCCCCTAGCTCAAAGGTGGGGAACAAACACAATGAGGTGACTGATACCAACATTGAGAATGTGGATTGGAATAAATTCCTGATTCAGTGCTCCCAATTGACAAACAGATCTGAGGACTGTACCTCATTAGTCCTATCCGGGCTTGTAAATGTAGCCGCACACCCCATGGTTGTTTCATCTTCAAAATTTATCACACCCTAGCTCATCATTATGATTAAGATAAGAGGGTGGTAGTAAACTCTGAGGATCAGGTGGGGCTAGACATCAGGCTGGATATCATTGAGGACGTCTTTCACCTTCATAAAGGCATAGAAAAATTCTATGACTTTTATATTGAAAAGGGGACCAAGTGGTTTGGCAACAGGGAGAAAACTGTAAACGAGATGATGAATAAGGAATACCTCAAGCAACCACTTCCCAAGAACAAACTAGACAAGATAGACCTCAGGAGAGGTTATATGAAGGATGATATCCAGGCAGCTATAACAATGATAAGCAGGGTGTATAGGTTACCACAGTCCACCCAACTCAAGCACTGGATGATCCTATTGATAGAAAGGATCACATGGGAATGGAAGGAAAGATTCAACTGGGGCACCATCATCAGTGATAATCTAGATGAGCAATTGACAGCCATAAAACAAAACCCCAAGTTTTACATGAGCACTTACGTGGTGTATCTACTAGCTGCACTGGTAAATTATCATGGTCTCACCAAGAGGGGAAGTCTGAATGATCCAAATGCATGGCCCCATCTTGTATACCTGTAGTTGGTAAAAGGAGAAAACATGCCAGAGGATTCCCCAGATTATAGGATATTCAATGGTGCATTCATATTCGTAGTCATCCGATCTATTGAGGGTGACCTTTCTAAAAGGATGTCAGAAGAGGCTGTTGCTAAGGTAAGGGCCATTGGGGCCTATTTTATCCAGTTCCAAACATTCACATATATCAGGATATCCGGGTCAACCTTTGCAACCAAAGAAGTTGCCCAGGTACCCATCCGACTAGATAATCATATTGGAGATGGCCAGGCAGCTCGTGGATGCATACGAGCACATAAAACATAAGAAGAAGAATTGTTGGTACTTTCCCATCTCTTTGGGACCCTATACACTATAGGATATGAAGGTTTGCAAATCCCTTGCTTTTGAAAGGGATGACTATCCCTTATAGCTTTACAAGACAGTACGAGCCCGCTTTGATCCTATAGGTACTTATAGCCATATCATCGGCAAATTCTACATACATGAACCACATCTGGAAGATCATTGGATAAACTATATAGATGATCATGAGGTCAGGATCTGAGATTACTGTAGAATGAACCTAGCTCTGGCAAAAGAGGTGTTGAAGGTTCCTATTTCCTCAAAGGTATGGGAATGGGATTCAGAGGAGGTCTTAGAATACATTTACACAAAAGATAAGGTGTATAACCGGCCAATCATGAACGTCGAGGTGGACAAAGATGAAAATGATGACATAGACTTTAGGGCAAGGCACATGATAAAGACCACTATATCTTGGATCAAGAAGCCACATCGAATGAGTCTGATCCCGATGAAAAAATTAATGGAGCCCTCAAGGAAGGTAGAGAAATAGTGAGGAGATAAATCAACAGCTCCTAAGTACAAGAAAGCTCCCCCTCATAAGCCTAGGACCGTGTATGGTCATGAATGACTAGTCGAATATGGCTCTAATCCAAAGCCCAAGAAAACTAGAATGACAGGCCAGATTGACCCACCAGTGGGGTCGTCACAACCCCAATCAAGAGAAGGCCCATCTACCTCTGGCCAATCTTCCCCCACCGCTGAGAAGAAAACCTATAAGAGAAAGAAGAGTTCTGAATCTCCATAGTTAGAACTTGTATAAGAAGAGCCTGAGGAAGAGGATGCAGATGAGCCCCTAGTTTGGAAGACTAGGTTGCAAAAGAGGAGAGAAAAGGAGATTACCAAGAAACATAAAGAGGATCCCAAAGAATAGGATAATCCTTTGGATCCCTTAGGGTCAGATGAGTTTATGCTTTCTGACTTTGAAGGACTTGAGGGCTTTTCGAATCATGGCCAAGATACATACACCAGGGGACCACCACTCATACAACATCAGGTAGCCCTTACTCCTCCACCGGTCCAGTTCACCAATCCTCCGGTGAATGTTCCTGCTCCACTAGTAAGCTCTGATTCTGCTCCATGGCCTAAAAAAATGTAGCTAGAGAGAGTTATGTTTTCACTCCACCACCCCACATACTTACTCCACCAACTTCCCTACCAACTCCAACACCTACTCCTGCACCAACTCCGCCTCCATCTACTACCACCATCTCCTCATCTCCCACTCCAATCATACCAACACTTGTTCCCTCAACCTCAATCCCTCCAACATGTGCCATCCAGGTTTCTATAGAAGCCATGAGTGCTAAAGACACACCACCTTTCCATACCATGCTAGAGGCCATGACCGGTCTAAAGTCAAAGGTATCAATTGACACTTTTGAGGAAGAAGCCCAGGACAAAGAAGGGGATAACATGGTAACTGAACAAGGAGAGATAGAAGGAGAGAGAGAATAAGGGGAAATGGATGTAGATGTTGAAGAGGAAGGAATGAAGGAAGGACAGAATGAACAAGGAAAAGGGCAAGAAAAGGAATCAGAAAAAGAAACAAAGCCGGAAATACAAAGCCTCACTTCGATCCTCCAGGTTACACAATATGAACCTATAACTACATTCGGTAAACCTACTTGGTTTTCCAAGGAAATACAACCTAGGAGAAGAACCTACACTAGTGAATTGGATGGAGAGGACACAAGTATGACATCTGTGAGACAAGCTTTCCACCAGGCAGAAATCAATGCACCTACAAAGATCATGTCATATGTAACTCAAGACACTGGGGGTCATTGGAAAGCCCAGATAGCTATCCCTCCCCTAAGAACTTCTTAGATGATAGTTTCATCAGAAGGTTATACATTCAAGGAGGTAGATTTTGGCGAACCTACAAGAGAAGGGAGAAAAACACTAGCAACTTTAGGGCTGAAGCATGCTCTAGGGTTCATGAATAAAGATGAAGAAACCATCAAAACTTTAATGGACCAAAATGAAGTCTTAAAAGGGTTCATCCAAAATATGTTGGGTCCCATTGACCCAAATTGTTCAGAGGCTTCACTACAGGCCATGCTTGATAAAAGGGCTACACTAGATTTGCCTGCAGGATTGACTCCCTCTTTTATCCAGGAAAGCACTGATTGCACAAATGACTTCAAACAAATTGTAGAGAAGGCAATCCCATCAATATTTAGGCCATACAGGACCATATTGGTTGATGTTAATTCTCTCATCAACCTAGTGGAAGATGATGGGGGTATGGATGCAGAGGTAGTTAAGTAGCAAGCAGATCTCCAAGATTTGGAGATAATTCAAAAACAACGCTTCCAAATTTTGGTAAAAGTCTATGAGGGCGAAGAATTGGATAAATTTGAGACTTGGATCAAACAAATGACCAAAATAATTAAGGTCTACAAGAAACACTAGGCCCTTATAGATGAAAAGAGGGAGGAGGTAATAAAATTAATCAAAGATATAGATACCTTCTTCACAGGGGTTAGCCTCAACATCTACCAAGATGAAAGCCAACAGGATCTACGTCCCTCCAAGGAAGTGGTCCAACAGTTCAGAGACATTCTGGCTAGAGTCAATACCAAGGAGGCCTTGCAACAACTATTCTACATGAAAGATGAAATACACAAAATGTCACAGCATGAAAAAGATATCACGTTCTTCGTTTCTGAATTGATTATCTTCAGAATGAAGCAAGAATGAAGGGTCACTAAGATAAAAAGAAAGGAGATCAATTTTCAGAAAGTCTAGGAGATAGTGCAGAGGCTCTACGAAGCTCACCCAAAGGACTTCACTGGATAAGTCTCGAAGGTTCAATTACTGGGCAGATGGGGTAAGATTTTCAACACTTGGACAAAATTCTGCCAAGGAAGAGTTCTCTGCCTTTTGGCCTCTAAAATTTTGGTTTTTCGGCCTCCCAAAGAAAGGAGTTTTTGGCCTTTTGGCCTTCGAAGATTTTGGCCTTTCGGCCTCCTCAAGTTTTTTCGGCCTTTCGGCCCACAACAAGTCTGAAATTTTGGGACCTCCAAGTTTGAAGATTTTGAGGAGCACCTAGGAAATTTTAAATGCATTAAAGGTTTGGGGTAGAGGTCGGGGTCCGAAAAAATGGGGGGTTTCAGCAAGGTCACTTTTTCAGACACCAGTTAGACTCCAGATCATATCCATGGGCAACTTGAGCTCATTTTGGGAGGACTAAAGGTTTCCTATCAGTTCCCACCGCTAGAAATAGTTCCAGGTGAAGAATCCAAGAAGCATCCACTAAAATCAAGAGAAAGACTCCCAGTTCACAGGAGGAATTCTCCTCCTTTCTCTCTCTTCTCTTGGTTATTTTTCCCTCTTTGCATAAGCAAATGGATTGTAAATGTGTTTAAGAATCCATGCAAGTTACATAGTATCAGTTAGTAGTAGTTTACCTTCAGCAAAGTTCTAGTCTTAGTTTTATTTATGTAGTTTAGACTCTCTAGTGCCCTAACTCCAAAAATTAGAGTTGTAGATCAAAACTCTATATATTGTAATAAAAAAACAATGTAAAGGGCTGACTTTTTAATACAATAAAGATCTACATTGGGTGCTTCATTCATGGTGTGTGAATTACTGCTATCTATGCAAATTTATTGAATGTATGCTTGCATTATTCTTTATTTTCACAGAGCCCTTTGTGTTATTGTGTTTCGAATTTGTGCTACTTTTAGTTGGAGTTTGATGTCGTATATCTACCTTGTTGTGACGAATGTGTGGAGGAGATCATCTTTGGTTTTAACGATAAATCTATCTTGTGGGTGCGCACATCTTGGTGGCTTCGAGATTTGATAGATTTTGAATATCTTGCACGAGTGAATACGTCTTGTCTCCAAATGCTTGCATCCGTGGAGTAGTGAATTGTGACTTGGTCTGATTTATGCTTCGTGGGTTGTTCCAAATCTCTCCAGCATTTAATTTGCAAGGAAGGGTTTATGGCGGTTTATGTCCTTAGGATTTCAATTTTCTCACAATTTGCTTTATTTCTCATTACCCTTCCCTCTTTAAAACACTGTCATTAATTCTAAAAATTACCATCTTGAAAACACAAAATTGCATTTTATTTACAACACCCATACTTGTTAAAATGGAAAATACCAAAAAAACGAGAGAACTAACAACATTTTGCAGTTGTTGTCTTGAACATACTAGCAAAGGCCTCCTTGTGAACAAATCACATTTATCTTCAATTGAGTAACCATGTAGGTTGTGACCTGACCCTAGAGAACCTTGGGAATAACTCAGTTATTCTTTCAAGAGAGGAAATCAAATCTCGAGATCCTAGCAAGTTGGCTTGTGTCAAAAGAAATCTCAACAAAAGTGGCAATAGGAGGGCCTCAAGACCCAAAGCTGGATAATATTGGATCTTTCTCTCTAGAGAGATTCAAGCATGTGCTTAGATCATCTCTGAAAAGAGGCGAGTTCCTCGAACTCACTCACCACTGAAGGGCTCACAGTGACAAGGGAAAAGCAAAAGGTGAATCTTCTCATCACCTTGCCGCACCTCGGGATCCTCTTGGACAACAATCACACATCGCTACCCCAACCATTATTGCAGCCATCAATCAAAATTATAATTTACCAAACCAACATTTGTAGCAACCTCGTTTGATGGCCTTTTTTGCCAACACAACAAGCTCACCTTTGAACTTTACTGGGTAGCTCCATGAGTTACCTAAAAATATGGAGAAATTTTGTACATGATTCATATATGGTGAATCTAGGATAGCGGAAGAACATATTTGTGCTTTCAAGGAAATTTGCAACCTTAAATAGATTTCCCACCAAGGCATTGTCTTTCATCTCTTCCCATATACCTTGGGAGAATTTGCATACAATTGGTACCTTAATTTGCCACGAGGGTCTATCTCAGTATGGAATGAATTTGAAACCAAATTCCTCAATCAGTTCAAATTGTATGTCAATTCTTCTGTGACACATCACCAATTCATAACCAGGAGGAAAGATCCTAAGGAGCCCATTGCTATGTTTAGCCATCGTTTTCACAAAATGCATCAAAATTTGGAAGCTCCTTACACTATACCAGATGAGGCTGTCATACAAGTTTACTTAAAGGCTCTAGACCCATTCACCTCAATCTTTCTAAGAAGGCTTCCCCTAGCAGATAGAGATACAATTGAAAAGGTGTATAATGAAGCCATCACTTTCACTCAACAAATGGACCCACAAGAAGGAATTTATGCAGCAATGCCCATCATAAGTAATCTTGTGGTCCCACACCCATTTGTAGCAAAAAATCAAGCCTTAGCCAATCACTTGCCCATGCAAACTCCTATATCGGTACAACCATGTACAACCATGCCTCCATCTATTACTTATCCAAGCTACAAAGCTCATAAAATGACATTCATAGAATAGAGGGTTGTGCCCCACAATGAGCCTGATTCTCTCATGGCTTCCGTGTTAGATGCCATAAAGAAGACTTTATCATAGCTCACTAGCAAAGTTACCAGAATGAAGCTAAACCCATCCCAAAATCAAGGTGGATACCAACAAGCATCTGCTGGTCCAAACACATACCCTCAGAATCCAAACAGGGGTTTTAATACATATAGCAACAACAACACGCAAGAGAAACCATTTGGGCAGCAAAGGCCAAATTGGCCATGGAACACTAGACCAAATAATGGCAGCACCCCAGCAGATGATGCCAATACTTACGAGGCTTCAGAGGCCAATTTTTTTGGGGCTCCAATTAAGCATCAAGACAATAATGGATATGTGAACAACTCCCAAGACCATTATACCCAGAATCCAGAGGGGGCCCTGGTGCAATTCAATGCCATGGTGTTCAATTCATATGAGTCTGGAAGGAAGGAACCTCAGAAGCTTATACGGGAGAAGATGAGTTCATGTTCCCTTTTCAAAGAGAAAATGAGCCTAAATATTTTGAGGTGAACGCCTTCCAAAATGATTAGTGAAACTCATATAACCTTCGGGGTAGAAAGGAGCCCCTCACCAATGGCATACCTCCAGGAAAGCAACCGAATCCACCAGAACCTCAGGCTGGTAACAATCCCATACCTCCAAAGGGCCCAAATACTCCCATACCTCCTACAACAAGTACATATGCTAGCTACCAAGGAATGGCGTGGCCAAATGACAAGTACAGTGCAATGGATGAACTCAAGAAAAATAAGGCAAACATCTCTATGTTCAAACTATTGCAGGGTTGCCCATCTCATAAGGAAGCCCTTTTAAGATCCTTAGATCATTCAAAACCTAGCCCATCAACCAACAGCACCAAGGTACCCATGTCCAATGTCAACACATCTGAGGCATTCCCAGCAGTATTCACAGATAAGATAGAGGTCCCGCCATTCCTACTCAGTCTGCAGATCTTTAGAAAGAACCTACATAATTGCCTAATCGATTCAGGAGCCTCATGCAACGTCATGCCCCTATCAATTTTCCAGAAGTTGGGGATGGTGCCCCAAGTAAAAAACTGGGTGGTCATACAATTAGACAAAACCAAGGTCAAAGTAATTGGTGTGCTCAAATACGTACACATCCAACTAGTCGCAGATCCCTGGATACAAGAACGCATTGATATACACATAGTGGACATCCCTGAGACTTATGTGATGTTGCTAAGCTGAGAATGGACTAAATGCTTAAGAGGATGGCTCTCTATGAATTTCACCTGCCTCTGGCTACCTTGGAGAGGTTTGAACAACCATATCAAGATAGATGCAGAACTGAAGCTTAAGAGGATTATCACCAAATACAATGCCTCAAATGAAGTATTGTTCACTCAAACTAATTTGTACACTTATTGATTGGATGACGTTTTCATGTTTCAAATCTGAGAAGGTGAAGAGTCAGACCATAGTCTCATCCAAGGTCTCCTAGAGCTGAAGATTGGTGATGACATCTTCTAGAGTTTCATCAATAGCACAACAGCTAGCCTGCGGCACCTGGGTCAAGACACAGATCCCAACATTTTATTGCTACCTGGATACTGCCGATTACATCAAGCTAGTCATTCTGAGTTTACATGCCCCAGTTCTCAAGAAGCACTGTCACAAGTGTTGGCTCAAATTGCCCGACCAAATGAGCCACCAAAAGCACAGATGATGAAAGGAGATGTACTTGGGATAGAAGATGGGAAAAAAATCGCACCAGGTATGGACAACCTAGTCCTTGCAAACAGTCTACCTCAAGATCAAGATAGTGGGTCAAATTCAGAAGATAGAAGACTTGCCTTGAACATGCTTAGTGACTAGAGTACCTCGAATGATGGAGCATGTCCCCCTTACAAGGGAATACTAGAAGATAAAGACAATGAACTCCTCAAACCTGGGCATACTCAAAATACAGGAGAATCAACTTCTTCTAACAGTGATGTAGAGAGGGGCCAAAAACCAAGGACCAACAATTTTTCTAAGAAAATTTCAACCAGACCCAGCCCTACTAAACCACCTCATATATGGAAACTGCACTTTGACGGTTCCAAATGTAAACAAGGAGCAGGTGTGGGAATCAAATTGATAAATCCAAGGGGTAAGTCTTTCTATGCTACTTATAGATTACAATTTCTTTGTACTACTAATGTGGCAGAATATGAAGTGCTAGTTTGCGGACTCCTCCTAGCTCATGAGAAAGGAATCAAGATCTTGACGGTGGAAGGAGACTCATAATTGGTTTTCAAGTAGATCCATAGTCAGTATACTTGCAATGATAAGAGGCTCTCAGCCTACAGAAATAGGGCATGGGATCTGATCGATGACTTTGATGCTTTCAACATCAAAACCATCCCAAGAAGAAAGAATGTCATCGTTGATGCATTGGCTGTCTCAGCCAGTTCATTACACCCAATGGAGAAATCCAATATAAAGGAATTCTCGGTTGAACTTGTCACAGCCCCAGCCATTTCGAACAATGTCACTAACTTTCAAGTCTTCCAAGATGATTAGCATATCTTAGAGTTTATCATGTGGACTGGCGTGTTTGAAAAGCAAATCATCGATGAGGAGAAGAACGGGGAGGGAAAAATTGAACCTAAAGAACCTGATGATTATGGTGTCATAAACCTAAAAACCAATGCCATACCCCAGGGAATGGTAGAACTAGAGAGGATTTTTGATCGTGATAAGACTGCCATACGAAGGTGTCCCGACGTAACACTTGATGGTAAAGAATGTGACACCTACAACCTGGGCACGGAAGAGGAACTGAGAGAAGTCCACATCAGAAAGGTGGGGACCAAAGAAGAAAAGGAGAAAATGGTCCAGCTTCTCATTGAATATCGAGATGTCATAGCATGGAGTTATGAAGAATTAAAAACATATGACACCTCAGTCATAGTGCACAACATCCCTTTGAAACTAGATTCCAAGCCCTTTAGGCAATGACAAAGACCCATGAATCCCACTATGGAGCCCTTGATCCAAAAGGAAGTCCAAAAGCTACTCGATTCCAGGATCATCTTCCCGATCTGACATTCTACATGGGTTGCAAACCTAGTACCTGTAAGGAAGAAGACTGGAGAAATTAGGCTATGCGTAGACTTCCAGAACCTCAACAAGTCCTCTCAAAAGGATAATTATCTGCTCCCATCTCTAGATGAAGTGCTGCAAAAGGTTAATGGATCTCAAATGATGTCATTCTTGGATGGCTACTCTAGGTATAATTAGGTGATGGTACATGAAGAGGACAAGATGAAAATGGCACTCACCACTAAATGGGGAACTTTCGCCTATCGACAGATGCTTTTCGGGATGATTAATGCTAGAGCCACCTTCCAGAGAGCAATGGACATAGAATTCAAAGGATTGGTTGAAAGGTGCATTATCATCTACATGGATGATCTCACAGTCTACTCAAACTAAGAGCTAACCACATAAGAGACCTCAGAAAATGCCTCCAGAGGTGCAGAGAATTTGGGATCTCACTCAACCCCAAGAAATGCATTTTCGGGGTAACTGAGGGAAAGCTCTTGGGGAATATCATTTCTGAAAAGGGGATATCCATTGACCCTGAAAGGGTGGAGGTGATCCTAAAATTAACACTGCCTCATAGCCACAAGGAACTAAAATATTTCTTCGAAAAGATCAACTTTGTCAAAAAATTCATCAGTGGTTTCGCGGAAATAGTGAAACCATTGAATGACATGCTCAAGAAAGATGCCAAGATTGAATGGGCTCTCCTAGCTAGGAATTCTTTGAAAGAGATTAAGAATGTCATTGCCACGACACCGGTCCTAGCCAGTCCTAACTACACCATCCCTTTCAAGGTCTACTCTTTCACGTCAGAACATTCATGCGTAGGCATTCTCACACAAAAGAAGAGTAGTGAAGATGAAAGGCCCATCACCTTTATGAGTTTCCCTTTCAAAGATGTTGAGCTCAGATACCCAAACCTGGATAAGCAATCATTTGCTCTTGTCAAGGTGGTGAAGAAATTCAGACATTATATTTTAAGGGGTAAATTCATTGGGATAGTCCCAGATGTAGTAGTTAAATCTCTCCTTATGTAGAATGAGCTGGGAGAACAAAGAGGAAAATGGATGGCAATTCTCCAAGAGTTTGACCTAGAAATCCAACCGATGAAATTGGTAACAGGCCAAGGCCTGACAAAGCTGATCTCTGAGTTTGAAGAAGGTCTGGTCTGCCAAACATACACTCACCAAGGCCTGATCACGGATGTATGGTACCAAGACATAGTGTATTATCTATTGCAAAATCACTGCCCTGAAGAAATGAATAGGTCCCAAAGAAGAGCTTTAAAGATCAAAAGAAGCTCTTACATGCTAAAGAATGGATAGCTCTACAAATGCAATTATGAGGGTTTGTACTTAAGATGTTTGGATAGAATGGAGGAAAAACAAATACTTGTGGACTTTCATGACAAATACGGAATGAGAAATGGATCAGTGGAGGCCATAGCTCACCAAATCCTGAGGGCAGGGTATTTTTGGCCTATGATATTTAAAGATACTGGCGAGCACGTGAGATCCTGCCACACATGCTAAACTAGAACGACTCAAAAGAGAAATCCAGCAATGCCCTTACAACCAGTCTATGAGGTACGCCTATTTTCCCAATGGGGCTTGGATTTTGTTGGAGTGATTAACTCCCCTTCATCTACAAGACATAAGTTTATCTTAATAGCTATCGACTATTGCACGTGCTAGGCAGAGGTGCAAGCATTGAAGACTTGTACCACTGAGATCGTAACCAAATTCATGGAGGAATGCATCATAACTAGGTTTGGGATGTCATTCTATCTGGTATGTGACAATGTCCCCTCTTTCTCTTTGGCCTCACTCACACAATGGGCCTTTGAAAACCAGGTAATCCTCAAATTCTATTCAAATTACTATCTGCAAGGAAATGGCATAGCAGAATCTACAAACAAAAATTTGACAACAGTGATCAAACACCTCCTAGATGACAACCCCAGGGATTGGTACATGCAACTAAAATATGCTTTATGGACTAATCGCGTAAGGATCAAGAACACCCTAAGGAAATCTCCATACCAACTTGTCTATGGCTTGCAACCGGTCTTTCCTATGAACTTGAAGATCCCAATTCTGAGATTTATGGACCAGTACATAGGGGAGGAAGATCGGGTACAAGTCAGACTCATGAATCTCCTAGGACTAGAGGAGAAACAAACTTTGGCCCTGGAACATACATTGAAGCATCAAGTCATAGTCAAAAGGTGGTTTGACAAGAGAGCTACCATCAAATCCTTCAAGATCTCTGACCTTGTCCTCATGTGGGATAAGGTGAAAGAAAAGCCAGGTAGCCATACCAAGTTCCAAAGGCTATGGACAGGCCCTTACCAAATATCAAAGATCCTGGGGGAGAATGCTTTTAGGATCAGCACATTGGATGGAGAGTTGACCCCATTACCAGTCAATGGAAAATTCCTCAAACATTACTTTGGATCCTAAGCGGGACTACCTTTCGTCCCTTGTACCATAATCACTTTTGTGTTTTTTCTTTTTTTTGTGTTTTCCTCGCCGTCAGTCGTTTCTTCTGCTCGTATTTGTTCTTTTCTTTTTCGGGGCTTGTTTGTTGTTTTAGGTCAATGTGTTTTGGATCCAGTCTAGGGTGTCTCACAAGAGGAGAAGAGGTATTTATTAGTCAAATTTCTCCAAGGATACATGCAGTGTAAGAGAACCCTCCCAAAAGACAAAGTAGTGATGATTATTCTTGACAGACAAGAAGGAGTTCGAAGTTTGGTCATCCTGATCACAAGACACATTAAAGTACAACACCAAAGGGCATTGGTTTCTAAGGCATTTGTCAGTTGTAGCCAACCTAAGTGCATAGGTTCAAGTACCCACCGATCCCAGAACCCAAGTCTGAACTGAATGCGAAGGTAATAATGAAAAAAAGAAGAGCCAAAAGGGAAAGCAAAAGAAACACTCAAAAGAAAAGTTCTCCCAAGAGGTCATGAGTGAAAGGTCCGGGAAACACTACCTAATCGTTGCTCAGACCAGAAAAAAGAAGAAGAAGAAAAGAGGTTACAGACCTGAATGCATGGAACATGCTAACATCCAAGGCTTGATACATCTCCAAGCAAATAGAAGGAACAAAATTATTTCCCAAAAGATGGAGCTCTCACAAAAAAAAAATGAGAAAGTTATAGCCTAGCAGACAGGACGGACTTGGGTGATTATGACAACCTCTACCAGGGCTACGGACACCCAGTTGGTAGTAGAGCAAGGTTATACTTGGTACTTGGGGAAAAATTTGTTGGGGTTATGGACGCCTGAATAGCAGCAAAGCTCTTTCCAGGATGCCCTGATCTATTTGGTGAAGGCTGGGAATAACTGGCAAGCACCTTGGTTGTCACTACCAAAGGTCAAGGAATGAACACACATGAACACACATAGGGAAACTAATGGAAGAACCCTAGATTGGAGGTCATTGAAGAATCATCGACTCCACCGCCTCTTGGTTCTGTTCTACTACAAAGCTACTTTTTGGAAGAGTGTTGATGATAAAGAAATGCCTCGGTCATTCCTCCTTTTCTCGGGGCTATTTTTTGTGGGTCCACAACACACACCCCATTTTAGGTCCTCTGACCATGGGGACCTCCCCTTTTCTTTTTTGTCTTTTCCTCCTTTTTTTGTGTCCACCCGTCGTAGAAACCCAGTCAGCCACCACAGATGATTGTTGAAACCCAACCATAGGAAAGGAGAACCCTTTTTTCAGCCTTTCAAAGGACTTAGGTCCTCCAAAATGCCAAAATGGCTGAAAGGCCAAAGACCAGACCTTTTAGGGATTTCAAACTCTAAAAACACCAAAAGGCCAAAAGGTTCTTGGTCCTCCTTCAGCATTTTTTGCCTTTCGGGGTCTGAAACCCTGAAACCACTGACGTCAACCCGTGGGTTATAAAAGGGGTAACCTCCCTTTTTCATTTCACTTTGCATTTTTATGTGTGTGTGCTCTCACTCATGTTTCATCTGTTTCTCCTTACCGATCACCTCCTCTTCCAAGTAGCCTAGTTTCCCTCCCTTTGCCCGATCATTCGAGGTAGGCTCTCTTCGCTCTTCCTCGCTTGGTGCTTTCAGGTTTACTTAGGTTTAGGGTCTTTTTGGTGCCCCTAGTGCCTGTCCAGCCTAGCGCACTTTGTTTCGTCGCCTTTTTGGGATTTTGTGTCTTTGTGTGTTGATAGGGATGTCCCTCCTTGTTAACCCTAGGGTTTTCTGGTGTCATTAGGTCTAGGTTTAGGGCCTTATGTTTTTGTCAGTCGCGGTGCTTGCCGTAGTTTCTTAGCCTCCAAAAGGTCGAAAACTGGATCTTCACTTTCCCCAAGTGTCATTTCAGACATTTTGTCCTTTCATACATTAGAAAGGTCCAAAAGTCTAAAAAGCTAAAAGTGAGACCTCCGATCAGTCCATCTGGGTTCCTCACCATGTTCGAATGATTCAGTGTTCTTGGGAAAGCCCCTACTAGTTCGGTGTCTAAAACTCCAAAATCCCTGATAGACTTGGCACTTTCATATGCCTGTCTGCACTTTCAGACTTTTCAATCTCCGAACTAGTTTTCAGTGTCCAAAACACCGAAAGGCCCGAAAGTGTGAAAACATGCACTTAGTTATTTTTCTTTAGCTCTCTTTGTTTTATTTCCTAGTTTAAATTGTTTATTTGGCTTCATTCAATAAGCTACTGATATTTTTCTTTCTTGCAGGAATGACTGAACCCAAGATAACATCCCCAATGAAGTATCAATATAAGGGGAATCCCCCTAGCTCAAAGGTGGGGAACAAACATAGCAAGGTAACTGATACCAACATCAAGAACGTGGATTGGAATGAATTCCTGACTCAGTGCTCCCAACTAGCGAACAAATCTGAGGATTGTACCTCATTAGTCCTATCCGAGCTAGTAAATGCAGCCGCACACCCCGTGGCTATTTCATCTTTAGAATTGATCATCACCCTATCTCATCATTATGATTCAAATAAGAGGGTGGTAGTATACTCCGACGATCAGGTGGTGCTAGACATCAAGCCGGATATCATTGAGGACATCTTTCACCTTCACAGAGGCATAGAAAAATTCTATGAATTTTATATTTAAAAGGGGACCAAGTGGTTTGGCAATAGGGAGAAAACCGTAAACGAGATGATGAATAAGGAATACTTCAAGCAACCACTTCCCAAGAACAAACTGGACAAGATAGGCCTCCAAAGAGGTTATATGAAGGATGATATCCAGGCAGCTATAACAATGATAAGCAGGGTGTATGGGTTACCACAGTCCACCCAACTCAAGCACTGGATGATCCTATTGATAGAAAGGATCCAGGAACGGAAGGCAAGATTTGACTGGGGCACCATCATCAGTGACAATCTGGATGAGCAATTGACAGCCGTAAAACATAACCCCAAGTTTTACATGAGCATTTACATGGTGTATCTACTAGCTGCACTGACAGATTATCCTGGTCTCACCAAGAGGGGAAGTCTGAATGATCCAAATGCATGGCCCCATCTTGTATACCCACAGCTGGTAAAAGGAGAAAACATGCTAGAGGATTCCCCAGATTATAGGATAGTCAATGATGCATTCATATTCGCAGTCATCCGATCTATTGAGGGTGACTTTGCTAAAAGGATGTCAGAAGAGGCTTTTGCTAAGGTAAGCGCCATAGGGGCCTATTTTATCTTTTTTAGGAAATTCACATATATCTAGATAGCTAGGTCAACCTTGCAACCAAAGAAGTTGCCTAGGTACCCATCCGACTGGATAATCATATTGGAGATGGCTAGGTAGCTCGCAGATGCATATGAGCACATAAAACATAAGAAGAAGCACTGTTGGGACTTTCCCATCTCTTTGGGACCCTATACACTACAGGATATGAAGGTTTGCAAATCCCTTGCTTTTGAATGGGATGACTGTCCCTTACAGCTTTACAAGACAGTATGAGCCGACTTTGATCCTATAGGTACTTATATCCATATCATCGGCAAATTCTACGTACATGAGCCACATCTGGAAGATCATTGGATAAACTGTATAGATGATCATGAGGTCAGGATCTGAGATGACTACAAAATGAACCTAGCTTTGGCAAAAGAGGTGTTGAAGGTTCCTATTTCCTTGAAGGTATGGGAATGTAATTTAGAGCAGGTCTTAGAAGACATTTACACAAAAGATAAGGTGTATGACCGGCCAATCATGAACGCCGAGGTGGAAAAAGATGAAAATGATGACATAGACTTTAGGGCAAGGCACGTGATAAAGACCACTATATCTTGGATCAAGAAGCCACACCAGATGAGTCTGATCCTGGTGAAAACATTAATGGAGCCCTCAAGGAAGGTAGAAAAATAGCGAGGAGAGAAATCAACAGCTCCTAAGTACAAGAAAGCTCCTCCTCAGAAGCCTACGACCATGTATGGTCATGAACAACTAGTTGAATATGGCTCTAATCCAAGGCCCAAGAAAACTAGAGTGACAGGCCAGATTGACCCACCAGTGGGGTCGTCACAACCCCAATTAGGAGAAGGCCCATCTACCTCTGGCCAATCTTCCCCCACCACTAAGAAGAAAACCTATAAGAGAAGGAAGAGTTCCAAATCTCCACAGTTAGAAATTTTACAAGAAGAGCCTGAGGAAGAGGACACAGGTGAGCCCCTAGTCCGAAAGACCAGGTTGCAAAAGAGAAGAGAAAAGGAGATTACCAAGAAAGATAAAGAGGATCCCAAAGAACAGGATAATCCTTTGGATTCCTTAGGGTCAGATGAGTTTATGCTTTTTGAATTTGAAGGAATTGAGGGCTTTTCGGATCATGGCCAAGATACATACACGAGAGGACCACCGCTCATACAACCTTAGGTAGCCCTTACTCCTCCACCGGTCCAGTTCACCAATCCTTTGGTGAATGTTCCTGCTCCACTAGTAAGCTCTGATTCTACTCTAGGGCCTAAAACCCAAGATAGTGGGGTAACTCAAAGTTTAGTAATGGACAATGTAGCTCGAGAGAGTTATGTTTTCACTCCACCACCCCACATACTTACTCCACCAACTTCCCTACCGACTCCCACACCTACTCTTGCACCAACTCCGCCTCCGTCTACTACCACCATCTCCTCATCTCCCACTCCAATCATACCAACACTTTTTCCCTCAACCTCAATCCCTCCAACATGTGCCACCTAGGTTTCTGGAGAAGCTGTGAGTGCTAAAGACACACCACCTTTCCATACCACGCTGGAGGCCATGACCGGTCTGAAGTCAAAGGTATCAATTGACACTTTCAAGGAAGAAGCCCAGGACAAAGAAGGGGATAATGTGGTAACTAAACAAGGAGAGATAGAAGGAGAGAGAGAAGAAGGGGAAATGGATGTAGATGCTGAATAGGAAGGAGTGAAGGAAGGAGGGAATGAACAAGGAAAAGGGCAAGAAAAGGAATCAAAAAAAGAAACAGAGGAGGAAATAAAAAGCCTCACTTCGATCCTCCAGGTTACACCATATGAACCTGTAACTACATTCTGTAAACCTAATTGGTTTACCAAGGAAATGGAACCTAGTAGAAGAACCTACACCAGTGAGTTGGATGGAGAGGACACAAGTATGACATCTGTGAGACAAGCTTTCCACCAGGCAGAAATCAATGCACCTACAAAGATCATGTCATATGTAACTCAAGACACTGGGGGTCATTGGAAAGCCCAAATAGCTATCCCTCCCCCAAGCACTTCTCAGATGATAGTTTCATCAGAAGGTTATACATTCAAGGAGGTAGATTTGGGCGAACCTACAAGAGAAGGGAGCAAAACACTAGCAGCTTTGGGGCTGAAGCATTCTCTAGGGTTCATGAATAAAGATGAAGAAACCATCAAAACATTAACAGACCAAAATGAAGCCTTAAAAGGGTTCATCCAAAAGATGTTGGGTCCCATTGACCCAAATTGTTCAGAGGCTTCACTACAGGCCAAGCTTGATAAAAAGGCTGCACCAGATTTGCCAGTAGGTTTGACTCCTTCTTTTATCCAGGCAAGCGCTGATTGGATAAATGACTTCGAACAATTCAGAGAGAAGGCAATCCCATCAATATTTAGGCCATACAGGACCATATTGGTTGAGGTTAATTCCCTCATCAACCTAGTGGAAGATGACAGGGGTATGGATGCAGAGGTAGTTAAGTGGCAAGCAGCTCTCCAAGATTTGGAGATAATTCGAAAGTAACACTTCCAAATTTTGGTAAAAGTCTATGAGGGAAAAGAATTGGATAAATTTGAGACTTGGATCAAACAAATGACCAAAATAGTTAAGGTCTACAAGAAACACCAGGCCCTTATAGATGAAAAGTGGGAGGAGGTAATAAAATGGATCAAAGATATAGATACCTTCTTCATAGGGGTCAGCCTCAACGTCTACCCAGATGAAAGCCAACAGGCTCTATGTCCCTCCAAGGAAGTGGTCCAACAGTTCAGAGACATTCTGGCTGGAGTCAATACAAAGGAGGCCTTGCAGCAACTGTTCTACATGAAAGATGAAATACAAAGAATGTCACAGCACGAAGAAGAGATCATGTTCTTCGCTTCTAAATTGATTATCTTCATAAAGAAGAAAGAATGAAGGGTCACTAAGATAAAAAGAAAAGAGGGAGGAGGTAATAAAATTAATCAAAGATATAGATACCTTCTTCACAGGGTTTGGCCTCAACGTATACCAAGATGAAAGCCAATAGCATCTACGTCCCTCCAAGGAACTGGTCCAACAGTTCAGAGACATTCTGGCCAGAGTCAATACCAAGGAGGCCTTGCAACAACTATTCTACATGAAAGATGAAATACACAGAATGTCACAGCACAAAGAAGATATCATGTTCTTCGCTTCTGAATTGATTATCTTCAGAAAGAAGCAAGAACGAAGGGTCACTAAGATAAAAAGAAAGGAGATCAATTTTGAGGAAGTCCAGGAGATAGTGTAGAGGCTCCATGAAGCTCACCTAGAGGTCTTAACTGGATAAGGCTCCAAGGTTCAATTACCAGATAAACGGGGCAATATTTTCAACACTTGGCCAAAATTCTGCCAAGGAAGAGTTTTTCGCCTTTTGGCCTCTGAAATTTTGGTTTTTCGGCCTCCCAAAGAAAGGAGTTTTCAACCTTTTGGCCTTCGAAGATTTCGACCTTTCAGCCTCCTCAATTTTTTTCAGCCTTTCGACCCATGACAAGTCCAAACTTTTTGGACCTCTGAGTTTGAAGATTTTGAGGAGCACCTAGGAAATTTTAAAGGCATTAAAGTTTTGGGGTAGAGGTTGAGGTCCAAAAAACTGGGGGGTTTCAGTGAGGTCACTTTTTTAGACACCAATTAGAATCCAGATCATATCCATGGGCAACTTGAGTTCATTTTGGGAGGACTAAAGGTTTCCTATCAGTTCCCACCACCAGAAATAGTTCCAGGTGAAGAATCCAAGAAGCATCCACTAAAATCAAGAGAAAGACTCCCAGTTCACAGGAGGAATTCTCCTCCTTTCTCTCTCTTCTCTTGAGGATTTTACCCTCTTTGCATAAGAAAATGGATTGTAAATGCGTTTAAGAATCCATGCAAGTTACATAGTATCAGTTAGCAGTAGTTTACCTTCAGCAAAGTTCTAGTCTTAGTTTTATTTCTTTAGTTTAGACTCTCTGATGCCCTAACTCCAAAAATTAGAGTTGTAGATCAAAACTCTATATATTGTAATAAAAAAACAATGTAAAGGGCTGACTTTTTAATACAATAAATATCTACATTGGGTGCTTCATTCATGGTGTGTGAATTACTTCTATCTATGCGAGTTTATTGAATGTATGCTTGCATTATTCTTTATTTTTAGAGAGCCCTTTGTGTTATTGTTTTTCAAATTTGTGCTACTTTTAGTTGAAGTTTGTTGTCGTATATCTACCTTGCTATGATGAATGCATGGAGGAGATCATCCTTGGGCTTAATGATAAATCTGTCTCATGGGTGCATACATCTTGGTGGCTTTGCAATTTGATAGATTTTGAATATCTTTCACGAGTGAATACGTCTTCTCTCCAAATGCTTGCATCCGTGGAGTAGTGAATTGTGACTTGGTCTGATTTATGCTTTGTGGGTTGTTCCAAATCTCTCCAGCATTTAGTTCACAATGAATGGTTTACGGCGGTTTATTTCCTTAGGATTTTACTTTTCTCGCAATTTTCTTTATTTCTCGTTACCCTTCCCTCTTTAAAATGCTATCATTAATTCTGAGAATTACCATCTTGAAAGCACCAAATTGCATTTTATTTACAACACCCATGCTTGTTAAAATGGAAAATATCAAAAAAAAGACAGAACTAATAACATTTTGCAGTTGTTGTCTTGAACGTACCATCAAAGGCAGCCTTGTGAACAAATCACATTTATCTTCAACTGAGTAACCAAGCAGGTTGTGACCCGACCCTGGAGAACCTTGAGAATAACTCGGTTATTCTTTCAAGAGAGGAAATTGAATCTTGAGATCCTAGCAAGTTGGCTTGTGTCAAAACAACGCTTAATAGCTTTCTTAAGCCCTCACAAATGATATTGTTCTTTTGTCATTGTTATTTCATTGTCTTTATTTGTTATTGCACCTTTCTTCTTGCCATGCCCAAGTTGAGTACTTTTGGATCCTTACATCCCTTTTCTTTCATTCTAGTTTTTAGCATTGCAAAATAATATCTCTTAGAATTCTAGGACACATTTGTAATAATAACATTCAAATATATTTTTGTTTCACTATCATTAGCTATTGCGGATGTATAAATACTAATGCAAGGGGTTGATATGAAGGTAAATCCTCGAACAACTCCAACATTTTTTAGATTTCTTGTAAATACATGTTTCTTAGGATGAGGATATCCAACTACTTGGGAGCTTAGTGATATCTTCATCTTCCTCTTTCTTTGTTATTTTAAAAATTTATTTTAATATATTAATTAATTTTACTATTATCAATACTTGTCTTAGATGAGTTGTGGATTTTTGGTGTTAACTAGTGCTTTAAACTAATTGTGTCCACCAAAGAGAATATAGTTATTTTTTATTGTGTTATACTTTTAAACCTTTCTATAATATAAATGTAATATTTTTAACTTTATATTTTATAAAAATTAATTTTTTATCATTTGATTGGTTAAATTAATTGACCCCTTATACACAATTTTTTTGGAATTTGAAAGCGAATAAGTATTTTCAAGAACTATTTCAGCCTTATAGAATTATTTTCAACAAGTTTCTATCTACATCCATAAATTGCCAACACATTACATGATACCTCCACAATGTGTAAATTGGAGCTTGCAACACATGTACACTATTTGTACCTTCATATTTTTCATGTTTTAATTTAGGCTATTTAAATTTTCATAAATATATTACACGGGCTTTGTAATCTAAATATCTTCTATTGTTCTATAGTTTATTATTTTTTATAATTAAAGCAACAAAACAAGGGTTTTCTCCCTTACAAAACCACAGATCAAAGGCATTTAAAAGAAAGCATTACAACTAGGTCAAGAACAAACCATTGATTATAGATCAGAAACACAACTAGTGACCACATCAAGTATGGGTATGCAACTCATTCACAACACTGGGATGAGAGGTTGCAAGGTGAATCTTCTTTCATCGGTGAACAACAGTCCAAGTGATAATATTGGTAGGATCCCAACAAGAGAAGGTGGGAGCCCCAGAGAGAGGGAATCAATATCGTCAAAAAGATGATAGTGTTGGAAAAGATAAGTCACAACAACCACAAGATGAAGCGTAATAGGAGTAGTAGTCCTAGAAGAGTTAACAATAATAGAGGGGTCTGAATTAGCAACAAGATGTAGATGTAGATCCGTTGGGATAGAGGAGATCAGAACAAGAGGAGGATCACCCATGATGGATACATCATCAACCTGAAGAGTGTCATTAGAGGAAGATGAAGACATTATATTTTTCCATTAGTATATATAAGGAAAAACATGATGAACACCATCGGTTTAAACTACACTGACAGACAGGGCACAACACTACCCGATGCCAAGGTTATGTGATCTTGTGAAGTACAAAGCATCCCGAAAAACACTAATCAGTGTTATCCGATGACAAAAAGGACAAAGGAACCCGATGAGTAACCAACAGTGCAACATGACAAAACAACAAAGAGTGGAACCCGACAGATGAAGGGAACCTGACAATCAATTTAATGAAGGAACACCGATAGACTTTCAGTTCAATCCGATGATCAATAACTGACAGTCAGTTACATCCTGCAAAAAGTGGATCTAACTTTCCATGTCAGATAACTCACTGAAGTTTTATATTTAGCTTCTTGATATTTTTTAAATCTATTATGAAAAAGAGAAAGCATGATAGTTTATTAGGTGGTATTTGTAACTCCACATATAAACAAACCAACCGACCAAGATACAAAAA
>MU223224.1:3998655-4023969 GCA_018584345.1 Thuja plicata | reverse complement strand
ACACATATTCAGTATCTAAGTATTGAGTAATATCATTGCCAATACCTGATAAGTGGAGTCTTATCCTACTTTGCCATGAAGCAAAGTTGTCTTTGTTCAACTTGGGCACATCTTGTCTGTTCATCTTGTGATCTATACTTAGGTCTTGAAACCTTCCTTTTAAGCACACAAGCTCTGATACCAATTGTTAGTAATAACTGAGAGGGGGGGTGAATCACTGGCCTCAAAAATTTATCCTTTAAACTTTAATCTACCAATCAATACACCTCATATTATTAAGTCCCTACAAGATGCATGCCTTGAAATACTTGAAATAATTAACTGTCTGTCAGTTTACCTTGTCTATCCTTATTCTCCTTGATTACCGATAAGCAGTAAAAATTATTTACCGATACTTAGTAAATATTTACATTATACCAATCAATCCAGAAATGCATATGTGAAATGTAAAACAATAAAGTAATAAACTATACACACATAACACATGGATTTTAATGTGGAAACCCTGTTAAGGGAAAAAAACCACTGGGACCGGTACCCCAAATTTTCACTCTTCTAAAGTGAGCCCTGTTAGGAGCCAACCTTGTTAAAGGTTAAAAACAAACTGTTAAGTATGACCTTGTTAGAGGATTTTATACATATAGGTTGTCACTTAGTATTTGGCATCTAATTTGCTACCATCCTTGAATCAGCCTCCTTTTTAGACTATCAATAGGCTTTAGGCAAATCTTGCTACCATCCTTGAATCAACCTCCTTCTTAGGCTGTCAATAAGCTTTATGAAAATTCAATGCTACATTCATGAATCAACCTTTTTGGTAATCTGTTAGGATATTCCTCAATTATAGAAGACTGTTAAGTCCTGCTCTATTAAGAGACTTGATGCTTCAATTGTTAAAATGAAACATTATAACATGTTTCTAATGCAACTTTGAATTGCAAATTTTTAGATCTATTTAAGTACAATACCTCTCTGATCAATGTATCAATTCAATTCCTTTGTGCTCCACACTTTCTACTCTATGATGTTGTGCTTCACTGTTCTTCGATTTCTATAGAATTCTTTAGCTCTCCCTCAACTTGATTGATCACAACTATATGAAGTTTATCCTTCACCAGTTTCTCTTCAGCATCCTCTTTCTATTCACTCCCCTTCCATGTATCTGATGGCTTACATAAATGAATTATGCTTGTCTCTTATATAGAAATGATATTCCTTAATTCATGATTCTTGATTCTTGATTCTTGGCGTGAAAAACAATCCAGCCAAATTGATTTATGGGTTTAATTCCTGATTTATCTCATAGTTATCTTCTTGCCAACTGTATAAATCTTCTTTAAAACAATTACTTAATTATGGTCGAATAAAACAAATAAAAAAACCATTTAAGTCTTATCCTTAAGCTCTGCTAGCTAGATATTGTCATTTTCTAAACTCTTTGTTCCGTCGGTCAATTCTGCAGTTCGACGTCAGTGACAACTGCCAGTTCTGTTGGTGTAACTCCAGTTGGCTTTGGGATCTTCATCTGTCAAGAAACTCTATTTTTATTTTATTGGGCATCCTGTGATTTTGTTTCATCAGGAAACACTATCTTCTTCTCATCCGGCATCACTGTAACTTTTTATCTGCCTTTACCGATGGTGTGTACTACGTCGGTGTTGTCTGTCACTTAGTGAATACTTGACTTTTAAGCATTGATAAAAGCATAATCATTGTTCCATTGACTCTCTAAATTCTTTGTCATTTATGTACATGACCGTACAGATGATATCAAGTTGACATCAATGACAATACAAACCATTAACTATTTTAATGTCTTGCATCATCTTCAACTTAACATTATCAAACATTTAATTAGTTACATATCATCAATTTCTATGTCAATCAAGATTGATATAGTTAAATATCAAGACATGTTGATTTTTCAAATTCCACTATTTATATAAGTTTATTTTTTTTCAATTTTCTCAGCATTCCCTTCGCTTTCCAAGCTTTGCAAGTTAAATTGTGGAATGTGGATTTGACCATGATTGAGAAAAAACTTGCTTACTAGATTACCAAGCCTTTGTCTTTGGCTGGCGAGTTCTAGATTTTTTCTACAGTCCTGGTGGCTACCATGTGTATTATTCCTCTTTATGGGTTCCCTCTGAAGCTTCGTATATGAAATTATAGAAGCTGCTATGTGATTTTTTATGGGCCTCTGGCATTGATTCACATGGCTTTCATAGAGTTGCCTCGTAGTATTGTTGCCTTCCCAGGGACTCTAGTGGTCTCGATATTCTCTCCACCCAGAAACAAGGAATAGCCTTGTGTTCTAAATGGATTATTAGGGCCTTGTCTAGGGATGATTTGTGGAATATTTTGTTCAGACATTACATATCTTCTAGATTTCCTATTCATCGGTCGGCCTAGAAGGGGATCAGTTTTTATACCCTTCTTATTATGAACAACCTAGTTCAAATCCAGGGTAATTTTTTTGTGAAAAGAATCTAGAGAGCATGAGAACTTGTTAAACCCTGGCTTAGATGGGCTGGTAATGGTTTTAGAGATGGTCTCTCTTCCAACCAACACAACATCTATTGGTCTCCTCTTTTTCATTAGCAAGGGCTTCCACTTGCTAATATCTAGGGTATCCATGCTCTATGCTTCCACAAGAATGGAATCAAAACCCCCAAGGACTTGTTTACCAGAACTACAATGAGATTTCATTCTTGGGAAGATCTTCAAGTGCAATTCAGGCTATCTCACCCAAATTGGTAGACTTTTAACCTTGTGGTGTCTGCCTTACCTCCTCACTTGTTGCACAAGCTTGGAATTCAATCTGTCAAGCCATGGTGGAAGGATTAGAAGTGGTATCCTTGGACTCCTCTCACTAACTACAAACGTAGCATGGGTTATTCATGGTTAGTGCCCCATCTACCAATGGTCGACACTTGTAACCACTACTCACACTTGGATTCCTCTCAAAAGACTTTACGGTTGCGGTTTCTCACAATTTGGTAAGCTATTATAGAACCCAAAATTGATCATTTTTCCTAGTGTGTGATCTTTCAAGGTTTCCCTTTGGGGCCAGGCTTAGACATTTTTTCATTCCTGATCCTTAGTGCCCTTTCTGTGGCCTCCCATGAACTTTCATTCATATTTTCTGGTTTTTTCGTCATGCTCAACAATATTGGAGTTGGATTCATTATTTCTATAAGCCTTTTAGGCTAGATTTCTTTTATTGGCATATGGATTTACTGTGTGACTCACCCAGAATCCCTTTTTGATACACCCAGATTTGTCATGCTTTCAGGATGGAGATTTTGTTCACTCTTTGGAAAGATAGAAGTGTTGTCCTTTTTTCTCATAGTGATCTTAATATTAATGTTTATATGTACACTAAAGCTTCTATTTGTAATAATATCATGATGTAGATTCAAATAAAAGAGGATAAAGTGGCCCTTGAGGTAGGGTATCTATAGGAGCTTTGCATCATTTGGGGAATGCCCCTTGTATGGTTGCCAGAGTGTTGGTGGACTCTCTTTCTGCTGACCACACTTTTCCCTATGGCCGCCACTGTGTTCGCAGCTCTTCTGCTAGGCATTCTCAAAACCCTTAGTCTCAAGATCCTCACCACTCTTATGGAGGTGAAGATACTTGGAGGCATCACTTTGCCTCTTCTCACTGGATTTCACTCTTCAGTTCTTCTACTATTGTTCCTGCTACTAATTTTGGCTGGCCTCCTTCCAGTGGAGATGTTTCGTGACCTCTTTCACTTATGATAAATTCCATTTCCTGGCTCTTTTCACTTCTTCCTGGTGAGAGGAAGGAGAATTAAAGGATAAATACGATGAGGATGGGTGGTTTATTCCAGACCCACCCCCTTACCCCAATGTTTGGGGAAATCTGGATGACAGAGATCATCATCCCTCGGCTACTACAACTTTGGCTACCTGAGGGTTTTATTTATGAATAGTTGATGTTTCAGGCTCTCACCATGTGACCTTTTGCGGGGTGATATTGTAGCCCCCAACCCTTTTTTTATGAATAATGTACTCTATCTATTTTTATATCAATGGAAAAGGCATCTATTCATCAAAAACACTTTGCTATTTTATGCAAGTTTTTATTGTCTAGCATGTCTATTTTGCATGTTCCTAGATTGTGGGCATGATTGTTTTACTTGAATAACTTTAGGAAACCTCTACAATATCCTTTTAAGTTTTTGATATTATTTCCTTTTTATCATTTTTCTTTTTACTTAAGCATGCATATTTAGGCAGGTTCATAATCCTACTAAAGTGGGGGTAAAATATAATGTCAAACATCACATAACCATACAATTTCACATGATGGTTTTGTGTACTTTTGTGTTGAATCCTTAGTGTTTTCTTAGATTTATTTTAGACCTCCCATTATCATTTCTCCTCCCTGATGTTCTTAGTTCTTATTTCATGTTTTATGGTCAATTTTTATGTCAACTTTGTGCTAAAATTGTGTTTGCTAGTTTGTCATCGCTTTTTATCCTAAAAATATGTTAACACTAGCACAACATATGGACATCCATGTGATGAAATAGAATCTTATGATGATTTCTTATTTGGTAGCCTTTTATGAATTTTTCCACTAGTAACTTACCCAAGTAAATGGAAAGTGCTCAAGATAAATCTAATCATATCGTCAACCTCATCTTCTTATCTTGAACATTTTTTAAATGATTTTTTTAAAATTTTCACTATGTTGGCTCTCTTCTCAGTACTCTCTTGATTCTTCATGCTCACATGGATCTTTCTTCATCTCTACAAGTATTTGCGTCACTTTCGTAAAACTCTTCATCTCTCTTGTTTCCTTGTCTTTCTTAAGCCCTCACAAATGATATTGTTCTTTTGTCATTGTTATTTCATTGTATTTATTTGTTATTGTACCTTTCTTCTTGCCATGCCCAAGTTGAGTACATTGGGATCCTTACATCCCTTTTCTTTCATTCTTGTTTTTAGCATTGCAAAATAATATATGTTAGAATTCCATGACACATTTGTAATAATAACGTTCAAATATTATTTTTTTTCACTATCATTGGCTATTGTGGATGTATAAATACTAAAGCAAGGGGTTGATATGAAGGTAAATCCTCGAACAACTCCAACATTTTTTAGATTTCTTGTAAATACATGTTTCTTAGGATGAGGATATCCAACTACTTGGGAGCTTAGTGATATCTTCATCTTCCTCTTTCTTTGTTATTTTAAAAATTTATTTCAATATATTAATTAATTTTATTATTATCAATACTTGTCTTAGATGAGTTGTGGATTTTTGGTGTTAACTAGTGCTTTAAACTAATTGTGTCCACCAAAGAGAATATAGTTATTTTTTATTGTGTTATAATTTTAAACCTTTCTATAATATAAATGTAATATTTTTAACTTTATATTTTATAAAAATTAATTTTTAATCATTTGATTGGATAAATTAATTGACCCCTTATACACAAAATTTTTGGAATTTGAAAGCGAATAAGTATTTTCAAGAACTGTTTCAGCCTTATAGTATTATTTTCAACAAGTTTCTATCTACATCCATAAATTGAAAACACATTACACGATACCTCCACAATGTGTAAATTGGAGCTTGTAACACATGTACACTATTTGTACCTTCATATTTTTCATGTTTTAATTTAGGCTATTTAAATTTTCATAAATATATTACACAGGCTTTGTAATCTAAATATCTTCTATTGTTCTATAGTTTATTATTTTTTATTATTAAAGCAACAAAACAAGGGTGTTCTCCCTTACAAAACCACAGCTCAAAGGCATTAAAAAAAACAATTACAACTAGGTCAAGAACAAACCATTGATTATAGATCAGAAACACAACTAGTGACCACATCAGTATGGGTATGCAACTCATTCACAACATTGGGATGAGAGGTTGAAAAGTGAATATTCTTTCGTTGGTGAACAACAGTACAAGTGATAATATCAGTAGGATCCCCAACACAAGAAGGTGGGAGCCCCAGAGAGAGGGAATCAATATCACCAACAAGATGAGAGTGTTGGAAAAGAAAGTCACACCAACCACAAGATGAAGCATAACAGGAGAAGTAGTAGTCCTAGAACAGTTAACAATTCTAAAGGGGTCTGAATTAGCAACAAGATGTAGATGCAGATCCACTGGAATAGAGGAGGTCAGAACAAGAGGAGCATCACCCATGAGGGATGCATCATCAACCTAAAGAGTGTCATTAGAGGAAGATGAAGACATTATATCTTTCCATTAGTATATACAAGTAAAAACATGATGAACACCATTGGTTTACACTACACCAACAGACAGGGCACAACACTACTCGATGCCAAGGTTACCCAATACTACCAAGTACAAAGCATCCAGACAAATACTAATCAGTGTTACCTAATGACAAAAATGACAAAGGAACCTGATGAGTAAGCAACAGTGCAACCCAACGAAACAAAAAAGAGGGGAACCTGATAGATGAAGGGAACCTGAGAATCATTTCAATGAAGGAACACCAAAAAACTTTCAGTTCAACCCGACGATCAAGAATTGATAGTCAGTTACAGCCTGCAAAAAGTGGATCTGACTTTCCACGTCAGATAAATCACTGAAGTTTTATATTTAGCTTCTTGATTTGTTTTAAATCCATTATGTGCAAAGAAATAAAAGTAATTATTATTTTTTTAATCAATTTAACTATTTTAAAATATGCAAACTAAAGGATCAAGGTCAAGTTGTATACCTTGGTTCAAGAGTTAACATTGTAATGCATGATTCTAAAATAGGTTAAATACTTGTATAAATAGATGTTCAATCTATTATGAATATGTTGTTTGATGATGATTGTAGCCACTGATAGCATCTAAGGATTAGATAAGAGAATTCATGTAGAAGGATAGAAAAGGATCAATTCAATTTCAAGAACAGAACACAGGCTACCGACGAGAAAGAAAAGGTATTAATCAATTACTATAGGTGATATTCATATTTTGTGAGCTTTAATGGATCTTTGATCAACAATTATAGATTCCATTCAGTTAGTTCAAACATATTTTACTCATTATAACAAGTGTAGTACACTTAAGAAATCCTTTTAAGGAAGGTGGATTTAACAGTCCTATTGTAAATCTCTTAACCAAGTGCACACTTCATTAGTGTTGTTAAAATCTCTTAACAAAGTAGATCTTAACAAGTCTCCACTTTAATACTCCTAACAAGGTAGATCATCATAAGTGATCAATTGTAAGCCTTTACCGGCTCCCTTCCATTCTGTAGATAGTGAAGTTTTGTGGGTGCCATCCCCACCGTAGTTTTTACTTCCTAACAAGCATTTTCTACGATATCATATCTTGTGTTATGTGTCTATTATTTTCATAATTTTTTCTATGAATGTTGCATACAATTAAGGTTATGAATTAATACTACATACATAAGAAAGAACATCACATATGGTCGGTAATACAGTAAATATTTTTTACTAATGATGAAAGATGAAAAGTGTTTAAAATTTTAGAGGTACTGATTCACCCCTCCCCTCTGAGTACTACTTCCCATTTAATCCCAACAATTGGTATCAGAGCTACGTCTCTTCTTGAAAATCTCAAAGGCTTAAGAGCAAAGATCATACAATGGAGAAGTACAAACTTGATAAAAAATATTGAGAATAAAAATCTTGAAATTCAGATGTTCTATGAATAGTATAAAAAAGCGAGAATCAAGATGAGAGAGCTGTTGGATGAGAGAAAAGGTATGGCAACTCAGAGCAATGAAAAATATTATCAAGAAGAAGAGATTCCAGATTTATTTGAGTCTTCAAGATCAAACACATGTAATGCATTAGATATATCAGAAGATAACATTACAAATCTAAAGGAGATCAATCAACATCTGACAGAGAAAATAAAGATGCTGCAAATTGGTCAAGAGACCCAGATGGTAAGAATGATTGATGTGATGAGTTCTGCTAGACAAGCTGAAACAGAAAGAACACTAGCTATTGATGACAGGAGGAAGATTACAGAAAAGTTACAAGAAAGGGAGTTAGAAATTCAAAGACATGTTGAGCATCACCATGAGATTACAAATCAGATTATTCTTATGATTCAAGAAGCAAATAGAATGAATATAGAACTCATTGAAAGAGTACATGCTATCGGTGAACTAAGAGAAGAGAATGAAAAACTAAAGCATGAGATTAGAGTTCAACAACAACATAATAAAATTATCAGAAAGGTTGAAGAAAGCAATAAAAGAATGGATGATTTTCTTGAAGGACAACAAAGATTAAACAACAACAACGATCTAGGCTTTAACGAAAATAGAGAATCATCAAATCAAGCCAATCCAAAGAATGTCTATGAAAATCCAAGAACAAGAAATCTTACATGCAAACACTGTGGAAAGCAAGGCCACACATCAAATGTATGAGAGGCTAAATGAAAGGTATTCCTAAATCTACATCTTCATTCATAGGATTCTGTTATAAATGTAACAAGAAAGGAAATAAAGCATATCAATGTAAGTCTAAGATGGATCAACCAAAGAAGGAAACCTACATGGACAAATACTATCCTACATGCAAAATGAATGGGCACACAAGTCTTGAATGCTGGAAAAAGAAAAGGCAAGCATGGAATCCTAAAGGTCAAGAAACTCCCTATCAGCCAAAGAGAACCGGTAATCAGTATGTATAGGACTATAGTACATGGACAAATTGTATAGCATGTGGTAGATATGGTCACATTGTTGCAAACTACATGAGATCATGGACCAAAAGGTTTAGAGGATGGACAAACCCCGGAATGGTATGCTTACACCATCATAAATTTGGTCATCTCAAGAAAGACTGCAGAGACCGAATGACAGAGACAAGCATATATCCCAATGGAAACACCATTGAAGATATTCGGAGGCCTAGAGACAAAATGTAGAGAAAAGCTTCAAGAAATGATGAAGCTGGACCAAGAAATGCAAATGGTGACACCCCATCTAATGGATCTGGTGACATCACCACCCCCACTTAAGTTGAACAAGTAAGTATGGAACTGAACTACACGAAGTCATATTTTGCATGAGTTCCATTATACAAATTTATAGATAGTCAAAATCTGCATGAATAAAGATGCATAATATATTGCTTGTTTCAATTCTAAGAAAACAACCCCATCAGTAAGCACATACTAAAAATCATCGGTGAACATAAAGGATGAATTGTCTACACTTACCTAGAATTATCAGTCAACACATAAAATGTCTAAGTTGCTAATGTAACCCAACACCCATCAGTAAGGAAGCAAAGTTACAATGATTGTCTTGACACAACACCGATATCTGTCGGTGAAAGAAAAAATCTTAACAGCTATCCCAAGCATACTGTCAACACCGACAATGTTATTTGAAGAGTCTTCTCAACAAAATCCATCTTCATGACCCGATGAGTCATTGAGCATTTATGACAGACTTAGGGCAAAAAAAATCTATAAATACTCAATGAGAGAACTTCATTTATCACACACAATCTAAAGAGAAAGAGCAGAGAAAAAATAGAGCAATAAGAGATCAGATAGTAGAGCGACCTTGACTCGATCCAACGCACTCCAAACAAATCATTAACAAGTTTCACGGATCGAAGTAAATACCAAGCGCAACAAAGAACTCTGTTATTATTTTCAAGAAAGCCCTAAATTTGAAATACGATGGCAACTGCCTCAATAACCATAAATATTAGGAATGATAAGAAGAATGTGGTTAAGTTAATAAATAACAGCACCTTTGTGGAGCCCAAGTATAAGATATTCCTGGAGATTGCATTGCAACCCGATGATTCTGGCTCATTTTCAAAAACTCCACCTAGGGTTTTGCTGATAGAGGAGTAAGGTCCTACATTCACTGCAAGATTGCTAAAATAGGTGATCTTGAGATAGACCAAGCTTACAAGAAGTTGTGTGATGCATAATGAAACCTAAAAGAAGAACACAAGCATCTGCAAGTTAAAGGGATAACTAATGCCCTATATTTCTTGAGGGTTTTCAAAACCGATTGGATTAGGTTAGTTTTGAGAAGAATGCATCATCGGAAGTTGTGGTTAGATGAACCTAAGAAAATCACTAAGGATGTGTTACATGTTGTAACTGGTTATCCCATAATTGACAAGCTGAAGGCACACACGCATCCCTCCAGGCCAGAAGTTGAAAAAATCACCAAAGCTATGTGGGATAATAGAGGTCTTAAAGTGAACACCATCACCCACAAGGAACTAAGGTTTGCTGCATGTGTAATAGGTTACAATATTTTCCAAGCAAGCAAGCTAAACAACAGTAACCACAACTTACAAGATAGTGACAAAGGGAATACATATGAATCTATGTGAGATCTTGTTGAAACAACTTGATGAGAATATGACAAAAATCCGGTCTGCAAAGACAAACAAATGTAAGTTTGGTTCACTTATCATGTGTATATTCTTTTACTTTCAAGAATACTTTCCTTCAGTAGGCAAAGTGAAATGGGATACTACAAAACTAGTCACACTGCAAATTAGTGAACTTATCAAGTCACTAGGTGACAATTTCGATTCAGTGATGACTACATAATTCCTTGAATTCAAAAATGTAGGGATGAGATATAATTTATGGTAGATACAAATTTCACTCACATAAAACCAGTTGTACCAAGAATAGCATAGTTAGCACCTCTTGACTGTGAAATTAACATACATCAAGCTAGAAATGCAATTGATGCATTGATCAATGAACCACTTGATAGAAACAACCAAGGTTTGGAACATATGAAGAGGTGAAGTCCAAGATAAAAACATACCTAGTCATCAAAAAGAATGTCAACAAGAAGAACAAAATGGTAAAGAATCTTGAAAAGATTCTATCGTAACAAACTAAGGAAACTGAGGAATAAGGTACCATCAGTAAAGAAAAAGATGAGAAACAATTACATTCTGAGGCAATTGAGTCTGATACACCTCCACCTCCTACAAAGTAACAAAGAACAAGGAGCCAAACAACAAAAGATAATACACCTCTAAAGAAAGGTCAAGTGAGGACCTATAAGAGGAAGCAAAAGACAGAGAAAAAAACTGTGAAGGAAGCAACTATAAAAAGGAGGAAAAGAATGGTCAGGACCAAAGCTGACATTGAAGATTCCAAAGAGGATGAGCCTGATGTAAGTAAGAAAAGTTTTCTCACTAGAACAATTGATGAAATTGCTAAGTCAATTACTACTATAGGTACAATGACTGATAGAAAAATCAAACAGTGGGATAAACTTGAGCCAGAGGACCAAAACAAGATACAAGATGCAATAATCAGGGCAATGCTCAAGTTCAAATATGTACCAGTAGAATTTATAGGCCAAATACCCAAAGAGCTGGGTAACATAATTTCCCAACAATGGTCATATACTCTACACACCAAAAAGGAAGCAAGGGAGAGGGTACTTGTCACACTTATGCCTCCTGAATCAAAGATGGAAGAGATCAAAGAAATAATGAAGAAGCACTCAAGTAAATTTGTAGCAAAGATAAGGCTTACAAAGTGCTTGAAGATAAATTTATAGAGCTGGACAGCATGACCAAGGCCAAATGGAGACAACTCCTAGATCTATCGGCAGAGTCAACAAGTTGTGAGAATCAATTACTTCTCACCGACACACCTCATGTAGAGGAGGAGAAAGATAAGGAATGTCCTAAGCACATTGCTTTGGACAATATAGATAATAATGAGCCCAATAACTTAGATAAAGTCATGGATGATATTGAAATTCAAGACATCACTCATTATGACTCTGATAAGGATCCACAAAAATAAGATGATGTCATTTTTATATCTCTTAAGGATCAAACCAAGCAATAAGAATTGGAGACAAAAAGAAATAATGACATGGATGTTGCTGATGAAATATGGCCAGACACTTCAATTATTGACATCACAGGTCTAGACCCTATTGATCAACTGCAAAAAGATGAAGATGTCACTGCTCAACAAGATCAAACCAATGAGCGAGACTCAAATCAAGATGCAGCACAAGTGAGCACTCAGGATAATATGCCAGTGTTGATAAAGGAAATAAATCTTCTAGGAGGAAATGAAGAGTCAAATGCAGTAGATACAAGCATACTCGAGGACAAGGGTGATGCGGAAAAAAAAGATACCATAGATGACACAAAAGATACAACTATAGAACAAGCCACAACCGATGATTAGAAAGACAAGTCTATTGATCAGGGTAAATAAGAAGCAAAAAAAGTAGAAGAGGACAAGTAGAAAGAAAAGAGTGAAGAAGCAAAAATAGATGAGCAGGAGAAGAAAATAGAAGAGAAATCTGTAGAAACACCCAAGGTTGATGGAGAGACGTCTTCACCAAACCGAAAGGTGTACCCCAAGTAGAAAACACAAGAAGCATCATCTACAAAACCTTCACCAAGCGCCTCTAAGAAGACAAATGAACTAGAAATGGTAGTTCATACATCTGCGTCCACACAAATCTCAAGAAAGAAGAAGAACAAGCATAAGAATCCAATTACTCCAGATGAAATCATTGAGGTTCTAGTATGTGATCCTAGGACATTGGATCCTACTAAATTAACAAAGTATGTAAGACTTTGTGAAAGGAAAGCAATGCAAGACAAGTTGAGAAAAGCCACAAAAGAAGCAAAGGTACTTGAAGTTGCATGAGGAATACTTCAACAAATTGTACCTGATGCAGATGTTGATCAAACATCCCCAATGCTTGATCAATTAGTGGTTCTCACAAATGCAATCACAGCTCATAACATAGATGTTGAGAAATCTATGAAAGAAAGACTTGAATAGAAATATGAGTTCAATTCAGCTAAAAAGATAAGCCAAGAAGTGGCATTACAAAAGGTAAAGCATTCTAAACTAGTTAACACAGTAGATCCAATTATTTCAGAAGCTATAACCTTAATTTAGAAGTTATTAATGTTAGATCAACTCATAAAGGACTATACTGAAAAGATAGCACAAATAGATGTTGATCTTCAAACAAGTGCACAAAGTCTCATGAACAGTGAAGAGGCAATCAAATTGCACAATGAGTAGCTCAAGAAAGCTCAAAAGCTAAGACAAGACATTTAGATTACTGCAGCAACATATGATAGAGACAAGAGCACTAATAGCCACCCCATAAATGTCTATCCTTGAGAGCATTTATGATATGCATGCCCGAATTGAGCTAGAGCACATGGCACTAGAAATCCTCAAAGAAAAATGGGATAAAATGCTCGAAGATATCCAGAACACCCACTCACACATTCTTGACACATTGTAAGTTACACATTTTTGACAACTTATAAGTTGTACATTTTTTTCATGAGTATCAAATAAAGGGGAAAATGATATGTACAGTCAATCAGTAAAAGGGGAAATGAAAGGAAGAAATGATTTGTACAGTCAGTCATTTGAAAGAGAAAAGAATAGGGGAATGTATAGTATAAAGGAAAGTATACATGTACATATACTTAATACTATACCGATGCATATAGTTAGGGGGAGTCATATAATGACAAGGATATATACGTGGTGTACATACTAAACACTTTAGTATTATGCACATACCAGTTTTTTATACTAATGTCAAAGGGGGAGATTGAAGACATTATATTTTTTCATTAGTATATACAAGGAAAAACATGATGAACACCATTGGATTACACTACACCAACAGAAAGGGAATAGCACTACCTGGCGCCAAGGTTACCCAATAATGCCAAGTACAAAGCATACCGACAAACACTAATCAGTGTTACCCCATGACAAAAAGGATAAAGAAACCTGACGAGTAACCAACAGTGCAACCTGAAAAAATAGAAAAGAATGGAACCCGGCAAATGAAGGGAACCTGACAATTAGTTCAATGAAGGAACATCGCTAGACTTTTAGTTCAACCTGATGATCAAGAACCGACAGTCAGTTACATCCTGCAAAAAGTGGATCTGACTTTCCACGTCAGATAAATCACTAAAGTTTTATATTTAGCTTCTTGATTTGTTTTAAATCCATTATGTGCAAAGAAAGCAATGTAATTATTATTGTTTTAATCAGTTTAACTATTTTAAAACATGCAAACTAAAGGATCAAGGTCAAGTTGTATACCTTGGATCAAGAGTTAACATTGTAATGTGTGATTCTAGAATAGGTCAAATACTTGTATAAATAGATGCTCAATCTATTATGAACATGTTGTTTGATTATGATTGTAGCCACTGAGATCATCTAAGGATCAAATAAGAGAATTCATGTAGAAGGATAAAAAAGGATCAATTCAATTTCAAGAACAAAACATAGGCTACCGACGAGCAGGAAAAGGTATTAATCAATCACTATAGGTGATATTCATATTTTGTGAGGTTTAATAGATCTGTGATCAGTAATCATAGATTGCATACAGTCAGGTCAAACATATTGTACTCACTCTAAAAAGTGTAGTACACTTAAGAAATCCTTTTATGGAAGGTGGACTTAACAGTCCGATTGTAAATCTCTTAACCGAGTGCACACTTCCTTAGTGTTGTTAAAATCTCTTAACAGAGTATATCTTAACAGGTCTCCACTTTAATACTCCTAACAAGGGTAGATCATCAAAAGTGATCAATTGTAAGCCTTTATCAGCTCCCTTCCATTCTGTAGATAGTGAAGTTTTGTGGGTGCCATCCCCACCGCAATTTTTACTTCCTAACAGGAGTTTTTTGTGATATCATATCTTGTGTTATGTGTCTATTATTTTCATAAATGTTTCTATGAATGTTGCATATAATTAAGGTTATGAATTAATACTACATACATAAGAAAGAACATCAGATTTGGTCAGTAATACATTAAAGATTGTTTACTAATGATGAAAGGTGAAAAGTGTTAAAAAATTTAGAGTTACTTATTCACCCCTCCCCTCTGAGTACTACTTCCCATTTAATCCCAACAGAAGAATCAATAGCCAGGATAGTCAAATGATCATCATTTGACTCCTTCCACCAAGTGGCAACACCCTTACAACAAAGAAGAAAACAAGTTTTGGTCAAATGACTAGTAGAGAAGCACCACCTACATATGAAGGGGAGGCTCTCAAAATCTGGTGATTGGGTCCAAGGCCTATCCTTGACCATGAGAAGCACATCACCCAGAAGAGATGTGGAGATATCAAGGACAACCAGAATGCAAACAAAAGTATATCGGCTCACCTTAGTTATAGCCTCAATCACCTTTAAAAAATGGCCAATAGAGTTGCCTATGGCCTCAAAGCAAGAGTTATCCCAAAAATGAAGTGGAAGATTTGGGAGATGAACCCATACTGGATGCATACTGAGTGGTTCAATAATAGGGTTAAAGAAGATGGACTAGGGTTTAGCTGAGAGAGTAATTCCCCCATAAGCACAACTGCTCAAAATCAAATCTCGTTCATCCTTAAAAGTAAAAACAACAATAAAAAACCTTTTGCACAAGGAAAGATCTCAATGTTACCAGAGATAACTAGTTTCCAAGACTCCAAAACCTAACACTGCATATCCAAATAGAGGGACAAAAAACAAAAAATCTACAAACCAACCCACAATGTTGGTAGAAATCAACATTATCCACCACTTTCAGGCCACAAACCACCACAGGGGACATCTTGGCACAGTCAATGGGATCATTTTTCACCTTTTAAGGAGCATATTTAGCATCCTGGGCATAGCTCTTTCCACCAATAATAGAGGTAGGGAGGGAACCCCACCAAAACCAATCAGGAAGAGGGTCATCTATAACTAACTATAGGGAAGAAGAACCAAGGCCAACACACACCACATCCCCAACACCTCTTGAAGCTAACCCCAGGGATGACTGCATCATAAATAGAAGTGGTGGACAGGGATTCAAATAACCGCTTGTGTGGGAATATTTTATTGAAGCAATAGTATCTATGGAAGCGATAGATGACATAACAGACATAATTTTACCAAACCTATTTCCATATTCCTTTATATGATGATGGTATCTTTTTATTAATTGATTAAATGTTAAATTTTTATTTTAAAAGTTTACATATATATTTTTTAAAATATATATATTAAAAAATGATTGATTATATTAGTAAACAAATTTGAGCATTTTCAAATAATAAAATATTGATAATTTGAATGTATTATATATTAATAATAGTTAATATAAAATCATTATAGTGTCTTATTAGTACTTATCATTAGCTATATATTTTTAAGTATTTTTTTAATTTGTTGATATTAATATTTATATTAAATGATTTACAAAAACATATACACATACACATTGTGTTTATATTATAATTATATTGATATTATTATTATAATTAATATAATATTATTATTTAAAATAAACTATGTAGATTTTTAAAATTGAAATCTAAATAAAATAAACTTACTATTGAATCACTTTAAAATAAAGTTCCTATTAAATAATAGTATTGATGTCGAAAAAGATTCTTTCCAAAGGAAGGGCTTTAAAAGTGGTTTAATTTTTTGAGGAGATCATTCATCGAATGTACGAGCGGTCACTCAAAGGGTGGGAGGCCTTCCTCTCTTTCCTCTGGAAACAATAATTGTCAAAGTACCTTCTTCTCTACACCCATTTTTTTATGGGAGATGCCTTGCTTGACTTCATTAAGGGATCAAAAACTAGGTTCATTACCCGACTCAAAGATTAGACATCCTATTAGAGCATCTATCTCCCTTGACATGAAGGATCATTTATTTATCAATCCAGTGACCTATTACTTGAGATGGGTCTACAGGATATATGCAATAAGTTCTGGTTCAAGCCAGGCTGGAAATGAAGCTGCAAGAAATGAAGGATGAAAGAAAATCTAATCTATTGCTGCAAGAAATGAAGAGCTGAAAGAAAACTTAAACTACTAATATAGGAAATAAGGATTTATAAAGTAACTGAACTACACTACCAATGCTGAAGAAGAAAATACTTCATGTCAAACTCACAACATTTTCACTATTCTACTGCTTTGGTTGTAGGAACAGTTTGAATGCTGGAATTGAAATAAAAAGTTGCAGGAAATAAATCTAACACTACTAAGGATCACTCGCCAAGTGGGTCCCCATGGATGAGTATCTAGAACTCAATTACTCAAGATAGATATTCAACAATTCATCTTTTTATTCATAAGGAAAGTAAGTACAATTGAACCCATGAAAATTGGTAAAATAGAATAAAAATGCACTATCTCTGAATAACTGTAATAACTAATGCCCTCCTTTCTCACAGAGGAGCAGGGCTTATTTATAAAGAAGGAAAACTATCACTAACCAATCACACCAAAAATAGGTGGATCCTCATTTACGACTAAGAAGCGGGAGTAAAGTTGTCCACAAAAATAGAAACAAGAACTGCTTCATCAAACATGAGGAATAAATTTAGCCTCCCATGACTCCCTAGATTTTCTCGGTAATAGAAAAACATCTTGAATCAATCCTTCCTCTAGTTGTTTCCAATTGTGCTCCTGAACTATCGATCATTACTGCTCCTTAGCTACAGGACTCGGTATTCATGTAGACTTGTGCTCTGTCTTCTTTCTTACGATGAATAGTTTTGCATTGCAACTATTTAAATATGAAAAAATCAGCATTCATCCATCACAACATGCACACGTATTCATTTACCAAATAATTAAATACCTATTAAAACACAACTGCAGATTAACCATATAAGTATATAGAATTTCAAGAAGGTAATTAGGGTTCATCCATGCATGTCAAAGTATATAAAAACCTTTAAAATGTGAAACTAATGACCATGTGGCTACATCCCACTAATCTAACCTAAACAGTAACCAAGTCTTTGGAAGATAATTAAATAGAACATAGTAAAAAAGGAACAGAGAACAAAAGACTATCCTAGAATTTAGTAAGAGGCTTTAAAATGATAGAAAATATTTATCCTATCATTGCCCCCTACTGAGCCTAGTGTTGGTCCTCTAGCACTGAGAAGTTTCTTATTCTAGTTGTCATTCTAAAATCCCCAAAAATTACCTCCCCACCACTGGGGCTTCCTATATGCCAGTAAAATCCTTTGGTTCGCTCTAGTTTTCTCCTCTTGTTGGCCTCTAATTGCTCATTCAATTCATTTTCAATGCAACTATACAGAGGCCAAAAGAGAAGAGGGGTTTGGAAGGTTAAGGGGAGTAAAAAACTAGGCCTTACCTACCTTCCCAATTGTATATACCAAGGTACTCGCTACATGGTCATCCTGAAGTTAATTAGGCTGTGAGGTTCAACCTTCCTCAAGATCATAGGGAGTCTCTCCCATCTCTATATTAGTCATTCTGTAGCCCTCTATCCTTCATGATATGGAAACCTCTCAAATTATTTGTAGACATGTTCCCTCATATTGAATATCTTGACCTTGATCTCTAGTCGATAAAACCCATAGGTAATATACATCCAATCATGGTACATAACTGTAGGTTTACCATTTTCTAGCCAAAGGGGTAAAGGCTTTGTGCTCTCTTTTTCATTTTATTTTTTTAAGTGTTCACCATAGTTGATTCCATTTCTATCCCAAGACATTAGGGCTTTCAAATGGATATCCCCAATGAATAATAGAGGATTCCAATCTGTATTTGAAGAAGCAACATAACTGTGGAGGTATATTTCACATAGAACATTATGTATGGAGTTTGGGGATCTATTTAAAATATCTACAAATTCCTGTGGGGTAGAAATACTAGGGTCAAGGTCCCTAAGGACCCTCATTAATTTGGGCATGAGGTACTTCTCCTCTAAACATGATGCATAGACCCTAGGGAGTGGTCTTCATTTCATTAACTAGGGGATTATCTCAGTAACTGCATCTAATTTCTATTGTAGGAGTTATACCTTGAGTTTTTGATTTTTAATTTCCCTCTTTAATCTTCCCCTCTCTAATTCCCACATACTCTTCTCATATTGCTTATGTTTGAAAAAATTCAAAGAAATTGAATGGCAAGTTACCTGTGTTGGAGGCACATGCTCATCTTCTACCCTATATTCTCTATTTTCTTCTCCACTCTTTTCCTCATTGTCATCTTTCTCCATTGTGTTAATAGAATGTGGATTCCATGCTACCATCTTCCATGAAGTACTCTGATTTTCCTCATTGGTGGCCATTTGATTAGCTACAATAGCCAAATCATTCAATCCCTAACATTCCTCCTGACAAGAAGATTGAGAAGTATCTTCTTTGTGTTGCTCATTTGTTTCCTCATATTTTAAGTTAGCATAAATATCCTCTCCTACATCTTTGTAATCTCTGAGGGGACACCAATATTTCCTTGTGTTGGGGAATGAGGTCCATTTATTGGAGGTTCATCTCCATTGAGGTTCATGGTAGGAATCTCCTCGTTTGGTGTATTGGGATTTTCACCAGGTGGCACTGGTTCTTTTTCTTTAATTTGAGTACTTCTTGTTGGAGTCTCTACAGTGGTTGCAGGACGTTTCTTTGGTGTACTCTTTTTTTGGAATCTGTTACTGCAAGAGACTGGGAAACATGGGAAGTACTGACAAAATGTTTTCTCTTTTTAGGTCCTATGGAAACAACCTCATGAGGTTTCTTTTCTAATTCTTTTTCCAACACTTCCTTAGGCACTTTTCCTTTTCCTTTGCTTCTAATTTCCTCTATTATTGCAAGAGTTCATGATGCAATGAAAAATTATTGATCAGATATTTATTTGCTAGGGTTCTTGGTTCTAGATTCCTTCATTGCTGACCTTTTGGTTGCAAGGAAAGCTTCTGAGGTGGAAGGCTCATGTGCTCTTTTAGCAGTTTCCCTAGGAACATCTTCTTGTTCCATAATTACCCTATCACTAGGTGTAATCACATAAAAATGGTCATTTAAACCCTAGACCCCAAATCACAATAATTAATCAAGAAACCCTAATCTTGATAAACCCTAAGTCCTAAATCAAATAGGCAATTCCTCAATCTATCAAATTCCAACTGATCTGACCTAAACCCTAGGTCCTAATCGATCATCTTACTTGATTAATTAATTAATTCCTGAAATCACAATACATTGGAAAATAAACCTTATGTTAATTATTTAATTGATATTTCTAATATGTTAATTAAATAAAATTACAAAATTGTCAAATAAATAAAAAAGGGAATTAAATTAATTAATATAAAAAATGTGCATTCAAAATCATTTAAATCTTTAAAAATGCATATGACATCATCAAATCTAGTTAACTAATTATAAAATTGGAAACAATCCAATTCCACTTAGTTAACTGATTCTCCACTATTTATCATTTTGGAAACAAAGTTGTTAACTGAAAATGATTTTGGAAGTTTCCAAAAAGACTGATTAGTGAGTTCAATCAACTGAATCTTTCGACTAATCAAATTTCTTGCACATGGATTGTGCTTCCTTAAATCAAATTTGAGCCACTCATTTCCTCTAATCTCGATCATTGATTTGGGAGAGATTTTCTATAAAAGAGAAGCTCTTTTCCTTCACAATGATCCTAATTTTTTCTATTGATATTATACTGCATTTTTTTCAAGCATTTTTGCATTTTAGCTTTTATTTACTTAGCTTTGTTTAATTTGTTTAAGCATGCAAACTTGATAATTTAGAGCACATTTGAATTTGGTGTTATTAAAATGAATCTTTCAATTTTCATTTGGTGCTTACAATTAATCTCTAATTAGCCTGGACCCATTGAATGTAATCATAATAGACTTAAAGAACCAATCTTTGTTGAATTCAGATGACCTAGAGACACAACTTGTCTAGGGTTCTTATCCAAGAAAGAACAAAGAGAAACTAATCGTCTAGATAAAGGAAAGAGACATCAAGTTCATCAAGATGAAGTAAAAAATAACACAGCAAAATAAAGCACTGACACACCCACTTGCAAGTGGGGTGACTCCGATGATTCTGAGGAGGAGGATGTGTATCCTTCTCCTATTCCTCACAATATCTTGTCTCTTCTCTTTGAAGAATAAACACCCCAGGCCAACGCTACTGAAGAGCATGTTATAGAGGAATCACCAATGACTTCTGATCATTCAGAGACTACTACATCTGAACAAGACCAAGATACAGAAGAAAGAAGTCTAACCATAGAAAAAAATTTAGACAGAACTCATCCAAAATGGGGGCAATGAGTGGACTTCACTCATGTCATAAATATGGTTGATCATGTTGAAACATACTTTCACGAGTATGATTTTGATAGTTTATCATAAGGGACTCAAGACAAGGAGGTGGATACTATTCAATAGTACGTGACTCTGCTTGAAGTAGGTGAAGTCTTAGAGGTTAGGTCTGACGAATTAGGACCTCCAATTTCTGACATGGGCTTTGATGATGTCATTAGGGATCTTTTTTATTTGAACACATCTATACAAGGTTCAGGTCTAAGACTCTACTTAACAGTCAACGTATACAATAAACATACTGTGAATGCCCTCAAACCCATCGCACCTTTACCACTAAAGCATCCTGAACTCATTGATTGGTCCTTACAAGGACAACCTGCTGAAATACCCACATTCCCTAATTACTATGCTTTAGCCTGTAATCTTAACACCATTGAACCTATCACTTCTTCCACCAGTGAACCTAGTGTGAGCATGACTAAATCAAACATCAAGTATCTCAGTTATAAGATAAAAATGAAAAAAGAAAAGGGTCTGAAGGTGAAAACTACATTGTGGCGGTCTGAGAACCCAAAATAGTAAAAAGAAAAGATGCATCCAAATGTGAAAACCTCTCTGAGGTGCCTAAGGATGGGATGCTTGATGTCTTTCCTAGTCATTTATAGGAGTGATCATCAGTACTCATAGAGCCAACTCAACCAGTGAATATTGGTACAAGATAATTCCTTCACGTCATTCATGTGGCTAAATCTTTGTCTACATAAGAGCTCAAGGAATTCACAGACTTCTTTAAAGATAAGAAGATAAAATTTGCATGGAGATACTTAGATATGCCTATTTTAGATCTAGATATTATCATGCATCATCTCTCAATAGCTCCTGGAGTAAAACCAGTAAAACAAAAACTCAAAAAATGCACCCTCATGTTGCATTACTTATCAAGGCTGAACTGGAAAAACTACTTAATGCTGGATTCATCCGAGCTATTGATTATGCAGAATGGATTTCTAACATCATACCAATATCAAAGCCAGACAAATCCATCAAATTCTGCACTAATTTTAGGGATATAAACAAAGAATGTCCAAAGGATGACTTTCCTTTGCCTTACATTGACATGATTGTAGACATGACAACTAGGTATGAAATGTATTCTCTCACTGACGGTTTCTCTGGGTATAACCAAATCAAGATTGCTCCAGAGGATCAAGAAAAGACTACCTTCACATGTGCCTAGGAAACATTCTATTCGAATGTCATGCCTTTTGGTTTGAAAAATGCAAGAGCTACCTATCAAAGGGAAGTAACAACTATCTTCCATGATATGATGCACAAAACTATGGAGGACTATGTGGATGATACTCTTGCTTAAAAAATGAAACAATCTATGCACCAACAAGACTTAGGCACAATCATGGACATAATGGAAAAGTTCAAGTTAAGGTTGAATCCCAAGGCAAGTTGTTGGGCTACATTATCTTAGCTAAAGGCATAAAGGTCAATCCTAAAAAGGTACAAGTGATACTGGAAATGCCACCTCCAAAGAACATCAGATAGATGAGAACACTCCAAGGGAGAATCCATTCTATCAAAAGGTTCATCTCACAGTTGGCTGATAGAGCACAATTGTTTACCAAGACTCTACACAAGGGAATTACTTACCAATGGATTGAAGAATGTGACAAAAGTTTCACTCAAATCAAAATGTACCTGGAAAACCCGCCAATACTCATGACAGCTCAAAAAGTAAAACCATTGGCTATGTACATTTTAGCTACCTCAGCGTCACTGGGGGCACTTCTAGTACAGGAAGATGAAAACAAGAAAGAACATTCTTTCTGCTATATCAGTTGAACATTGGTGTCCTATGAGATGAACTACTCTATGATCAAGAAATTGTGTCTGGCAGTAGTCTTCACATCTTAGAAATTGTGGCAATACATGTTGGCTCACTCAGTCAAACTAGTGGCTAAAATTGACCCTTTGAAGTATCTCCTAAGTAAAGTTACCCTCACTGGAAAATTGGTTAAATGGGTTATGCTTCTTAGTAGAGTATAATGAGCATAAAGAAATCAAAGGGAAAGCAATTGCAAATCAACTGGTTGATGCTCCAGTATAGGAAAATGAATCAATCAATGCTGAGTTCCTAGATGGATGCATTTTGCACATCAGTCACAAAGGCTGGAAAATGTTCTTTGATGGCTCCTTCATGCAACAAGGTTTAGGTGCAAGGATTTTATTTATGACTCCTCAAAACTATTCCATTCTAAAGGCATACAAGCTCATGTTTCCTTGTACAAACAACATAGCAGAATATGAAGCACTGGTAAATGGAATCAAACTGGCTCTTGAATGGAATGTTTATGAGTTACATGTCCATGGTGACTCTCAACTTGTAACCAACCAAATCAACAATGTATATCAGACTAAGGATGACAAACTCATCCCTTTATAAATGAATGGTTGATGATTTTAAAAAATATTTTACTTTCACTGCATTTTAGCAAGTGCCAAGGATACAGAACAGAGTTGCAGATGCAATGGATACACTAGCTTCCTCATAACAAAAAGAGGAATATTTATGTTATGAGTTCCTGGTGGAAGAAATTCATTTCCCTTCCTACAACTCCCCTGAATCCCAAATGGTGTGTTTAGTCATTGAACATGAATCCTCTCGTTATCACTAGGTCTACTCTTATCGGTTCCATCAGGTCATTCCTGATGGACTAACCAAAAATAAAAAATGACACCTCATCCGCAATGTCTCACAGTATGTTCTCGCGTCCAACAATTTGTATAGGCGAGGATTAGACAATACTTTTCTTAGGTGTATAGAAAAAGAATATTCCAAACATATGTTGTCTAAAGTCCACAAAGGAATTTGTGGTTCTCATTCTAACGGTCTGAATCTGGCCCAAAAACTGCTTATAGCGGGGTATTATTGACCAGATATGGAGAAATAAGCTATCAGGCACGTAAAAGACTTTAAGAAATGCCAGCTACATGGCAATCTTATCTATGCTCTAGCAAGAGAGCTCATTTCTTTTGTCACACATTGGCCCTTTCAACAATGGGAATTTGATCTAATCGGACAGATTCACCCCTCATCTTCTAATGGACACAAGTTCATTATTATAGCTACTTAGTATTTCACCAAGTGGGTTGAAGCAGTCCTAGTCATTAAAGTGATAGGATAGAAAGTCTCGCTATTCATTCTGAACTACATCATTTGTCTCTATGGCATACCTTCCTCCATCATCACTGATAATGAAGGACAATTTAATAACAACACCATGGATGAGTTGGGTGCAAAGTTCAAAATCACACAACATTGTTCTTCTATCTATTACCCACAAGGTAATGGATAGGCTGAGGCCTGAAATAAAAATTTATTGCAAATCTTGCATCATACGGTTAACAAGTCTAGAAGGGATTGGCACTTGCAGATCAATCCTGAATTATGGGCATACGGAGAAAGCATCAAAACACCTATAGGGGCACCCCATTTTCACTATTATATGGGGCATAAATAGTCTTACCCCTAGAGGTAGAATCCCATATCTTAGGGTTTCTTTACGAAGACTTATACCAGATGAAGAATACAGAGTTTTGAGACTCCAAGAACTAGAGTTGTTGGATGAACATGGAAAGTGGAATTTGATCACCTCAAAGCTTATCAAAAAATAATTTCAAGAGGATACAACAAGAAATTCAGACCTAGAGAACTTCAGGTGGGCGACCTTGTGTTGAGAGAAAATCCCCGCAATCAGTCACATAGAGAGAAAAAGGGGAAGTTTGAACCCAACTGGCTGGGTCCTTATATCATTACTACAAAATTTGGCTTTGAAGCCTATCACCTCTCCACACCTAAAGGAGAACACCTCCAGGAGCCCATCAACACTCTCCATCTGAAGAAGTTCTACACCTAAGGCATTCTTGGTGATCAGCCCCATGTACATACTTATGATCCTGAAAAAATACTAAAAATTGAAAAATACCTAAAAAAAATGGTCATCTTGGTGAAAACCTAGCAATAGGCACTTTGATGCATCAATCCAAAAAAATCAAAAAGATAAAAATAAAAAAAAATGGAAAAATGGAAAAATACAAAAAAAAATTGAAAAAGAAGAAAAAGTGCCTTGGTGAAAACCTAGTAAATAGCTGCCTCTTGT
>MU223224.1:3977809-3990645 GCA_018584345.1 Thuja plicata | reverse complement strand
TTGTCTAACCATGATTCATCATTTATATCATCAACTAAGTTACCTTTTATTGTTAACTCTTCTTTGGTAACTTCTTCATCCTCTAAACTAATGTGAATTGGACTTGCTGGTACTTGATTTTCCTCACGGTTGTCAGGTCATTCTTCATCTACAATATCATCCTATTTCTGGCTGGTTACTTGAAATTCTTCACTATCTAACTCAACTATTGAGTTATCTTTTTGAGTGACATTTTTCTTCTCATAACTGCTCTCCTCAGTAGGATTGAGTATCTTGCTCCATTTATCATGAGCTTCTTGTTCTAGCTCTATAAACTTCTCTTCAAGAAATTTGTAAGCTCTTATTTTGGGTGAGAAATTTTTCTCATATTTCTCCATGATTTCATTTATTTCTTCCCTTGTTGATTCAGGAGGCATAAGAGAAACAAGTACTCTTTCTCTTATTTGTTTCTCCTCATAGAGTGCAAATGTGAACCTAGAAGATAATCTAATTAACAGTTCTTGTGGTACATCACATGTAGTGAATTGAAGTGGGACATAATAGCGTCTGCACATTTTAGCTATAATTGCATCTTCAATTTTATTCTGTTCTATAGAATCCCATTTCAACCATTTCCTAATCTTAGGATGTGCAATAGATGAGGCTTCTAAAATGTACTTACATATTTCATCAATGTTTTCAGGAGTTGATGTTACCTTTTTTGTTTCCTTTGCTTGTTTAATTGCAGTGTCAAGCTCATCCATAGCTGAGTACTCTATATCCTCATTTGTCTGGACAAATTTTCTCCTTTTCATAGGTTTCCTAACTGGTTTTTTTCCCTTTGATGTGTCAAGTTTCCTTTTATACACCTTCCCTTTTACCATGGGAGAAGGAGTTGCATCCTTTGCTATTTGACTCCTCGTTCTTGACTTCTTAGGTGGAGGAGTAGGTGGTGAATCAGACTGGTCTTCCTCTGATTCATTTTCTTCTATTGTATCACCAATGGGTAGTTGGTCCTTGGTGATTTCCTCCTTACCCTATTGTTCATCTTCACCTTCAGAAGATATATTCAAGTTCTTTTTCAGTTTCTTCACCATTTTGCTTGACTATTTTACAGCTTTCTTGATAACAAGATTTGTTTTAATCTTTTGTTTGGCCTTTTCATAGGTGCCAAATCTTTATTGCTTGTTGTCCACTGGTTCATTTAGTAGTGCCTCAACGCACTTATTGGCTTTTCCTATTTTGATTTCATATTCTAATCATGAAAGCCATGACCTCCTAGGTACTACTGCTTGGATGTATGTGAAATCAATATCTACCATGAAACATATATTTTCTTTGTGTTCCTCTATCAGATTTTTAGGAATCCTTGTTCTAGTTTGCAACATTTCCTTAATGGTTTTGAAATACTCATGCATTACATTATCAAAATTTGTTCCTAGTGAGTCTATGAATTCACCTATCTAAATGGTTATAGGTCTACTTGTGTCCCATACAACTTTTCCTATTGAAGGAAAGTACTCTTCAAAGTAAAAGAATATGCACATTATGAGGGAACCAAAATTACAAGTATTTGTTCTTGAAGATCTTATAGTGCACATGTTCTCCTCTAGTTGATGTAATAGGATCTCTACAACATCCATCTTCTTTCCTTGTTTGATGATCTTGTATGTTGTGCTCATAGCAATACTTGATATGCTATTCATTCTGCTCACCTGGAAGATTTTATATCCAACAACACATGCTCCAAACTTCAGCTCTATGTCGGTGATAGTGTTGACCTTGAGTGCTCTTTTATCTGATTTAGCACCAGTCAGTTTTTCCACTTCCGCTAGGGATGGGTGCTTGTGAGCTTTTGGTTTATCGGTCGTAGGATAACTAGTAACTGCATAAATAACATCCTTTGTTATTGTCTTTGGCTTATTAAGCCATAGATTATTGTTGTGCATTCTGCTAAGAACAATCTTTATCCATTTTGCTTTGAAGACTTTGGAAAATGCAGTGCATTCGTGAGTCCTTTCACTTCCAGATGTTTGTGCTCTTCTTTGAGATTTCTAGCATCATCACATAGTGCCCTGTAGGCATTATCTAGGTATAGATCTCCTATTTCTAAGATCTTGTAGTGTATATAGGACCTTACATCCTCTACCAACAAAACCCTAGGTGGGATTCTAGAGAATGCTCTGGAATTGTCAGGTTGTGATGCTATTTTTGGGTGTAGCTTGAATTTGGGTTTAGCACAAGAGCCTATACTGACAAGCTTGAATGTTTTCATCTTATCTTCCTTAATCTTCTCAACTCTAGAAGTTGATGACATCGCGTTGTAGAAATTTAGGGCTTTTCACAAATAAAACAGTGCAATCGGTGAATATGGTTACTTACTGATTCTCTGTGATTGCCTGTGAATGTGAATTCTTTGAGTCAAATTGATTCCTGCTGGATCACTCTCCAAATTGCTTTGAAATCACTCTGCTCCACTTTTCTCTGCTCAAAAATTGCAAGTGCAAAAATGAGTTTACCCGTCGGGATTTTATAACTTTTTGTGCCCTAAGTTGTCATTAATGCTCACCAACTCATCGGTATACAAAGACTGAGTTCATCGATAGAGGCATTCATAACATCTTTGATGTCTGTGCAAAGTGTCAGGTTTGCTAGCAGCTTTGGTGACTTCACCGATGATGGTCGGTAAAGTGGCGAAGATAGCTTTCATTGCCTCAAGGTTCACCGATGTCCGTCAGTTTACACTTAGCAATTTTGGAATTTGTGTAATGACCGATACATTCTGATAAGTAGTGCTAACTTTTCTGTGTGTGTTCACCGATGCAAATTATGCCCAATAACCGATGGTTTCTTTTCAACCGTTTAACAAATAACAATATATTGCATCTTTATTCATGCTAATATTTCAATATGAACTATGTGTAATGGAACTGATGCATAATATAACTTGTCATAATGCAGTTCCATACATACTTGTGCATTTTAGTTGGATGTAGTGATGTCACCAGATCCATTAGATGGGGTGTCATCATTTGTATTTCTTGTTCCAGCACCTTCAGTGTTTGTGGCTTTTACCCACATCTTGTTTCTCATTCTCTTGATGTCATCAATGGTATTTCCATTGGGATGAGTACTTGTTTCTGTCAGTCAGTTTTTGCAATCTGTTATCACATGTCCAACCTTATGATAATGCAAACATGCCATACCTAGATTAGTCCAACCTCTTGACCTTCTGGTCCACTTTCTCATACAGTTGGCAGCAATATGACCATACCTTCCACATGTTGTGTATTTTACCCATGTGTTATAGTCCCAAACATATGAGTTACCTACTCTTGTTGGTTTGTGGCTATTATTAGTTTAGTTTGGTGTCCAGGCCTTGTTTTTCTTTTTCCAGCACTCTTCATGTGTATGCCCATTCATCTTGTAGGTAGGACAGTACTTGTCCATGTAGGTTTTTCTTTTTGGATTTGTCACTTTGGATCTGCACTCATGTGCCTTGTGTCCTTTCTTTTGACATTTATAACAATTACCAATGAAAGTAGATTGTGCTTGAGAAATAACTTTCATTTTTCTTCTGCAAATGTTTGAGGTGTGGTCAGGTTTTCCATAGTGATTGCATGACAGCTTCTTGGATCTTGGGGTTGTGAAAGCATTCCTTTGATCTGGTTGATTAGAAGATTCACCATTCTTGTTGTACCCTAATCATGTGTAGTTTTTGACTCTTCTCTCTCCATCACGAAAATCATCCATCCTTTTGTTACTATCTTCAGCTTTCTTGATCAATTTATTGTGTTGATTCTGGACTTTGATTTCATGCTTCAATTTTTCATTCTCTTCTCTTAGCTCACCAATAATTTGTATTATTTCAATGAGTTTTGTATTTAGTCTATTTTCTTCTTGACTCATAGGAATAATCTGGTTGGTAACCTCATGGTGATGCTCAGTAAGTCTTTGAATCTCTGATTATTTCTCTTGCAGCTTCTCTGTTATTTTCCTCCTATCATCAATGGCTAGTGTTCTTTCATTTTCAACTTTTCTTGCATCATTCATGACATCAATCATTTTCACCATTTGAGTTTCTTGACCAATTTGCAGCATCTTGATTTGCTCTATCAGATGTAGATTGACCTCTTGTAGACTTGTGATTTCTTCTACTGATGCGTCTGAAGCTTTGCTTGTTGATGATTCTGTTGTATTAAAGTAATCTTGTATTTCTGATTCTTTGTAGTCCTTCTCATTCATCCTAGTTGTCATAACCTTTCTTTCATTAAGAATTTTTCTTAAGTTGATTCTCGCCTCTTTATACTGCTCATAGTTTATCTACATATATAACTGCTCATTCTCAATAGTCATGTCCAGTCTGTACTTTTCCATTGCTCTGATATTTTCTCTTAAGTCTTTAATCTTTTCAAGAAAGAGAATTAGCTTTGGTACCAATTGTTGGAATTATATTGGAATGATGTACTAAGAGGGGAGGGGTGAATCAATACATCTAAAACTTTTCTTAGTTAGCCCATTAACCCTTAATCATCAGTTTGTAAATTATCTTATCTAACTGTTCATCTTTCTTTATGTATATGCAATCATAACATAAGTTCTTTAATATGTAACCATACAAGAAACATTCATGAAAATAGATAACACATGACACAAGATATGATATCATAGAAAACTCCTGTTAGGAAGTAAAACTGCAGTGGGGATTGTTACCCACAAGACTTCACTATCTGCAGATAAGAAGGGGCCAATTAAGGCTTACAATTGGTCACTTCTGATGACCTACCCTATTAGGAGTATTAAAGTGGAGACCTATTAAGATCTACTTCATTTGAAGCTTTAGCAACACTGTTAAGTGTGCACTCTATTAAGATATTTGTAAAGAACGGTTAAGTCCACCTTCTACAAAATGAATTTAGATGTGATGCACTTTTTAGAATGCAACTACATAAGTCTTTGATCTAATGATGTATGCAATCTCTAATTGCTGATAACAGATCCAATAAAGCTTCCTATATATGAGTAATCATCTTTTCATGATTGAATAATACCTTTGTCTACTCGTTGGTAGCCTCTGTGTGTTCTTGATAACTGGTGTGATATATTTCTGAACTTTGCATGAATTCTACCTTCTTCTCCTTAGATGCTCTTCGTGGCTATCAACAATAATGAATTCATAATTCACAATTGATTTGAACATGTATTTATACTAGATTTTATCTCTATTCTTGATTCATGCTTCGCAAGTTAACTCTAGATCCAAGGTTTACAACTTGACCTTGATCTTTAGTTAAATATGTTTTAGATCCGTTAGGATGCTTTAAAACATTTACATAATGCTTACTTGACCCTCAAGTAATTATTTAAAAAAAATTAAAACTCTATAAATAGAATTACAATGCTTTATCTGACGTGTAAAACTCAAATCTACTATTTGCGGGTTCTCTAATTGACTGTCAATTCTGATGGTTGGGATTCTCTATTAGTCTGTCAGTTTTCTTTGTCGTTGGTGTTCCTTTCTTGAACTATTTTTCAGGCATGCCTTTTCTGCTCTGTCAGTTTTGTTCTCAAAATTGTATCATCAGTGATGATATTCATGTTATGTTATTGACTTGTCGGTGATGTCATGTTTACTTCATTGGTACAACACTTGTCAGTGTTCATCGGTAAATTCCATACTTAGCATTTTCTCGTGACTTTTTGTTCTATCGGGTATGCTCGATGTCTGTTGGTTATGCTTGTAGTCCGCCGGTTATGCTTGTACCAATGATCTTTGTCAATGTTTTTCACTAAGTGTACTAATGGTAAAATTAATGTCATCAGGAAATCCTTTGCTTCAGTTTGTACATAATATTTTAGTCACTTTCATGACACTCTAGTTCTTCTGCAAACCCTCTTGGCTTGAAAGTGATTCAGAGTCATAACCTGGGGGCAATCGAATCAATTTTGTCCTTGTAGTATGATTCAAGTCAGTCATCACCATTTTCTATAAATGGCATGGGTCCCTAATTTGATCTCATCTTTGGCTTACACCAGAGTCATTAATCTTGTCATTTATAAAGGACATCTCACTACTGACGCAATAGGTGTTTCTCAACACCCTAATCAAAAAAAAATTTTAACACTATCTTTGGACGTATCTATGTTTCTTAACACACATTGGATAATAAAAATGTAAACAAAAAATAGATAACAATAAAACATATCATACTCACAAGCACGACTGTGTTTCTCAACACCTCATACACATACACATCTGAAAACTTTGAAACTGGCTGAAGTATGATGAGCTTCTATTTGTATGTTGTATGTTTTCATTCATTTTTTGTCAATATTTTCTTTGTCTACTACTTTTTGGCGTGGTCTTGATGATCTAGCAATGTCAAATAAAATGGGTGTATGTGATAAGAGCTCCTGCATTAAGGCAGAAAAGCCTCACATCCCTCGATCATGTTTACTTGCACACCAAGGTGAGGTCGGAACTATCTCCTTGACTATTATTGCATTGCTTGTTTACACAAGATCACACTCATGGTTATCTTGGCTTTGAATACCTCGATACTGGTGTACTCTTGCAACATCAACTAGAAATAATATTTAGGTCATATCAGCTCTTGTTCCCTAATCCTTAAATTATTTTCTCATATCTTATCCAATGAAATTCATATTCATATTCTTATGGTCGCAATGCAACTAGTAAGGATTGTATTGACTATGATGTTCCAAAAATGCTCGATGATGAAAATTTTCAATGCTAAAGGTTCAGTGAATACACATTAGGTTTCATTCATGTTAGTCTTGCATCTGCATCTTCATCTGCATCTGCATGGTGTTTAAATCTATATAATATCGATATTTATCTAGAATGTGAAGGATCTAAGGCTCAAATCGATCAATCTTATTTTTTCCAAGTGGTGAGTTGTGCATGGATTGACATGAAAATGACATCCTTGGCTAATTTGACTATCCTGATTCCATTTTCAGGATCAAAATCAAAATCCAAAATTATTTTACTTGTCATTTTTATATTTGACTTTTTCAGTCAACTGCAACTAGTCGCTTGCACAACCAATGGAAATCTCTCATGTTTTTCTTCTAATCAATCCTCCTATCATACTTTTGGTCAAATATGGTCAAAAGGACCTCACATTAAGTACAAATTTTGTCCTAACCACTTGGGAGCTATTTCTAATCAGATTAGCTTCTTCTTGTATCATGTTATCAATCGAATTGCTTCCACTCATTGGAGCACCTAGCCATATTTCAATTTTGCTCCCAAGGGGGAAGGATCAGGAAATCAACACTTCAGTGATCACATCCCCAATCAAAACCCTATCGCTTGGGGCATCTCAACTTCATCGCATCAAATCAAGTTGAGATCGTCTTAAATCAAAGGCAACCTAATCAATGGTCTTATACAGTGGTGAATACACTCAAAACTAGATAAGATCGGTCTTATATGAGCTATTCATTATTGAAACCTGATGCATTGATCAAATTGGCTTCATCACTTCAAATCAAGTCAATTTTCTTGCTATTCAAATCTCTTAATGGTAATCAGTTTCATGTCTTCAAATCAAATTGGTTATTCATTCAAACCAATCAAAAGTTTTAAGAGTTATTGACAGATGTTCAGTTTCATCGCTTCAAATCAAACTGAGTATTTTTTTTATATCTTTTAATCGATCTTCATCTAATCAAGCTTGAATTTGGTCTTCTTCTTCAAAAGAATGGTTTCATTTCTTCAAATCAAATTATTCTAGGCCTTCTCACTAACAGGTCTTTGAATCAATGCATTGATCACACATCAATTTAAAGAGGGGCAAATGATATCACATAAAAATGGTCATCTTAACCCTAGACCCCCAATCACAACAATTAATCAAGAAACCCTAATCTTGATAAACCCTAAGTCCTAAATCAAATATGTAATTCCTCAATCTATCAAATCCCGACTGATCTGACCTAAACCTAAGGTCCTAATCGATCATCTTACTTGATTAATTAATTAATTCTTGAAATCACAATACATTGGCAAATAAACCTTATGTTAATTATTTAATTTATATATATGATATATTAATTAAATAAAATTAGAAATTTGTCAATTAAATCAAAAAGGGAATTAAATTAATTAATAAAAACAAAATGTGCATTCAAAATCAATTAAATCTTTAAAAATGCATATGACATCATCAAATCCAGTTAACTAATTATAAAATTGGAAACAACCCAATTCCACTCAATTAACTGATTCTCCACTATTTATCATTTTGAAAACAAATTTTCTAACTAAAAATGATTTTGGAAGTTTCCAAAAAGACTCATCAATCAGTTCAGTCAACTGAATCTTTTGACCAATCAAATTGCTTGCACATGGATTGTGCTTCCTTAAATCAAATCTGAGCCACTTATTTCCTCTAATCTCGATAGTCGATTTGGGAGAGATTTTCTATAAAGGAGAAGCTCTTTTCCTTCACAAGGATCCTAATTTTTTCTTTCGATATTATACTGTATTTTATTTTCAAGCATTTTTGTATTTTAGCTTTTATTTACTTAGCTTTGTTTAATTTATTTAAGCATGCAAACTTGATAATTTAGAGCACATTTAAATTTGGTGTTATTAAAATGAATCTTTCACTTTTCATTTGGTGCTTAAAATGAATCTCTAATTAGCTTGGATTTACAACAAACTGCATCTATGCAATCATTTAGATCATTTAGCTTTAGATTTTAAATCCTTCACTTAGAACAGGTGTAGTCACTGGACTTTGTGATGACCTAAGAGCAAAGTCTATACTTCTGCCTACTAGAAGGCAATGAGTTGGTGTCGGTTAGTGTAGTTGTTTATTGCATTTTGATTTTATCATTATCTAACCAGCTAACCATGTAAAGACTCATTGAAGTGTGTGTATTTGCAGCTGAAGGTACTTACCCAAAACCACGCATACACTAGGCTCTCCACCTATCAACTGATTTTATTGAGCTGAGACAAACTCTTCCCATCTCAAGGGAGACACCTCACATAGGTATCTTTCTACTAACAACTTAATTAACCCCTAATGGGACAGAACATTCTTTCTTCCTCTTTTTACATCTTTAGAAGTAAATGATCACGATGAATACAAGAATTTGGGGATGTTAAACTATCTCCCATGCTTTAATTGACTCAAAAAACTTAAAATATATTGCACAAAGATGTATAGTCAGAAAATGGAAGAACTTCCATTTTAGACTTGTTTAGCCTTCTGAGTAAGTGGTTTGGGGTCATGACAAGTGCCTTGAAGGGGTTCCTGATCTTGACATGGCTTCCCTCCTATTTTGTCCTTCTTTCCACTCCTGTTTAGCCTAATTTCTGCATTCTAAACTGCAGACTGGTGATTCTAGGCTTCAAGGTCAGGGTCGACCTTTTAGGTCTATTTCAACCTCGACCCTAACCTAGGTTAGGGTCAACCTTAACCCTGACCTAGGTCAAGGTCGACCTCAACCTTGACCCAGGGTTCAGATCCCGGGGTCTCACAGTTTTGGATGTCGGTCTTTGCAAAAAGTATTTTCCTGCTTCCGGGTCGACTGTTTCGGGTTCCAAAGTGTTGATTCCTAAATTATATCTAATATAGGTCCTCTCCTAGGGGTAAAGGCTTTAATGGAAATTTAATTCTCCTATGTTGGCCTCCTTAGAAGATTGTGCCCTAGATTCATATAAAAGGGAGCCTTCTCCTCTCATTTTCTCTAACAAAACGATAACCATCATCAAGCAAGCTAAGTCTTCTAATTATGATCAAGAATTCTCAAACAATATTCAATGGTGATTCAAGCAAGCTAAGGAGCAAGATTTCAAGCAAGCATTCATCCATTCAAGCATCCATTTTCATGAAGGAGATCCATTGAAGGCCATTGAAGGATTCAAGCTACATAGTGCCCTTTTGGTGATCTCTTCATCCACCTTCTTCCAAGCCTATTCCAAGTTCAAGAACCCATTCAAGACTTGGTGTTGGAGATCTACAAGCAAGAGATTGAAGACATCATACCTTTCTACATTCCACATCTTGAAGCATACTTGTGGATCCAAGGATTTGAATCTGCCACAAGGACTTTTACAAGTAAGGTGAATTTAAGTATTTGCTTTGTCCATTTCTACAATTTCAATTACATATATTTGAGGTTAATTCCAAAACTAGGGTTTGACCAAGGCAAACCCCTCACCCACAACAAACAATCCTCTTTTTCTTGTAGGTACAGGTTTAGAATAGAAGATTTGAGACTAGATCTGGATACCCTTTTCGGCTTTCTTTCAGACGGCGCAAACAAATTCTCTGTCGGACCTGTGCAGGTCAGGGTCAACATTATTGGGTCAAGGTTGACATTTATGGGTCAAGGTCAAACTTTTTCATAAGATGACATCGGAATGGAAAAATATTTCTGGGTTTTGTTCGTCTTTGCATTCTGGTTCAGGATCAACTGTCAATTTTTCCAGAAACAATCTACAGAGCTCAGAAAATAGCATTCTTTGATCTGCAATATTTCAAGGTTAGTACATTTCCCCTATTTTTTCAATTACTATCTGTATCATCTTAAAATGGAAGCACTTTCATTTGGATGAGTTTAGCACCCTTATTTAATATGTTTGCATAATAGATTTGCATTTTTACATGTTTAGGTGAAATTAGGGTTAGGATCTTATGGATCCTCCTGGATTTTCCCTCTCCATGGCTCTTCTTTCTAGGTAGGACCTATGTATTGGTCCTCCTAGGTCTCATCTTACTCTCTCTCTAGGCCATTTAGGCCTTCTTAACATTTTGACTCATTCCCCCACCTTCCTAGGTCCCCGATTGACCTGGGAGCCTTTCTGTCACATCTTGCTGACCTGCCTGAAAACTCAGGACAGGGTCGAGGTCGACCCTATCCTAGGATAGGGCTGAGGTTGACCCTATCCCTTGATAGGTGTTGGTTCCTGTTTCCAGATTCGGAGCTTATCGGGGTCCAAAACTTGAAATAGGTCCCCGAGTTTGGATGCGGAAGTGTTTTCTCTAATATTTGAGTTATTATGCTCCCTCCTTGGTTCATGATTGTGATTGGACCATGACTCAAGGTGAGATTTGGATTTGGATCCATTGCATTGCCCTAGGAGACCTATATTGAAATCTCTATATAAACACTCTCTTTTGCCTTCATTTGATGATGAAACGAAATCGGGAGATTACATGATGGAATGATAAAAAAAGCAAGTAAGAGGATAATATAGAAGGACAAGCTAGGAGGACATATCATCATCTTCAATCAAAGCATTCTTCAAAGACAAGTTATTGTAGATCTTCATTGAAACAAGAAGGCTTTCTCTTTAGATCTACCATCTTCAACATTCAAGCATTCAAAGGACATTATCATGGGGTAGCAATTACGAATTGTGAGTTGATAGGAATAGTTTAGCCTTGGGGGCTTGGTATGCTTTCTTTATCATATTCAAATCTATGTATTACTTTCTCATTTCCATGTTATGTTAAGATTGTTAATCTCCAAGATTAGATCTTGATATTGCATGTTCAAAAGACTCTTTCCAAAGAGCAACACACACACAATATACATTCTATATATTCAGCTATTCGTGGAGGTGGAAACCACCAAAATGGGGTTTTGACTAAGGCAAAACCCTATATAGCCACCCCAAAGCCCCTTTTCAGATATTTGCAGGTGTAGGACAGAGGATCCAAGGCCAGATCTGGATACCCTTTTCGGATCTCTTTCGGACTGTGAAAACTGGGATGCTTTCGGATTCGTGCAAATAGTGTTGGGAAAAGTGGTATAGGGTCGACCTTTTTCATAAGATGACATCAGACAAAAAAATATTTAGGGGTTTTGTTCATTTCTGTGTTCCGATTCAGAATCAACTGTCAGCATCTCCAGAAACATTCTACAGAACTCAGAAAATGAGTTTTTCCAGATCTGTTATGTCATGAGGGAGGCACTTTATTACATCTTTCTTTACATGTTCTTTTCCATCCTTTTGATCAATATAATTAAACGTAATATCCTAAATTTGGACATAGGATTTCGCTTCATTATACAAATCTTATTTAGGAGATCTAGGGCATCAAATGCCTCCAAATTTAGATCTTACATTTTGGTGAACCCGCGATAGACAACTCTTTCTTTTTGGTGTTAGATTTACATTTCATATTAGATCTTGCATGAACATAGAAATAGATTTCTTTTCTTATTGCATTTATATTTCACAAAAATATATAAAAATTATAAAATTACCTTTAAAAAATACAAAAACATTTACATTCTTCATGCTTGTAGTACTTCCTTGTGTTCAACATGTATGATTTTTTTTTTGAATACTTTGATGAGGATTTTGTGGTACAAAATGATACATCCCTTAATGAGGTACATGGAAGTGAGAATGCAAATGGTTCGAATGAGATCCCCATGGATCCTATTCCTATTTCATCCTCCTCCACAACTTCTTCAATTGACCTTTACCATAGGGTATATGCATGGTTCCGTTCATATTCCTCTATTTACAACATTGAGACACCTAAGACACTCTTTCCTAAACCTTTGATGACAGTAAAAGGGTGTCCTCTGATGATTATTAAGGGTAAACCTAGAGACCCTTTGGATTTATTTGATAACACAAATTATGTTTCGCATACTTACCGCACACAGAATAATCCTCAACCTACTGTCCCAGCAACTTTACCTCCTTCTCAACCCATGCTTCCTCTAGCACCTAGGTTACCTTCTTCCTTTAAGGAATATGACTTAGTGGAACAGTTACGTGCTACTCTGGCTAAGATCTCTTTATGGGAATTACTTCAAACTTCTCCTACATATCATGAGGCATTGCAAAAAGC